>CM054059.1:202150921-202542764 GCA_028641055.1 Alopecurus myosuroides
TGGCGACGTAGACGAGATGCGTGCCGAAGGAGAGCACCGAGCCACCTGCAGGCATGGGCCTGCCGCCGAAATCTCCGGCGTTGTCGGTGACGAAGTCGAAGGAGCCGAATCTGTGGACAAGGCCACAGACCATGCGCTCCCCTGAAGCTGAAATCGGTCCCATCCGAATTTGAACCCCAGCCAGCGCCGCTGCTGGCCCCACGGTGGGCGCCAACTGTCGTGGTGGTATCACAACAGATGCCATGGGATGGCTAATGTTTGGGGCCGATGGACGCTGGGGGAATCTGGGTAGGGATCGCACAGCGAGTAGCCGCGCGTAAGTGACACTGCAAACACCAAGAACTACCCAAGTTCAGGGATCTCGTGTGGAGGTAACACCCCTACTCCTGCCTATCTCTCTGTATGTATGATTTCTGAGTAGCCACAGTACAAGTTTGCCTCTCAGCCGAGTAGTCACTCGGCAGCTCTCTCTAGCTCTAGTGTTGTCTCTAGCAATAAATGCGAAGTCAAGCGACGTCCCTCGTGCAGGAGGGGGCAGGCCACCTTATATATTGGTGCTCAGCCGAATAAACAAAGATTAAAAGGTACAGTGATGGGACTTAACCAATGTGAAGTTAGCACGCTTCCGAGATCTCGCCCGGAGAAGCCGCCGCGCCGTACGGCTGACAGCTTCTGTCCACTCTGACAGGACGACTGCCTAACCCTCTGTCACCACCCGCATCATGGATGATCACGAACCTAGTAAGTTGAACAACACGTCGGTACGGACGCAGGATACGCGGGATCCTTTGTCAGAACGGCTCCATTGACTTCTGGCCCGAGTAGGATTGCCAGCCGTCTACTCGGACCAACTTCTTTACTTGGACGAATATAACTTCCTCGATATCTTCTCTTGGACTTCAGTGCATACGCCCGGATAGAAACCTACCGGGTAGCAGGTACCCGGGTAGCCGTCTACCCGGTCAACAGCACCTTGACCTTCACTTTAGCACTTGCCTTACCCCTACTCGGGGGTAACCCCCCGACAGGGGTAGTGCATGCACATGAGCCCAAGAGCCATGCGTGCACCACCGCGAGCCGCAGAACGGAGCAGGGATTCCTTGCGATCCGCCACCTCCACGATAGCTTACGAAAGTTTTTTCAACTTCCGAGAACTCCATTGATCTGGCGGGAAGGTACCTATTAATAAGCAACATTCCCGCAGCCTTGATCGCGGTGAATACCTTCCTGAAAGCCCGGATTTTTCAATCCGGGTAAGCTGGGGGGCTATCTCCTGTTTCAATAAACACACAAGTGTTAGGAAAAACAGAAGAAGTGGAAACATGGAAAATCCAGTAAATGAAAAATTAACTTACCGAGAATCCGGTCCATCTCGGTGCCTTCTTCCAGGCGCTAGTTCAAGGCGTTCTCCAGGTACCGGATGGTGGCCTTATTATTCTCGGCCTGGCTGGAGGCCTTGGATTCGGCAATGCCAACAACTAGTTGGATGGCCTCCAGTTCCTTCTGGAGCTTCACAGTCAGTTTGTGACGATCCAGGTTTTCGCGGCGGAGGTTCTTGGTGTTGCCGGCATCTTCAGCAACTTGTTTGGATTTCGCCAAAGAAGCTGAAAAGCAAGTAAACAGAAGAGTTAGAAACTGGGAAAAATACTTAGACAAAATGGCGAATGAAAGCAGAGATTTTTTTTACCTGTCAGTTCACTCAGCTGCTGCTGAGTAGATGCCAGATCCGCCTCCTTATCTTCAAGAATTTTAAGAAGGGTTTTCACCTCCTTATTCTTGATGGTAAGTTTGTCGAAAACTTCCATGTTGATGTTCTCAGTAGTTTGCTGAAACTTGGAAAGGAAAGAAAAATGCTTTAGTAAAAAACAAGCATAATAATGAAAAAAGTATCAAGTCAAAAGTATACATTCAGCTTATTACTTGGGGGCTAGAGATATTACCTGGATCATCCTGATCAAGTTTTCCAGGTTTTCATTGAATTCTTTTGCATAGTCTGCAAAAAGGATCCCGACATTGCAAAGGCCGTCCTGGATGACCCGCTGAGGTGAAAATACGAAGTTATTCCTTACAATAAGCACGCCTTGCGTCCAAGGACGGATTAGAGGCGCTGGTGCGAAGAATTTGGTCGCCCACGAATGAATGTATCCATGTTCGTCAAATGGTTCTTCCTTTACCTTAAACTCCTTGTCAAAAGTAGGAATGGGTTCCTCCTCAGTTGTACGAGAAGGGCCACTAATGTCCGGCACCGCCCTTTCCCTCGCGTCCGTCTCGGACGCAATGGGCTGGCTGGTCGGCAGGGGATATCCTTCCTCCCTTGAAGATTGATTTTCTCCCCCAGAGCAGCTGGGGTAGCAGGAGCTGCATCAGCAGATGGGTGCACCCCCTTTCCAGCTGCTGCCTTTTGTTTCTTCAGTTTCTTTGGCTTCAAAGAAGTTGGAGCAAAGCTGAAAAGGAAAGGAAGTGAAAGAAATTCCAAGAAATTAGTGTTCCGAGAAAGTAAAATGACTCCTACGACAAAAAGCTGAGAAAAATGCAAACCCATAGGATTTCCTAGATGTAATGACGTGAACTCCGTAAAGTTCCACCACCTCTTCAGCAGTTGATGGCTTATTGCGTTTCCGACCACCAAAAAACTTGGCACACATTGCGTCCAGTTCGGCATCGGTTGCAAGATCGTTGTCGGTGAGGTCGGTGACCTGTGGGAAAAGAGCGATATCCAACTAAGTTATGAAATCTGAGAAAGATAAAAATCCGAGAAATTGCCCAAAGAGAAAAGAATATTACCTTTGGAACCGGATTCCCTTCATGGTACATCTCTCGGCTTTCTCATATTGGTCGCGTGTGGCGACCAAATGATTGACCCGCTTCTTGAAGTCCCTCTTCGTGAACGCCTTGTATGTTCCCCTCATCTTATCTTCCGGGCCCTTGTAGTCACACAGAAGCCAGGTTTGATGCGCCAGAGGATGACGTCTTCCGAACCAACACAAAACAGTGTCGGTTCCAGTGAGAGGAGGTTCGAAAGAGATGAGTTTGGCGATGCGCCGTTTGATTTTCATCAAATCATCCGGCAGAGTCTGAACTGCCTCCATAGCCTAGTTTTCCTGAGGAGTGGCGGCAGAATTGACGAAAGGTGGAATCTCCGTCTCCTTTCTAGGAGACGGGACGTCTTGGTGGTAGAAAAACGAACCCGTCCAAAATTTGACGGATTCCGAGGTTTTTATCTGAGGGAACCAATCCTTCATTATTCTACGTCGGGTAAAGGATATGATCCCGCAAGTCGGAAGTGCGCCCTCAAAAGGGTTCGCTTAACCACGAAGCAGTACAACCAAAAATCTAACCTAGTCTCTAATCCTAGATAGCCTTCAAAGAGGGACTGGAACCCCGCTAGATAAAGAATGGAGTTTGGAGGCTGATTGTGGGGTTGTATGTTGTAGTGGTTAAGGACCTGGAGAAAGAAGGCGGAAGGTGGAATTCCCATACCTTGAGAAATCTGCGAGGTTAGGATAACCCTTTCCCCGGCTTTGGGCAAGGGCTCGGAGTCGTCCTCCTCGTGCCGCCACTTCCCCTTCACAATCAACCCTTCCTTCTCCGTTGTCAAAAGAAGGGAAGGGGCCAAGTTGCACCGGCTGCAACTGTTGGATCTCGCCTTCGTCCTCCGCTCCGGTGGCGGCGGCCACAACAGCAAGCTCCTCATCGACGAGGAAGATCTTTTCTTCCACCGTTACAGGGGAGAATGGAGGAGGCGGCGCGGAAGAAGAGGCGCCCATGTTCTCAGTCGCGAGAGGAGGATCCTCGCGGGCCTGGTCGCCAGTGGTTTTCTCCGGCGTGGTTGCGACGGCGCGGCTCGGAGAATCGAGCTGCGGGTCCATGTTGTTGATGATCTCGTCGATGTCGACGGAGACCGAATGTTCCTCTACGGCGCGCGGTGAATCACCAGTGGCCATTTGCGGGCGGCGCGGGGAGGATCTCGAGCTTCTGACAAAGAAATTCCGGGAATGGTGTCGGACGTGCACGGGCTCTGCTCTTGATAGAAGAACGGAGCCACCTAGGCGCTCCTCATTAGCACATATGTGCACACCTTGTTCTCCTTGAGCTTCTCCGATGAGGGAGATTCTCGTTTCCACTATGAGGTCGACTTGAAGGCGTTGAACAAACCTTTACAAGAGGTTGAGGCTACTCCACAAGTGAGATGGAGGCTCTCAACAATCCGAAGCTTCTTGCTACAAGGTGGAAGCTACAACACTAGGGTTTCCCTTGGATGACAAAGCAACCAAGAGATTACAAGATCCCAAGAGGTATGGTGTGGGAACATAATTTTTGGCTTGGTAGAAAGGTAGATCTAGGCCTCCTCCATAAGATCCTTGAAGGGCATCGAGTTTGGTTGGAGCAGGAGGGAAAACGGGGCGTTTTGAGCTCTTGAGAAATGAAGGAGATATAGCAATGGATGAACTAGCTGTCTAGAGGAAGAAGCCAGATATTTATAGGATCCTCCCATTTCTGACCGTTGCAGTGCGCCAGGGCCGGAATATTCCGGGGTTAGCACCGGAAATTTCCGGTGCAGCAAGGCCGGATATTTGAAATATCCGGGGGGGCGGAATTTTGAATTTTCTGGGGCCAGAAAATTCCGGCCAATATTCCGCCCCAATCTCTGCACGCGGGTAGTAGCACCACGCTGAAATTCTGCTAAGGACCAGGCCGGATATTTGAAATATCCGGGGGGCGGATTTTGAATAATCCGGGGCCGGAAATTTCCGGCCAATAGTCCACCCCCATCTCTGCGCGGGGGCACCTGTGAAATCTCCAAAAACTGCTAAGGACCAGAGGGCCGGAAATTTGCCCCGGAATAATTTGGGCAAATATCCGCCCCACCTTCTGTGCACGGGAAGTTGGAGAAAGACACTTAGTCGATTGAAGAGGCCAGAGGGGCCGGAATATTACGGTGCAAGGGCCGAATATTCCGCCCTATGTCCACCGGAAATTCCGGGGCTAGCACCTGAAAAATCCGGTTGCAATATAGATCATTTTCAGAAATCCTCATTGAACTTTTTGAGAGCATTATCAATAATCATCTGAGAGGCCAGCTGCAGACACTTAAACAACATTGTTAGAGAGAGGATACCTGCGTTGTTATGATCACCAAAATCATTTGAGGGATCATGAGCTTTCAGCTGCTGCTAACACATTAGCTTCACTTCGCGACCGTGTCGCGGATGGCGATCGTAAGCTGAAAGCTATGCGAGGTGTGGCTGATGTTGCCAAGTCGAAGCAAAAAACTTGCGGCGGAGCGTGAGCAGTTTGTGATGGAAGAGCTGGCGGTTGTTGCGAAGGGCATGCTCTGTAAGTTTGCGAGCCCCCAAGTACTTCGCTGCTTGCTCCCTTCTTTGGTTTGACTTGTTCGTTGCTTTTTTAGTTGTTGAACCTAACAGAGTTTGTGAAACCCATTGGGTGGACAACCACATTGCTCATGATTTGGGTAGCTCAAAACCTCATGCGAGCAACTTCTGGTCTGACCGCAGCCGAGGTTTTGTTATGGCCACCCTGAAGTACCGGACGAGTCAGGCGCAAATACTCGTCGAGTCTTGTCGCGAAGCTCTGTCTTCTGTCCATTTGGCGTTTTATCCCTTGGGTGTTGTTCCAGAAGACTTGAGTGGTTTGCTAAGGATTTTCCGTCGAGTAGGGGAAGTTCGAGAGTGTGTGCGTCAACAACTTATCAGTGAATCTCAAGTAGCCCTTGCCTTCGTTCGACTATGGCATCCTGAGGTCAACTTTATCTCGGTGGCACGACTTCCCGACTCGAAAGGTCCTCTGGTGGATCGTTCTCCTCATTATCCGGCCGTGTGGCCTATAGCGGAGCAGATTGTTTGACTGACCTCCAAGGAAATTGATCAATTACTTGGGATGCGGCTGCTCGCCGTTAGTTGTAATTTTAAGATGTAAATATCTTGTATTTTGTTGTAAGGTGTTTGAAGGCGTAAGCCTTGTGACCTTGTATATTTGAGTCCATATATTTAAGGTGTTTATAAGGTGTGTACCTTGTGTTCTTTTATCGAGTTGCAGCACTCAAAAGAATGTGACGATGCTAGTTAGGCGTATCCCCCGTGTGTTTGGGGTGCGTACCTGTCATTTTTAGCATGTAATGGAAAAAACGCGATAGCTATGGTTGAGAAACCATGTGTTTATTCATATGGCTGAGAAGCCATGTTTTTTATCGAGCTACAAAGTGGCTGGTACAGCCTTAGTTCTTGCGAGTAGAATAATCCTAGGGGTAGAACATGCGGAGGTGCTCCACGTTCCACGGGTTGGATTAGATACCGCCGGTCTTCGGGTTTTTCAAGCGATAGGCGCCTCCTCGGATAACTTCATGTATTATGAAAGGTCCTTCCCATGGTGGCTCGAGCTTGTGTCCTTCCTTTTGTTTGAGCCGCGGCACCAGGTCTCCTACCACGAAGGATCTGTGGCGTATGCAGCGACTGTGGTAGTTGCGCAGAAATTGCTGGTAGACTGCGGATCTTGCGAGTGCAATGTCCCGGATCTCGTCCAGTGCATCCATGTCCTCCGCGAGTGCCTTTTTGAGGTTTCTTTGATGTATGCAACAACTTGTGGGGCACTGAATTTGACATCTTCGGGTAGGACGGCTTCAGCTCCGTATACCATGAAAAATGGCGTGTAGTTTGTCGACCGATTTGGTGTTGTGTGTAGGCTCCATAGCACTTATGGTAGTTCTTTGGCCCAGTGCCCTGCTGCTGGGTGAAGTCGATCAAGCAACCGCTTCTTTAGGCCAGGCGAAACTAATCCATTGGATCGTTCGACTTGGCCATTAGTTTGCGGGTGAGCTACCGAGGTGAAGTTGAGGGTGATTCCTTTTTCCTCACAGAAGTCATGTGTTTCCTTGGCTGTGAAGTTGCTTCCATTATCCGTGATGATGTTGTGTGGTATGAAAAATCTGCACACAATGGAGTCGAGGAATCTCACGGCGCACTCGACGTGCGCAGAGGTGACTGGCATAGCCTCTATCCACTTCGTGAACTTGTCGACTGCCACGAGCAGGTGGGTGTATCCTCCAGGCATTGACTTGCGCAGCGGTCCCACCATATCTAGCCCCCATTGAGCAAAGGGCCAGGCGATAGGGATCATGTGGAGTTCTTGGCAGGGGCGTGTGGCTTGGGTGCGAATCTCTGGCAGGCATTGCATCTGTCGACTAGATCTTTGGCGTCTCTGGCTGCCGTGAGCCAGTAGAATCCTGCCCTGAAAGCTTTGCCTACGATTGCTCTCCAACTGGCGTGGTGCCCGCAGTCTCCTTCATGTATGTCTCAGAGCAGCTCCTTGCCATCTTCGGGTGCTATGCATCTCTGCAATACTCCTGATATGCTTTGCTTGTATAGCATTCCGTTGATCACCCGAAAGGATTTGCTGCGTCGTACTATTTGTCGGACCTCGCAAATGTCTGTTCGTAGCTATTTGTCGGACAAGTAGTCGAGGTATTTCTGTGTCTAGGTTGACTCGACGAGAAAAACTTGCCTTGAGATATTATGGATGAGCTCGATGATAACAATTTGCGGGTTGGTGTCTGTTTCCACTGCTATGGGTGTTCCCGCTGGCTTCTTGACTTGGACTAAACGCTTGATCATTATTTCAAAGTAGATTCCTGGTGGTATGGGGGCGTTTGTGGACCCCATGTTTGCTAGCTTGTCTACTTCCTCATTAGTTGATCGCGCGATGTGCTTCAGTTCGCACCCTTTGAAACTTCCTTCGAGTAGATTGTACATGTCACGATAGGCGACCATGTTATCTGCGATAACATCGCACTCCTTCATCGTCTGCTGCACGATGAGATTTGAATTCCCATATATCATCAATCGAGTGGCTCCGCAGGCGATCGCCTTTTTCATGCCGTGGAAGAGGGCCTCATATTCTGCGTCGTTGTTGGATGCTGGATCATCAGGTGGGAAGTCCAATCGCAAGACATACTGCAGCTTATCACCCCCGAGAGATATGAGAATAACTCCAGCGCCGGCTCCTTCGTTTCTTTTCGACCCGTCGAAATATATGATCCAATTGCTCGTGTATTCTGGGGGCCTGGTGTTTGCATCTCCATCCACTCGCTTAGGAACTCCACGACGACCTGGGATTTTAAAAAGTTGCGCCCTGCGTATATTATGTCCCAGGCGCCTAGCTCGATGCTCCACTTCGCGATTCTTCCGGATGCCATGGGGTTGTTCATGATAGTACCGAGTGATGCGTCGTTTAGCACCGTGACCGTATGTTCCTGGAAGTAATGCTTGAGCTTTCGGGCTGTGAGGACTACGCCGTACACGAGCTTCTGATAGTGAGGGTATCACTGTTTGCACGAAGAAAGCACCTCGCTGATGTAATATATTGGCCGCTGAACGCCATACGCATTTCCCTCCTCTAGCCGCACGACGACAATAACTGTGCTGATAACTTGGTTTGTTGCGGCTAGGTAGAGTTATAGGGGTTTCTCCTGTGGCGTTGCCAAGACGCGCTTGCTCTGCAGTACTCGTTTTAGATCGATGAACGCCTTTTTTGCTTCGGGTGTCCACAAGAACTTATCTGTTTTCTTCAGCAGCTTATAGAAGGGCAATGCTTACTCGCCTAATATTGCGATGAATCTGCTCAGAGCGGCTAGTCTTCCCGCGAGCTGATGTACGCCGCGAAGATTGGTTGGCTCCTTCATTGTCAAGATTGCTTGAATTTTCTCCGGATTGGTTTCGATTCCTCAGGTGGACACCAGATACCCGAGAAGTTGTCCTGCAGGAACGCCAAAGACGCTTTTTGTCGGGCTGAGCTTGATCTTACATGCGTTGAGAGCGTCGAATATTTCCCTGATGTCCTCGAGGAGCGTGTTCTCCACTCGAGTTTTTATGACGATGTTGTCAACATACACTTCTACGTTCTTGCCAATGAGCTTGGCGAGCCATTTTTGCATGGAGCGCTGATATGTTGCGCCTGCGTTTTTCAGCCCGAAGGGCATTGTCGTGTAGCAGTAAACACCGTGAGGTGTGATGAACGCTGTCTTCGAGACCAGCATAAGGCATTGTCCTGATCTGATTATAGCCCGAGTAGGCGTCCAAGAAGGAGAGTCGCTGACAGCCTGTAGTGGAGTCCACGATCTGGTCGATCTGCGGCAAGAGGAAGTTATCCTTGGGGCAGTGTTTGTTCAACGACGTGTATTCGATGCACACGCGAAGGATGTTAGTGTTTTTCTTCGGGACCAGCACCAGGTTTGCTAACAAGGTGGATATATTTATTTCTCTGATGAATTTTGCGGCGAGTAGTCTATTCACTTCTTCTACGAGTGCCCTCTACTTTAGCTCAGAAAACCGTCGGGTCGTTTGCTTGATAGGTTTGGCATCTTTTAATACTTTGAGTGAGTGCTCGGCAAACTCACTGGGTATCCCTAACATATCAGAAGGCTGCCAGGCAAAGATTTCCCAGTACTCAAGGAGGAGTTCTACGAGCGTGCCTTCCTATGCGGGCGATAGGGTGGTAGACACCATCACCATCTTCGCGGATTCTGTCGGATGAACTTGATGCTTTCGAGTGTCGTTGTTTGCACTGAACTCGAGTTCTGGAGCGTTCTTTTTTGTGAGTGGCATCACGGAGTGATCCGTGGTCTTTGCTAACTCCTCTAGCTCCTCCTGTATCCCGAAAGATTTCGCGATTTCGTTGAACTCAATGTTGCATTTGTCTGATTTCTGGAAGTCGCCATCTACGGTGATGGTGTCGTATTTCCCAGGGAGTTTGAGCTTTAGGTAGGCGTAGTGGGGTACTGCCATGAATCTCGTGAACGTTGTTTGACCGAGAATGGCGTGGTACTGTGTGGGCCAGTCGACTACCTAGAAGTCGAGGAACTCTCTCCTGTAGTTTCTCGGGTTTTCGAGCACCACCTCCAGGTTGATTGTTTCGAGTGGTCGGACTGCTTTTCCTGGTACTATCCCATGGAAGGATGTTTCTGATTTTGCGAGTCCGGCTAGGTTCTTGTTCATTTTACGGAGTGTGTCCGCTTAAATGATGTTGATCCCGCTGCCGCCGTCCATGAACACTCGCGCGAGTTCGTAGTTGCCTATCTGCGCCTGAATGACGAGCGCGTCGTGTCTCGGTCGGTATACCCGAGGAGGATGGTCTTCTTTGGAGAAAGTTATCGATTGATCTGCCATCTTCAAGTATTCGGGTGTGGACGGTGGAGCTTGTACTTCCATGACCACTTGGCGTGTGTTTGTCTTCTGGACCCTGCAGGAGGGGCAGACCTGCTGTATCATTCCTAGGAGTCCCTATGGGTTCGGGTACCCATTTCCTCCCTGGTTTGCGACGGGTGGCGCTGGTAGCGCGGACAATACCGCGTTTTGATGTCCTGGTGGAGGCAGGGGCTGTGGCGGCTGGTACTCTCCTGGGAGTTGCGGGTATCCCTGGTTAACCGCAGCTCTGTTCTTCTTCATGTAAGCCTCGTGGATGTCCTGGAACTTTCGGCAATCCCTGAGGAGATGAGTTGGTTTGGTCTCGCCTGTGCGCTTATCTGTGAATAGATGTAGCGTGCAATAACCATCAAGGTCTTCCTCGCGGGTTTTGTCAACCGGTTTTGGCTTCCATTCGCGATTTCCACGAGGCCCGTTGTCGCGATTTCTGGTGAACTCTACTGCCACCAGTTCTTCTCGATCGTTGTAGTGTCTCCTTTTCTTCTTTCAACCGTGGCGATCTTCCTCAGGCGCGGGTGAAGATGCTTTCTCGTTGCACACAGAATCTTCACCGTTAGCCCATCTGTCGGCTATTGCCATTAATTCCCCGATGGTTTTGGGCGCAGCTCGTCCCAGTTCATCCCAGAAAACAGTGCGCCGAGCTTCTTTGGTGAAATCTTCGACTGCAACCTCTTCTGACATGTTTCCTGCCGTGTTTTTGAGCTGTGGTCCATCGCTGAATATATTCGCGAGTAGACTCACCGCTCTTCTGCCTGCATGCCCGCAGCTCCTCGATAGACGCGGGTATTTTGTATGTTGCTTGGAAGTTTCTACAAAAGTCGTAGGTCAGGTCGTCCTAGGACCCATAGCATGCATGCGGTCTTCCTTCGAGCCAACAGCGTGCAACGCCTACAAGGTGTAGGTTCATGTATTGCATGGACGTTGTCTTGTTCCCACGTTGGCATTTTACTGCCGTGAGGTAGTATGATAGCCAAGACTTCGTCTCTTACGACCCATCGTATTTCGGGACCTTCGTCGTAAGTTTGAATCTCTTTGGCGTTGGTGCCTTGCGGATGTCGCAGGTGAAGCACAACGCGCCGCAAGCCTCCTCGTCGGAAGATGCGGATAGTGATTGTAACATCCCAGTGTTTGGGAAGTTATAAGGATCTAAATATAATTTGTGCATTTGCGAAGCATGCATCTAAAAGTACGGGAAATTTTGGCGCGAAAGTTTAAACAAATCAAAGTGACCAATGTTTCACTTGACATGATGAAATAGGTCTAGTTCATCTAGTCATGAGTACATTTGGAGTGATCTTTATAACAAAGTATCTTTGCAAACCAAATCATCTGATTACACAAACCATCATTGGTTGTGACCAATACAAATTCTCAACAACCTTAACCACAAGTCTTCAAGAGACTTGGGATAATTCACTAGGTATCTAGAACTCAAAGAGGGGTGAGTATCCAAATCACATATCTGATGATCATACTTCCACCAATAAGTAATACACAATTGAACCATCTCATCAACAGAGGTGTTATGTCCTCTCAAACAATAACTCTTAAGTTATAAACCATCCACACAACATCTTTCTAAATTATTTAGTAACTACTAAGTGAACCTTCACAAGTAAATAACAAAGGTTTAATATAACATAAATGATAACCATAAGTCTTAACTTAAAATCCACAAGTGGGAAATGATATAATAATTATATTAACACATTTATCGAATATGTACATATCTCACCAACTATAAAAGAAGTCCCAAAAAGAAGAAATAAATCTTCTTAAACTACTGTTAAAACTTTGATCATCACATATGATCTTTCCAAACCTCTATACCCGCATTAAGGATGACAAAGGTCATTAAGAGAAGAATATAAAGTGACAACATCAAACCTGAGAAAAAGCAACTATCAATTATGATATAAGTCATTAAACCCCAATAACCTTCTTATGCTCATTGTTTCAATCATCTTATACAAGTGAACATATGAAATCTCAACACCTCAATGAACCATTTGATCCATTTACTATTAAGTCATCATTCCATAAACATTTCACACCTCTACTCCAATCCAACAATTCTACAACTGGAGTTTCTCTGGATACAAGTAAGGATAACAACAAGTATAACCTCTATTAGAGGAATTGGATTGAAAGCTAAATAAAACCAATCATGTGTGAGATGAGTATCTATCTTATGGGAGGCCAAACAAGAAATGTATGGAAGGATACTAAAAGCATGAATTAAATCTTAATCCAGATCTTTCTACCTTGTCTAGATTATCTTATTTCTAATCTTCTCAAAGTCATTCTACAAGAGAAGCACCCACAAGAAGAGAGGAACTATCATCAGAAGATCTTCAAGAAGATTATTTAGAGTGTGCTAGAAGGGCTACTCTAAGCTATTATAAGAGTACTTGGAAACTCTTATATCCTGATCAGATCTTATTAACACTCTTGAAATAGTATGATATTCTAATGTTAGTTCTATATAGAAGTAGTTTGATAACAAGCCTTGCAACCTTGTTAACAGATCACTTTTGTATACTCAAACAATGGAGTGTCATACACAAACAAACAAAAGATTGAATTACATGGTACATCTCAGCCTATTGTATATGAGTAGTAATTTGGAGGCAAGTCTGGCCCACTTGTTAACAAATTCTTCTTATATGCATATGGATACTTGATGTCATAAAATAAACCTACATTCTTTCATAATCCTCTAAGTAAAATCTTTTCTTGGAACAACTAGTTGTTTTCACCACAAGGGTGAGATAATTGAAGTTGGAAATCAAGAGAGGAACCTACCTGCAATGGACAAAGGAGATAACAGAAGACTAGTGGCAACAAGAGAGAAGAACATCAAGCAACATAAGTAAAAAGGAGTAACACTGTCCCAGGAAGAATTTATTCAGTAAAACATTAGTTAATATTAGAAAATCCATAACCTCTATGCCTTGTCAAACTCAATAGAGATGAGGAACAAATAGTAAACCTCTTAAATGGAAACAAGTATCCAGAAAGAAATAACAACAAGGTATTGCATCCACATGTCTTGATATGTGGAGGTAGATGAAAACAAGTTGATACCTTGTTTTCCATATCCTTCTCATATCTAAGACTTACAGATGATAACAAAAACTCATCTATATATAACCATGCAAATGATTACATGTTCTAAAAACAAATGAGATATTATCCGCATATGGAAACTGGTGGAAAACAAGTAATAGGTTCTAAAGACATTCATGTTTTCCATTTGATCAAGTGCTGAAAATAACAAACATGGTTTACATACACTCAGGTAAAATGTCAACCATTAGTGCTAAGAGTTTCAATTATAAGAATAACAAAGTTATATAAAAGAAAACAAGTACATTCACTAACCAACACATTTGGTTTGTCATGAAATACAAATTCTCTATTAAGTGATTCTCATTTCAATACACAGAAACAATACCAAGTAATGTTACCATGTTATTTTCTAAAAAGAATCTATATCTAAAATGGTCCTATGAGAACACACCACTTGGTGAACCATATGTGTGTGTGAGAGAATGTAATATTCATGCCTAAAATAAATTTTAAGACATTTAATAAATTAAATGGAGTGAAATCAATAAAATCACTTAATCTAGCAACCTAAATAAAAAATATAAATATTGCTCCATTTCACCAAAACAAAACATGGTGAGATTGCAAATTTGATGAGCTTTCCAAATATATTTTTAATAATTTTTATCTTCACAAAAAGGTCCGGAAAACATAGGTTTTTCTCAGTTTTAGTAATAGAAGGACTTGATTGAAAATTATAGAAACCACAGGAGGGTATCAAAAATCGCAGTTATAATTTCCATTCTTCTTCCTTTGCCAGAAGGCAGAGGAGAACGCCGTCGTGGCACTCGCGTCGCCACGTCCTGCTCGACGTCTTCCACAAGGATAAGAAGCAGGAGGGCGCCTCCAACTTGCCCTCTGCCTCCTCTCTCGCTCACTTTCCCCTCCCTCTGTAGGAAGAGCCCTAGAGACCAAAACCCTAGCTTCATGGTCGTCGGTTGCCGCCGCTGTCTCCGGCCACCTCGCGAGGAACCGAGGGAATCACTGGATGCGTCATCGTCTCCTCTACCGCCTCAACGAGTATCGCTTCCCGGGAAGCTATGGTCACGGAGAATTTCTCCGTTCCGTTTCTCTCTGCCGCCGGCCGCCATGGAAGTTCTCCGGCGAGTTCGACCACGCCGTGCTTCACGGACAACTTCATCATACTCCTCGTGAGCTCCTGCTCCTCATGATACCATTGGATTTCATTTTTGACGATAAACCCCATGCTTTCACCGTGCACCGCCGCCGGATGCCGCGCCGATGGTCGCCGGAAGCACTCCGGTGACCATTTGGCAGTAGCGCCGCCACCTATGGGACGGCCACACTTCTCTCTAGCTAGTACAACCCACGAAATGCATCAGTTTCGTCCAAATCACGCGATTGCTGATCATCTGAGAGGAATCGAGTTCATGTGATGTCATCATGACATCACAGTGACGTCATTAGTCCTCTTCCTTTTATTTTTTCATTTAAAACTGATTATGACATGTGGGTCCCACCTGTCAAATTAAAAACAGAAAAATGATTAATCTTATAATCAATAACTTTAAAAATATTTATCAAAAAAATGTAAATAAAATATTTACATGTTCATAAAAATAAAATCTATTCATTTATCAACTTTTCAAAAATATTTAATAAAGTTTAAAATCAAACATTTTCTTTAATTAAAATAAATCATTTAAAATTAAGAAAAATAATAAAATAATTCATAAAATCAGAAAAATACAAGTTATATACCAAAATACTCCAAATGACTAATGCAAATCAACTATGATGTTTCCAAGGTCATTTGACCAAGTTTCCATGTGTGCTATATTTGCCTACTCATTTTAATTCATTTAAAAATTAATAAATTAATCGCTTATTCAAATATTTTCAGAAATCATCAAATGATATATCAAATTAAAGATAAAAACATTCTCAACTCAAATATACTAAACACAAAACATTTTGTGTAACTTATGAACTTGTTTCTAAAGGTATAATGGAATTCTATAATATTCCATTATAACCAAAAATAACTACCACATCATTATCTTCTTTACTAATAACCCTTAAATGTTTTCACACATACAAAACCTATCATAATGGTCATTAGAAAGTCATGTGATGATACAGTTAGCTATACTAGTTCATCATTTTCAACTAAACTCATTGTCATGAGCTCTACACTTTTGGAACATAAAATCAAACATGTTTGTTACCTTTTCAATAATTATTTTCCATGTGCTATTGTCTTGTTACCTCACCAAGTAATCAACACTTCTACTTAAACATGATAACAATTGTTTGCCAAGTAAAAGTGAAACACATGTAACTCTAAAAGAAGTAATAACCACATCACCTCAAGTAATGAAACAATTCACCTAAAACCTGTGTGATTAGGATACCGTATCAAACGTGGCTTACACTTGTAAGCTGGGGTATTTTCCAGGGTATTTCACGGTGCATCTCATTAGTATGCATGGATCATCCTTGCCAGTGTTTTCTGTAGTCCTTACCGGGACTACCTTGCTATCTTTCAGAAGTTGGGATTTTCTACGCGACCCTCGAACCCCGAAGACCTGGATTATTATTATTGTTTCAATCTCAGGAAAGTTCATCACTTGCTCATATCCTTTGCAGTATCTCATAACAAAATATTTGCAAAAACCCTATCGTATTATCACCTACTCTAAAAGAATGCATGATCCTATTTTTATAATAATATGACTACTTGAATAAGTACCCGAGTGGTAGTGTTCTGTTTGGTGGGCAGATGGGACCATGGTAAGATGAATAGGTCAAAGGAAGGTTCCATATGCACGGGAACGTATTACCTAGGAACTAATCACAAAATGCCGTCAGAACTCGGTGCGCCGTAAATACCGCGCTAACCATGGGTCTTCTATGGGGGGAGTAAGTCAGTTGTGATACTTCTCTCGTTTGCATGTCAACGGACTGCCAGAGACGTACGCTGTAGGTTCTGCGGGGCTACATGCACATGGGTGGGATCCCTTACGTCCCACGGACTCTGGGGTCTATGAGTGTCCGCCAGGGGCGCGTAGATCTCCATCGTGAGGGGTGGAATAAGGCGTTCAACCTGCTGACGGAAATGGGTGGGCATGCGTTGTGCGGAGAAGCACGGTTTGGCTTGGACCAACAACCGGGCCCCACACCTGAGTGGGAGTGGACAGGAATGTACACCTGGTTGTGCAACATGGTCTTGGTCAACCATGGGTAAAGTAACGCACCTCTACAGAGTGTAAAAGGATGTGGCATGTTACCCCCTGTTCCGGGAAGGAACTGCGAACGCTACAGGAAAGGCAACCCAATGAAGTTCTAGCTCCTGTGATGGTCTGGCGGGTATAGTTTTCATAATTAAAATCAACCTCTTGAAGAAAGATTTACAAAAAACCTTGCATTAGCTTATGACTCTTTCGAGTCTAAAGCTGTAGTTAGTGCATCAAACCACCCACTATATATCATGAACTTGCTGAGTAACGGTCGTTACTCATTTGTTCCCGTTTGACCCCCTGCTTAGAGTTGAAGCCTGATGAAAATCGTCATTGTGAAGCATCGTCATCAACAACGTTGATGGAGGACAAGCTATCAAGGTGTAGATGGAGGCTATACTAGGACTTAGCAGTTACAAGCCATAGATTAGGGCTGACATCAGCCGTAGTGGATTAGTTCTGAGCTGGAGTTCTTCTCCGGCTTGGAGCTTCGAATTGCTTCTTCTGATGTTTCATTTGCAGGAGATCTTCTTGATTCATCAAGGAGATTCTCAAGATTTTGTAATGAAGTTTGTATCCTATAGCTTTGCTTGGACCCGCTGTGTTTCTGTTGTACCACTTTGAGAGATGTAATATTCACGGATAAGTCCTTCTGTGAGTATTATGTCACCGACTTGCGCACTACACATGCAGTGGTGTGCTGGGTCACCACAGATGGTATCAGAGCGAAGCGACCTTAGGTTTAAAACCTTTTAGGAGATCTGTAGGTTGGTAAAGACTATAGGAAGCCATCTTATCTAAACCACATTTCCTACAACTATGAGAATCATTCACTTGAGAATGATATAATCATACTTGTATAGAATTATTCTTACTCAACCTGGGTAAATCTACTTATCTATTTTCTGTATACCTAGGTATGAATAGTTAGAAGTCTAGCATGTATTAGTGATATTGTGAATAGGAGAGTTCTGACATGGTCAGAAATGATTAAGTCACAGTTATGATTACCCCATTCTATGAATAAATAGGATGGAGTAGAACATGGTATAGCGTAAGTGTATAGGAGTCATCAATGGATGTTGAGGATCATTAATAGTTATTAAAACTATGGTAATTATGTGGGAAATACCATACCCTCAGTTATCAAGTCTAGATGTGAATCACTATAGTATAGAATAGAATTAGGAGAAGGCATAAGAATTGATGGAAGCTACATTACTACTTCTACGATGTGATCAACAACATGAAGGATCAACAGATGCTATGATAAGTTTATCGTAATCAAGATGAAGTAATTCAATTACATGGTGCTTAGTCCTATATGGAACCAAGTTAGACAACAACTACTATAGGATTATTTTGTCTTGGTTTATTCCATTGCAGTAAGGCATGCAATTGGAGTAATTACTTGGGCAAAGAGTGGTTGTGTAGACTAGGATAACAATGTAATATATACCTATTTGTATTGTATAGCATTTAAGATCCTTGGTACTTGAGATGTTTTACTCTAAGTACTTTTATTTCACATGCTTTTGAGGCATGAGTGATAACTGCATTTGGGATTTATTGGATTTTATTTGGATCTTTGATCGACTAGATCTGTACATGATGATTGAACTTGATGTGCATATGCATGTGCAAACATTGAGTTCTATCTTGATGTTACTGGTATAGAGGGTATAGGATTAGTATGAGAGCGGTCTGAAATCTCAGCTGATTGAAGCGACCACCAAAGCTCTAGAAGACTAGAAAGTCAAGAAGGAAGAAATCAATAAAGCACTGATGGGAATGGACCATATTCCACATTTTGCTTGGAGTTGGTGACATACCTCATGAGCACATGGATTTATACAACAAGTGATCAGAAGGAAAACACATGAGTAGTCATATCTTAGAAGGAAACATGTAGAAGTTGATAAATAAACTTATAGAATTGTCCCATAGAAGTCAAAACCCAAAGATATAGAAATACCATAGGAAGTAACCAGTGGAATAGGTTATAATCACCTATAGGAAAGAGTTAAAACTCGAGGAAACTCGAAGATATTTTTACTAATAACTTAGTCTAAGTCAATGTACACTACGTTGTACAAGCTTCTTTGAGCAGTCTTTCTTTTGAGACCATTAGATTGAAACAAATGGAGTCCTAAACTTAGACAATATCCAGTATACCAGAAGAATCTTATTGGTTATTCATCACCCCGTGGATGTACCAAATGTTCTTCAGAAAGTTGTGAGGGATAGAAAACCATACCTATTAATCGGAGAACGAAACTTGGTATCCACTATGTGGTGGAAATACCACGTGTTCTTCGTGAGACTATTAGGAAGGCCTAGTAACAAGACAGAGTTGTCCTAACAACTGGAATACTATTAGATTATGATACAAGATAGTGGAAGGTGAACAATCAAGACAAGAGGATACACATGCCAAGGTCAACACAAGAAACAGATGTGAAGATTCAACGGTCTACAGAAGTTCTCTCTACCTATCCTTACGTGAGAGAGGTTGAACTTCGGGACGAAGTTCTTGTTAAGGGGGAGATACTGTAACATCCCAGTGTTTGGGAAGTTATAAGGATCTAAATATAATTTGTGCATTTGCAAAGCATGCATCTAAAAGTACGGGAAATTTTGGCGCGAAAGTTTAAACGAATCAAAGTGACCAATGTTTCACTTGACATGATGAAATAGGTCTAGTTCATCTAGTCATGAGTACATTTGGAGTGGTCTTTATAACATAGTATCTTTGCAAACTGTCGTGGTGGTGTCACGGCAGATGCCATAGGATGGCTAAAGATGTGGGGACGATGGACGCTGGAGGTGCTCGGGGAGGGATCACGCAGCGAATAGCCGCGTGTGGTAAGAATAAATCACTGCAAACACCAAGATCTACCCAGGTTCAGGGCCCTCGTGTGGAGGTAAAACACCTACTCCTGCCTTTCTCTCTGTATATTTGTGTCTCACCGAGTAGCCACAGTACAAGTTTTTCCTATGGCCGAGTAGCCACTCTTCTCTCTAGGTGATGAACTAGGTCAAGAATGTGAAGTGATCCTTGGATCCCTCGCGCAGGAGGGGGCAGGGCACCTTATATACTGCTGCCCAGCCGGATACAGCCAACAGGGAAAAGTACAAACATATGTCGACATAGTGTGCACACTGCGTACTTCCGGCTTCCCGCTGACAGCTTTGGCTTCCTAGTTTGTCTTGTGTGGAAAGTCGTTGTGCAAAACCAAGAAGCTGATCTGTTATCACTGCCACAAACACAGAGTAGGCCCCCCTAACCTGCGACGCCCTGCTGACACCCTGGCGCGGTCAGGCACGCTCTCTGCAGATGAACAGTGCCGCAGTATGGACCCAGGATACGCGGGATCCTGTGTCAGAACGGCTCCTTTGACTTCTGGCCCGGGTAGGAAACCGCCATTTCTACTCGGACCACTTCTTCTACTCGGAGGAATATAACTTCCTTGATTCTTCCTCCTGTCCGTCAACCTGTACGACCGAATAGCAGTTGACCGGGTAGCAAGTACCGGGTAGCCAGCTACTCGGCAAACATCCCTTCAGATCTTGCCCTTAGCACTTGCCTTTACCCTACTCGGGGGTAACCCCCCGACATTAGTCCCCGAAGCTGGTAGAGTCCTGCGAACTTGTTCACTGGGCTCTTCGAGCTTAAAACCAATCTTTCCTTTGAACCTTAGGATACCGAGTAAACCCTCCGAGTAGCCCTCAATCTTGTTTTGAGTTTCTTCTTTTCCGAATAGAACCACTTCTCTTCTCTGTCGCCGAGTAAAAGGTCTTAGTGAAATTTCGAATCAGAATCTCTTCGTGGCAGAGCAAATCTGCCTTTCCGCACTGCAACTGGGCACGTGTCACGCTACCACACCCCCGACGCATCGGTGCCCGGGATCTGACAGGCCACGCGCCCATTTTCCGCGACCTGGGCCCAGTGGCCCGTTAGGTCCCATCAAGTGTAGTTATTGCCCACGATTGTGTCATGGGATCAATTGCGGCCGTTACGCGCGCGGTCTGCGCTGTGTGCGTTTCTAACCGGCCCACACACCCCACGTCGCACGATCTCTGTGCGTAACTGATCCCGCTAACTCCGATTGTAACGGCAACCCGAGGGGAGGTATAAATACCCCCTCGGTAACTCCATTTTCCCCTTCCTGCCTTCATTCTCTCCTTGCCTCTTCGTTTCTCCGCCGCCACCGAGCACTTCGCTGCCGTGCATCTCACCGCGCCGCCGCGAGTCTCACCACGCCGAAAGGCTAGCCTTTTCCACCAATTTCTACCAAATCTCCATCAAATCTCTTCTCCTGCTCGATGGCCCGCGATGATGATGCCCGCGCCGGGTGGGCTGGATCCGAAGTCACGGCAGATGACTGCCAGTGGCTGGTGCGCACCCGGCGAGTTCCTCCCGGCGTCCGCTGCTGGCACCCCGACGGCGAGCTCGTCCCCACCCCGGAGGCGGGCGAGTTCGTCGTGTTCCTCGCTCACTTCAAGCAAGGATTCGGGTTGCCCGTATCG
Source organism: Alopecurus myosuroides (assembly GCA_028641055.1). NCBI lineage: Eukaryota > Viridiplantae > Streptophyta > Magnoliopsida > Poales > Poaceae > Alopecurus > Alopecurus myosuroides. The sequence continues at coordinate 202,171,977 of CM054059.1, forward strand.
GATTTCTTTCGCTCCTTCCTCAACCACTTCAGGCTCCAGCCGCACCACCTGCCGCCGAACGCCATGGTGATGCCCGCATACCACGCCGTGGTGTGCGAGGCGTTCTTGGGCGCGCGGCCCACGCCAATGACCTGGGCGCGTTACTTCTTCTTCAGGAAGCAAAGCGTGCCCAAGCTGGGTAGCACGGAGAGCGGCCGTGGCATGACCGAGACCGGCAGCGCTATGATGGTGCAGCGCAGCGGGACCAACCATCCGCGCATCAAAGGCCTCGACTCCGTGCGCAAATGGCAGAGATCCTTCTTCTACGTGAAGAACATCTCTGTCAAGGAAGGAGTGCCCCCCGTGGACCAGATCAATCTCCCCAAGTGGACCAACACGGCTCCTACACGGGCAGAATTGGGGGTACAAGCCTCCGCTAGAAGGTGACATCAAGCAGGTCAACAAACGCCTCGCCCAGCTGAAGGAATTTGGGCTCAAGAACGACGACCCCATCGCCTGTTGGATCTCCAGGCGAGTGCTCCCGCTGCAGCGCCGTGCGCACCTCATGTGCTACATGGGCGGAAATAGAGATTGCACCAGGACGACCACGTTCGAGCTCAGCAACGCGGATGTGGCCGTCTGGGCGCGCTCCATCATGAGCACCTGCCTCAACGACAACTGGCAGTACGGCTTTGTGCCGTATAGCCGCACGAAGCCAATTAAGCGGGTTAGTACTTGACATCTTGTTTCCTGCATAGTGATACCGAGTAGATAGCCTTCTAGCTTGGTATGCTTAGTATTCGCACTCTGTGCCGAGTAGAACACTTACTGTATCTCCTAGGCTTCATGTGCTTTATGTTTGCACACCATGTTGAGTAGGGTACTTGCTAATATCTGATAGGCTTCATGTGCTTTGTGTTTGCACGCCATGTCGAGTAGGGCACTTACTCCATTATGCTTTGTGCTTGCATCCCGTACCGGGTAGAGTGCCTTATACTGCTCAACTGATTTGTGTTGCTTGCTTACGTTTCCAGCTCCTTGCTCGCCAGCTCACTGAGAGCGAGGAGCGCTTCGAGGCCAACAGGAGCGAAGATCAAAAGGAGTACGACGAGGTCTCCTACGATACTGCGGATACCCTCTGTATCCCTCACGCCGTCCAGCCGGGTAAGCATCATGTCGACGCGTCCATTCGGGACTGGTCCGAAGACGACGAAGAAGGTGACCGAGCTTACCTTTCCAGTTGCGAGTAGCGCAACCTAACTTTTCTTTCTGCTTCTCAACCCTTTTCTTCTCCTCTGCTCTGCAGATGATGTTGATGTTGACGAAGAGGACGAGGACGTCCTCGATGTCGATCCAGTTGGAGTGGCTGCTCCCACCACTCGGAAGAGGGCGGGTAGCGGCGATCAAGAGCCCACTGCCAAGAAGGGCGAGAATAAGACCAAGCGGGTCTCCGGGAGACGGCCACCCCCTTCCCGTGCAGGGTAAGTGATTTTCTTCTAAGTTACATTCTGCTGTTGCTGCTTTTCCTGGATTCCTTATTCCGCTGCTGCTTCTCGGTTTCTTCTTTCTCACTTCTGTTCCTGAACCCCTTTTTCCCTTCAGCGCCCCCTTGGACGCTGATGCCGCTACCGGTTCCGCCACCACCAAGAGGAAGGCCGCCATCAACCTCGATGACCTCATAGATCTTTCTGAAGAGGACGAGTTCGCCGCACAGGATAGGGCGTGTGCGCCCTCTCCCGTGATGGAAGAAGATGATGCCAACGTCCAGGACATGGATGTTGGTGCCCAAGACGCCAACCAGGAGCAGCAGGCCAGCGCGGAACAAGAAGCGCAGGATGCTGCTCACGACGAGAGACCCCCTTCTCCCCCAGCTGCCTCAACTGGGGAGAACACAGAACAAGACACCAAGCATCAAGACCTTGTCGCCCTTGAGCGGCAGGAAGAGAACCAAGAGCAGCCGGAAACTGAGGCTGCTGATCAAGATGACCCCGCGGCCCAACCGCGGGTAGACGAACAAGAAGACGTACAATCAGATCCCGCTGCCGAGCAGCGGGCTGAGACAGTTTCGGTGGAGCGAAACCCGCCGAGCCAAGCGCAGCCGGACGCTGCGCCGGGTAGCCAGCCCTTGGTGCCGCCTACCCAGCAGGCTGCTCCACCCACTGCTCCAAGCTCCCCCGCTGAGAAGACCAAGACCGCAGCAAGCCCTCCAGCCAAGCAGAACACCAAGAAAGCTGCTTCTGATGCTACCGGCAAGAAGGATGCTGCCGAGAAAAAGGCTGCCGAGAAGAAAGCTGTCGAGAAGGCAGTTGCCCAGCCTGATGCCACCGTCCGCAGGAATCCCTCGCGTGGCGCTGCACAAGATTCTTCCGCGATGCCGCCGCCTAAACCAACTGCAAAACCTGCCGCGAAGACCGGGCAGCTCTCCATTGGTGCTTCCGGCAGCGCCGCTGGCGCAGCCGCAGGATCCAGCGCTCAAGACCCGCCTGTTTACCCGCCCTACATGGTGCAGATGGGCAAACAGTATGGCATCAAGCTGAACAAGACCGAGAAGCAGCTCGCTCTTACCAAAGGCAAACAGGCCACGGCTGTGGATTCCAAGTTGCCGGCCAAGGACAAGGCCCTGCGCGAGATCCAGGAGACAGAGGTGGTGTCCAAGGGGCTCGAGCAGATGATCGACCGGGTAGGTTTCATTGAAGCTGAGTGGAATAGCGAGGTCCTTGGCAACGAGCCCTGGCATGGCCTGGCCTTGGGCAAGCTGGACCACTGGCGCATTGATTGGAATAAGGCGGACATGGGCTACAATCCCATGACCATCTCGTCCGCCACAAGCACGCTTGCCGCGAAGCTGTTCGTCCACCGCAAAGCTGCAGAGGACCTCGAGCAAACCTATGCGGTAAGTTTTGCTTGCCTGTTCCGAGTTGTGCTTTTCTTCTCTTCTATTCTTCTTCTTCTCCTTATCCATTATCCAGTCCTCGAGATTTGGGCCGAGTAGAGAGGTACTCAACCGAGTTGCCGTCTTCTCGGGTCAAATCTTCAAAATATTGTCCAACTCCTTTTCTTTCTGCTTCTCAGAATAGCCTCATGAAGAGAACGATCCTTTACCGGCATCTGCTCTGGAATCATAGCATTGCGAAAAGACGCCTTGAGGCCCTTGAAAACGAGCGCAAGAGTGATGTTGTGACGGAGAAGAAGGCCCTGGATCGCACTCTTAAACTTTCTGAACTCGAAAGTGAGCTTCTAGCTACGCGGTTCATGCGTTTTGTGTTTACGCCCGCTTTTGGTTTTTTACTCTAACTGATTCTACTCTGCAGGCAAGTTTGAGGAAATGGCAAAGGAGCACGAGCACTTCCATGATTTTGTTGCCAGTGCTGAAACCACGATTAAGAAGATGGAAAGTGAGTTGCCGTCTTTTTGGCCCGTTTTCCCTCTTTTGCCTTTGCTACTCTGCTGACCGTGCTCTTCTCTCCGCAGAAGATCACAAGAAGTTTGTTGAAGAGCACTGTAACATTCCTGATTTTTGGAAAGTTCAAACATCACGAAAAATTGAAAGTTTTGTTTTTATGTTAAAGCAAGTCACCAAAATCCAATAAAATCAAAATACAAAATAATATTTTGACTTATTACAAGTTACTTAGAATTGTTATCCAATTAAGCCTCTATTTTATAAACCCACTGGTTGTTTTGCAAAGTAATTTAAGTTATTTAAAGAAACCATATTTGTTATATAAGTTCTCTTCAAATATCTGTTTCTGAAAAGATTGTTTTGAATTTTATAAATTAAGTACTACGATCTATGATAATTTTTAGGCTTTATAAATATTTCTATAAGCCCAAAAGTAATTGCATTGAATTTGAATGATTTGTGAAGCATCTTGTGGAATTTTGAAAGCTTTTGAAAATGGTTTAATCATAAAATTATTTTCCAAGATTTATTTTATTAGGAAAATCGGTTTAATATAGTTTATCTTGAATGCTAAAACTTGCATTTGTTTTCTGATTTTTTCTTGAGTTAAAAGAAGAACTATAAGATCCTATTTTGAAAATGACATAAAAGGTACCCTATGAGACTAATTAAATATTTTATCCCTTTTGAGATATATTGGGTGTCAAAAGGTTCCATGTATGTTTAAACATTACGTCCTGTATTTTAACAAAATATCTTGAAATTGTTTGAAACAACTATTGAATTCAGTTAATAGGCAGAAAACCATTCCACGAGCGCACACAATCCAGACCGAGCCTAGTCTTCCTCGTGAGGTCTTCAGGTACAGAAACCTGTACGTTACTTTCAGCCATGGCAGTTTTCCTTGACCTCTTCCTCTCACATTTCCATCAATTTTAGCGACCGTTTCTTTCCGACTTCAACACGAAAATTACTTCCCTCTCTACCACGGACCCATTCAGGACGTTTATTTCGCAATCAATTGTCTTAACCACTCAAAATGGAACCGGCGCACCGAATGCCGCCCGATGGCATTCACCTCTTGATCTCCCTCCTTGGAGACCAAGCCAAACCAATTTGTCCACTGCCTATCCCTAGTCCTCCTCTTCCATTTCCGTTCATAAAGTTTCTCCAGAGAACCTCCGTACGAGCTGCCCCGAGAAGATCTATTTCAGGCTAAATTCGAGTTCACTGCACTGGTACGTCGTCACCTGTGATATCTAGTTCGATTCGTTCCTACAGTAGACTCCTCTCACCATTGCCTACCTCTAGGACAATATGGTTTGTCATATAATCGTTGTTGGACACGTCACCGCCACTCCGTCGTCCGCTCGTGTCGCCGCTAGGAGCTTGCCAAGGACCGCCAAGGAGTCTCCATCGTCCCTGCCTCGGCGCCATCAACACCGTGAGGTCTCGTGACACCTTCCCGACCTCTCCTCAAGTACATGAACTCACCGCCACGACGCGGCACGTCCACACCCGCGCGAGAGCCGCCATTCTCTTCGTATCAACAAGCAGATCAACCTCGTCATGTGGTAAGCCACTCACTTTATTTTGCTCCCAGCTCGCTCCCAGCTCTCCATCTTAGATCAAGCGGCCCTGAACTTCGTAAGTCTAGGACGAACGAGGTCCGGCAAGACGTGCACACACCAGTCCATCGCTCACTCGTGACATAGATACAACTAGCTAGCTTGTCGATACATGTTTTCAGTTAGCACAGGTAGCATGCACTCACAAATTGGCTATAGGACCACATCGAGCCTTCTCTTTTAGTTGTTTCAACTTTATTTTTCCTCATATTTCGGCATAGAGAAGCAAGGTCCGACGATGCCTGTACATATGTTGTACCGGGCTTGTATTAATATTTCTAGAACTAGAACTAGCTTCAACTCAAATACTACTCACGTGGGCTAGTTAGTTTGGGTTGTTACCCTTCTTGGATTCGCGTACGTACGTGGATGCTCCAATCCTATATAATCTTTCCGACGACTCGTAGGCGAACTTGGCAATGGAATAAACGGTTGATCGGAAAATCCTTAATTACGATGGACACATACAATATGGCAGCTCATGGAAAAATTGATTCAAGATTTCCCAACTTCACACTCTGTTGATGCACACCGCGAGACACTAGCAGAACATGCCATGATCTTCTAAAAATCATATCTTTAGTCCGATTTATCCAAATTTTGCAAATTTGGTATCCCTAAAATTCTTAGGAAATATAGAATCCATTGGAACCATCATTTTCAAGTTTTGGCAATAATAAAATATTCGATTTTTAACCGAGAGCCTTCGAGTATTTTGGCATCACTAAATTCTATAATTCTTTTTGCAAAATAATAATATTTTAATTGTATATCCAGTAGCCCCCTATTTAAAACATCTTTTTGGAAATCTTAGGATGGGGTACTAACATATCCTACTGTACAAAATAATTATTTTTACTAGTTTAAAATTGATTTAGAATTTTAGTGCACATTTGAGTTTGTTTGTACCAATCATTGACCCAAATGGAAAAATCTAAACTATTCAAAATAATTCTCTTTGTAACTGAATTATGTGGTGAATCTGGACCAACCTTTATCAAAATGGCAAGCCATAACCCACTCACTTTAATTCTTTTTACGAATTAAATTAATTGTTAAACCTTAAACCTTATTATCACATCTGCTTCTTTTTGCATACCAAGTGATGTGATTACCCTTGATCAACTAAGTGAACTCTCGGAACTTCACTGAAAAATAGGAACCATTTAAGATTAACCCCCTGAAGATCAACCCCTCAAGATCAACCCTTTTCCATAAAAGACTAACCAATAAAGCAAACCATCATAATTCTTTTTACAAATTGTATTATGTGATAAGCCCTCACCAAAAATGAATAATGTAAAACAACCTATATTGAACACTTTGTTGCATTGTTTGTCTTATAATTTATGCAATTGCTGGTATGTTTATTGGAGTGCTTGTTTATAGTGTTTTCCTTTTAATGCATAGATTGTACGGAGAGCAACGTTCTGTTTGTGAAGAGGGTATAATTCTAGACCAACTTCAAAAAGGCAAGTGACACACTTCATAAACCTCCTAAGATTTTATATGCATTAGTGTTTCACAAAATTGCATGGTTAGGACTTTCTTAAACAATGCTATGCAAACCAAGTAGGAAAAGTTACCTATTATCTTGATCCCAGTAAACACCAAAGTAGAAATTGTTTGCTTAGCCATGCTTGTAGACTAAGTTGGATATTATTCCAATGATGATTGTTATATGAGAGATGGATTATTATTTTGCTTGGCAAGGGAGATAGACCCGAATTGCCTATGGAGATAGACCATTACTTGCCACTAGAGATAGACCAGCACAACCTTTGGAGATAGACCATTGGTGTTATAAGGCTCTGGACATAGACCAGTATAGCCTATGGAGATAGACCAGCAAAACCTTTGGAGATAGACCATTGGTGTTATAAGGCTCTGGAGATAGACCAGTATAGCCTATGGAGATAGACCAGCACAACCTTTGGAGATAGACCATTGGTGTTACATGGCAAAGGAGAAAGACCTGCCACTGGAGATAGACCAGCACAGCCTTTGGAGATAGACCATTGGTGTTATAAGGCTCTGGAGATAGACCAGTATAGCCTATGGAGATTGAAGAACACAACCTTTGGAGATAGACCATTGGTGTTAAAAGGCTCTGGAGATAGACCAGGATAGCCTATGGGGATATACCCATGTTGTTGAAAGATCTTGAAACCAAATTCTTCATAGTTCACCAAAATGTACCTGTGAACTACTTTAGATGAAAAATGTTTTATAAAAGGATAGGATAAAACTAGCTTTCTGCAAAATCCAGCCTTGAACTCCACTTAGCCAAATAAGCATGTAGAAGATAGAAATTTCCAACACATCCACCATAGTTTCATTTGCCAATACATTAAATTGTATTGACCCCTTGTGGCTGCATATTCCATATTGCAGACATTTTGAAGACGAGTGAGGATTTCGTTTAGGATCTCGAGACTATCGCCAACATGTTTTGCCTGTGGCACATGAAGAAGACGAGCTCAATGTTATTCTTGTTTTCTGTTGTATATCTTTGTTTACTGCTAGTCTTCTAAGACTATGCAAGTTGTAATACTATTTTGTAAAGACTGGATCATGCGATGTAATAGAATTTGATGCATTTGCATGATATTTCATTTTGTACTGTGGTGCTAGCAATTGATCCAGGGACTAGCACAATAACACGGGTGTTCTTACATTATTTAAATGTGGGAACGCTACAAGCACCTCGACTGCCTGAAACCCGCCGAGGTGAAGCAGCAATTGGAAAGCTAAGCAGTAGAGCTCAAGAACAAACATGTCACCGAGCTGGAGCCACTGCAGGTCCAATTGAGGGCTGCTCTTCAAGACGCTATAGATATAGCCGCCGAGAAGGACAAGATGGAGGCAGCTTTCAAGGCTAAGCATAGGGCCCTCGAGTTGGAGAGCGAGACATTGAAGAAGAGCAACTCGGATCTCATGCTCCAACTGACCCAATTTCGTAAGATTGAGGAGAAGCATGTTGCTGAGGAGGAGTCATGGAAGAGGAAGCTGCAATCGCTACTCTGCGACCTGAACAGTAAGTTCTCGCTTCTCTGTGCCTCCATGTTTCCTTCTTCTTCTCTGCTGTCCGATTTGCATCTCTTCTCTACCTCCGTTGCTAATTTTTTCCGATAGCATTTTCAGAAATCTTCCCCGACCTCTGCTCGGCTTGCAAGCCTGCCCTGTCTAAGGCCCAAGAAGTTCAAGTCGAGAAGGGGCTGCCTATGGATACCAAGGCTTCGATCGAGGATAGCTTCACGAACATGCAGGGACAGCTTCAGCGCCTTAAGGGCTTGGGCACGGACTTGACGTCTACCGCCTTCAAATTGCATGCGCTGTTCTGGCCTCAAGACCCTGTGCCACCAACCATTCGCGCTCTCGCCGAGAAGCTCAACGGTGTCATAGCCGAGCTGAAGAAGTGGCGAGCATCCGGAGCTCGGGCAGGCGCTGACATGTTGCTCCTCTTCATCTGCAGCTGGTACGAAAACCTTAACCTCAACACCATTCTCGAGATGAGGCAGGAGTCGAAGTGGGAGAAGGATCCCGACTGCGTGGCTCGCCGCCAGTAGGTCGCGTATGAGGTCGCCTCCTACGCGGATACCGCTCGCTTCATCGACGGCCTCACCGAGCCCGACACCGAGCCGGAAAGCGAAGGTGAAGAGGATGAGGAAGATGACGAGGAGGCAACTGAGTCAGAGGGATTGAGTTTCTTCGAAGGCCTTAGCGCTGATGACAAGTCCGGGAAGGGGAAGGGCGCGGTCGTCGCGGATAGCGACGAGGAGACCGAAAGCTAGAAGATGATGATCGACACTGCGGCCCTCGAATTTGGCTCTTCATCTGGCGCGGCCCTCGACGACGCGGTGCTACTCCGCACCCAGTCTACCGCCTCCACTTCGGCTACGGACCCCATCTCGGTGGCCACCGCTACTTCTGATCAAGCTGCCACCCATACTGAAGCGAATGCTGCCAACACCGAAGCGGATGCCGCCAACACTGAAGCCGATGCTGACAAGGCCAACCCTAAAGCCGATGCTGACCAGGGCAACACTGAAGCCGATGCTGCCAAGGCCAGCACAGAAAACACTGCTACCTCCACTTGATTATCTCCTGCAACACTTATGCTTGAAAACTCTTATCAGATCCCCGGGATGCCGGGTGCAAATGTATCGAAACAATTATCCTTCTCGTTACTACTCAGTTTTATTCCCATTTGATGTTTTAAACTTAATAATTTGAGCAACCTTGGCTCGATGCCGGGTTGCGTTAACATGCAAGTCCCCGAGTTGCACTTCTCATTCACTCTTCCTTTTTATCTCAGCTCTTACCTGCAACTTGTTGCTTTTTTGGTATTCGAGTAACAAGAGTTCAAAGTTGGAGTTTCAAATACTTAGCCACTTGGAAACAGTCATAGTAACGCCACCCACCACTTAGCCGAAAAAAAGTTAACAGAAAAGAATAGTAACGTACGCCCTACCCGGTTCCTGCACTTCTCTTTACCTTAGTCATTTTTCCTGTGCTCATTGACCACTTGCTTGTTCTCTTGCTTGCCATGAAGCCGGGTTGCGGACAACAGCAGAGTCAAAGAGTTGGCATTTAGGTTTAAACACAGTACTAAGTGTACTTCTGAAATTCTAAGCAGAGCAACCAAGTAGGAAAAGGTATAGCAGAATAGAAACACTTAGAACAATTTTAGACGAGGGCAGTCCCCGAGTTCAATTTCAGATTGCAAAGTAGAAGTTTAACTCGGTTAAGAGAGTACATACACATCTTTGCTCATGAATGAAAGTGACGAAGTAGATCTACATTCCAGGGGCGCTTAGATTCCTGTCCAGCTTTATCCGCCCTGTTCTTCTGTGATGGCTGCACGTCTACCAGGTAATAGGCATCATTGTGCAGAGCCTTGCTCACAATGAAAGGTCCTTCCCACGGAGGGGATAGTTTGTGCATCCCGGATGTGCACTGCACAAGCCTAAGGACCATGTCTCCTTCTCGGAAAACCCTTGGGCTCACTTTTCGGCTATGATAACGCCTCAAGTTTTGCTGGTAAATAGTTGAACGTGACAGAGTAAGCTCTCTTGCTTCTTCTAGCAGGTCAACGTCATCTTCTCGAGCTTCTCTCGCCTCCACCTCAGTGTAGAGGGTTACTCGGGGAGAGTCATGCTCTAGGTCTATTGGCAACACGGCCTCAGCCCCGTATACCAAGAAGAATGGCGTGTAGCCGGTTGACCGGTTAGGGGTAGTCCTTACACTCCACAACACCGCTGGCAACTCGTCTAGCCAACACCCAGGTGTTTTCAGCAGCGGCTCAATCAGCCTTGGCTTTATGCCTGCCAGCACCATGCCATTTGCTCTTTCAACCTGCCCATTGGAGGCGGGATGCGCGACAGACGCAACATCTAGTCGGATATGCTTATCTCTGCAGAACCGCACCATTGCACCCTCAGCAAAATTTGTGCCGTTATCCGTGATGATGCTGTGCGGATAGCCGTATCTCAGGATCACGTCCTTCAGGAAACTCACTGCTGTGGCTCCATCACATTTCCGAATAGACTTTACTTCTATCCACTTGGTGAACTTATCAACCATGACTAAGATGTGAGTCATGTTGCCTCTAGCTAGCTTGAAGGAACCAACCATATCCAAGCACCAAACAGCAAATGGCCAAGTAATGGGGATGGTTTTCAACTCGGAAGCAGGCAAGTGGATCTTACTTGCGAATCTCTGGCAGCCATTGCACTTCCTCACAATATCTTCAGCTTGTTTCAAGGCAGTGAGCCAAAAGAAACCATGCCGAAAATCCTTCTTGACCAAAGCCCGAGAAGAGGCGTGGTGCCCGCATTCTCCTTGATGTATTTCCACCAGAATCTCTTCTCCTTCCTCCGGTTCCACGCAGCATTGCAGCACGCCAGTGGGACTCCTCTTGTGCAACACTTCTCTGAGTATGGTGTAGCCCTTGGATCTTCTCTGAATTTTCCTCGAAGTAACTTCATCTTCTGGCAGGGCGCCGTCCTTTAGAAAGGATAATATGGGCATCGCCCAACTCGGTGTCTCCCGCGTGGGAAACACTGGTTCGTCCACTTCCATTGGAACAGGCACCACTGTCTGCTCTTTAGGGTTGGGAGCACTTCTTTGAAGCCCTGGGCGATTGGCAAGAACCTCCTCAATGAATGCGACAGTCCCCATGTTGAGAGGGGCAGTCCCCGAGTAAGGGAGGACAGTCTCCGAGTAGAGAGGGGCAGTCCCCGGGTTGCAGGCGCCAGTCCCCGGGATGGAGACTGCAGTCCCCGGGTTCTCTGTTGCATTCTCCCAGTCAATCTCCATGGGAACATCTTCTTCATTGGGCAGAGAAGGAACAAATATGGATTCCGAGTTGGGGGATGGCTTGATGGATGGCTTTCTCAAATGCTCCAAGACAATTCCCGCCGGGATGGATTGCCGAGAAGATCCCAACTTGGACAGCTCGTCTGCTGCTTCATTCTTCGCTCGATGGATGTGTTGGAACTCGCAGCCTTCGAAGAATCCAGTCATAGACTGCACCAGGAAGCGATATGATGCCATGTTGGCATCCAAAGCATGCCAAGTGCCAAAAACTTGCTGTACCACCAAATCAAAATCGCCATAGCATACAATGCGCTGCACGCCAACCTCCTTGGCTACTCGCAAGCCGTGTACCACGGTCTCGTACTCTGCAACATTGTTAGATGCTTTGAAATGGATCTGCAGCACGTACTTGAGTTGGTCTCGCTTGGGCGACGTAAGCACTACGCCAGCACCAAGGCCTTCTTTTACTTTGGAGCCATCAAAGTGCATCTTCCAGTAATTGGTTGCGGGAGAAGGAGGCTCGTACTGCACCTCAGCCCAATCCACGAGAAATTCTGCCAGAATCTGAGACTTGATGGCTTCTCTTCTCGCATACGCAGGAGCGTACGCGGCTAGCTCGATTGCCCACTTGGCTACTCTGCCACTCGCTTCCTTGTTGCCCATGATATCCGAGATGGGAGCAGAGCTCACAACAGTAATGGGGTGCTCTTGGAAGTAGTGCTTCAGCTTCTTGGCGCCCAGGTACACGCTGTAAGTCATCTTCTTATAATGCGGGTAATTCTGCTTGGAGCTGGATAGCACCTCACTGAGATAATATACTGGCCGCTGCACACTTTTGCCTTCCTCTTCTCTTTCCACCACAATTACCACGCTGACTACCCGGTTGGTAGCAGCAATGTACAGCAGAATTGGCTCTTTGGGTAGCGGACTAGCCAAGATGGGAGCGCTACCCAGCATCGCCTTCAGCTCATTGAATGCCACATCCGCTTGCGGTGTCCAGACGAATTTGTCGCTTTTCTTCATCAACTGGTACAAAGGCAGGGCCTTCTCTCCCATTCTTCCCAAGAAACGACTCAGAGATGCCAAGCAACCGGTGAATTTATGCACATCCTTCAGGGATCTCGGCAAAGACATGCTCTCAATAGCTTTTATCTTTGAAGGGTTGGCTTCAATGCCCCGACTAGATACCCAGAAGCCGAGTAGCTTGCCAGCCGGGACGCCAAAGGTGCATTTACTCGGGTTCAGCTTCATCTTGTATTTGCGCAAATTGGCAAAAGTTTCCTCAAGATCGGCAAGCAGAGTTTGTGTTTTATTCGTTTTGATGACAATATCAGCTACGTACACCTGCACATTTTTGCCGAGTTGATCGTGCAAGCATTTCTGCATGCACCTCTGATAAGTAGCACCCGCATTCCGCAACCCGAAACACATGACACGATAGCAATAAGCCCCGTACGGGGTAATGAAAGCAGTCTTTATTTGATCAGCAGGGTTGAGATCTATCTGATGGAAACCAGAGTAGGCATCTATGAAAGACAAAAGCTCACAACCAGCAGTGGAATCGATAACCTGATCGATGCGAGGTAGCGGAAAAGGATCCTTGGGGCAGGCCTTGTTCAAGTCGGTGTAGTCGACGCACATGCGCCACGCGGTAGCGGCCTTGGGATCCTCCTTCTTCTTCTCGACCATGACCGGGTTGGCTAGCCAGTCCGGATGCAGCACCTCCATGATGAAATTGCTTATCAGCAGCTTTGTGATCTGATCACCGATAGCCTTTCTTCTCTCATCTCCGAAGCGGTGCATAGCCTGCTTCACTGGTTTGGCGTCAGGGCGCACATGTAGCGAGTGCTCAACCAACTCCCTCGGGACACCTGGCAGATCTTCATTGGACCAGGCAAACACGTCCCGATTCTCACGGAGGAAGTGGATGAGCTCGCTTTCCTATTTCTCCGCCAGTCCGGAGCCAATGATGGCAACACGGTCGGGGAACTCAGGGTCAACCTGGATCTTCTTTGTTTCCTGAGATGCCTGGAACGCGGTCCCGTATTGGGAGCTCGGCATCCCGGGAGCAACACCTTGTGCCGCCTGCGCCATAGCCACCACTTCATGTATCTTCTTCTTCTCGGCAGAAATCACCATTGACTCCGCCAACTGAGAACCAGCAGAGGCACACTCCATGGACTTCTTGTAATCACCAGAGATGGTAATCACGCCATTGGGACCAGGGATCTTCATCTTAAAATATGCAGTGTGAGTAGAGGCCATGAACTTGCTCAGAGCAGGCCTGCCGAGTAGGGCGTGGTAGGGGCTTTGATGATCAACCACCTCGAACTGCAGCCTCTCCGTGCGGCAGTTCTCCCTGGTACCGAATAGAACGTCTATCCACACTCGGCCCATTGGAGAACAAGAAATTCCCGGCACAATACCGTGGAAGGTGGTCTTGCTGGGTAGCAGCATGTTCTCGGCAATACCGAGCTTCTCAAGCGTGTCCTTGTACACTATGTTGATGTTGCTGCCGTTGTCAATCAGTACCTTGCTGAACCTCATGTTCTTCTCAGGACCCAGGAAGGTGGGGTCCAGCACCAAGGCGTAGCTACCCGTGTTGGGCATCACCTTAGGATGATCTGCTCTGGACCACGTGATCTCTTGATTGCACCAGTGCATGTAATGAGGGACAGCAGGGATCACAACATTGACCTCCATGGCACGCATGTGCTGAGATTGCTTGTCGACGGGCTCAGAAGTGAAGATCATATAGCTCTCGTGGTGCTCCTGGTACTGGTTGCGGCCTCCATCATCATTGTTACCATTGTTGTTGCCCTGGTAGTTGTTGTTGTTGTTGCGGTAGCCCTCATTGTTGAAGTAGCGGTTGGCTCCTAAAGCCACCTGGTTCACATTTTCTCTTCTCGGGAATGCTGGAGGCCGAGCTGCGGGTGCGCGAGCAGGCTGCACATTGGCATTCGCAGCTGGTAGAGGAGGAGGAGGAGGAGGCAAGCCTTCATTCCTGATCAAATCCCACCAGTCGCATTGCCGAGTAGTGTGGTTGGCAGGCCTTGAGGGGTGCTGAGTGTGGAAGCTACATGGACCATCCCTCATGTCATCGAAGACAAATTTCTTAGCCGGATCCGGGTTGCCGCTACCCGGCTGAGGAGCACGGTATGGCTTCTTGTTGCCTTGGCCCTGGTTCTGGTTCTGCCCGTATTGGGCTCCAGCAGGTTTTTGCCTTTGGCTACTCCCAGCTCCGATAGCCACTGCATTCACCTCCTCAGGGTCATACCGAGTATCTATCCGGTCACCCCTGCGCTTGTTGCGGAACTCATTGCGCTTGTTGCTGTTGAAATCTCTTCTCGGATCCGCGGAGTCCATCAAGGGCTGAGTAGGATCACCCAGTGCGTACTGATCCGCAATCTTGATGGTCTCCGCGAGAGTGTTTGGCATCTCCCTCTGCAACCTTTGCCACAACATGCTGCCATGTCTGCAACCCTGCGCAAACCAAGTGATGGCTTGGGCCTCATTCACACCTTCACAGGTGTTCCTCAATGTGCTCCACCGAGTAAGATACTCGCGGTCCGTCTCGTCTTCCCGCTGCTTGCAAGCGGACAACTGTTGCGGCCTGTTCGGCCTCTTGTAGGTGCTGGTGAAGTTGCTGATGAAGGCCTCCGAGAAGTCCAGCCAGCAATTGATGCTGTTCTTGGGCAAGTTGTTCAGCCAAGTACGAGTTGGGCCCTCAAGCATCTGCGGACGGTACCACACAGCCCATCTCCGGTTGCCGTTCGCGATATGAACCGCGGTGACGTAGTCATTGAGCCAATCTTCCGGCTTGGTGCTGCCATTGCAACTCTTGGTGCCCCTAGCAAGCTGGAAGTTCTTCACGGACGGCTCGTTCATGATGCGTGGGCCAAAGCACTCAGGGCCAGGAGGTCCCGTGTTCTCGAGCCGTGCGGATAGATTGATCCGGTCCAGCTTGTACCGGACATCATTGGGCTCCAGCACACGCTCACCCACGCGATCCATGATATCATAACCAGCTAGCCCCATAGCCGAGTAGCCATCATCATACCTGTCCACCTCCATGGCCGCAGGCTGCTCCACCAGGTTGGCTACTCGGGCTGCCGCACGCGGCTGAGCAGCGGCTGGCTGCTACGGCCTCTGCCGAGTATGCTGAGCAACCTGTTGCCGAGAAGGGCACGGACGATCTCCACCTCGCGTCTTGCTGTGAGCTTTATGGGCTTGGAAGCCTGCTCCTGCAGAGTTGTGTTTCTGACCGGACTGTCGCGGCACAGCGAGCTGTTTCGCGGCGGCAGTCAGGTCGTACACCTGCATTTCCGGTCTCTACCAGAATAACCGCTATGCTCCCTCTCGCGACTGGGATGCGGTGATGAGGCCTGATCGTTAGATCTGACCGCATGCGAGTGCACCACCTGAGAAGCTCCAGCACCCGGATTGGCTTTCCGGAACTCCTCGTTCTGCCTAGCAGCCTCTAGCACCAGCTCATTGAGCCTCTCCTACTGCCTAGCGCGCGCGTAGCCATCGAGATGCGGCAACTCAGCAGCTACAGCCTCAGCGGCTCCAAGTGTTTTGGCGGGGGTGCTGTATTTGGGCCTGGTGGTGGTTGTGTTTTGGCTACTCGCTCGGCCAGCGGTCTCACCAACTGCTGCCATCTCGGTGCCTAGGTTGCGGCGCGTAGCGCCTACCTTGAGAGGCTTCCTAACCACTGGCGTAAAGCCGTGAGCACGGTTGTACTCGTTCTGATCTAGACTAAGCTCGAGCCTAACCTTCTCCAACTCCGCTTGCTCAGCGAGCAACTCCTGCCGCTGCCGGTCGAGCTGCGCCTTCATGGTCAAGAGCTCAAGATCGGTGGGAGGCGGCATACCCGTCCGCGCAACGGACGCAGGTATTGTCGGAGTAGTGGACATGGGGAGGTTGCAGTCCTTCTCGTAGGGCTTGTGGGTCTTCCCGCTAGCACTCGAGCCAGCGAGATCCTTGATGACGCCCGCGGCGATAGCCGCGCCCTTTCCGGCGTTCGCAACCAGGCCGGCCACCATTACCTCCATGCTGTCCGCAGAACGGCCCATAGGCCTTCCGCGGGCAGCAATCACAGCAAGAGGATCCTCGGATCCTCCGCGACCAGCACCTCCTCCGGGAACTCGCGGACGACGGCGGTGGCGACGTAGACAAGATGCGAGCCGAAGGAGATCACCGTGCCGCCTTCCGGCATGGCCCTGCCGCCGAAATCGTCGGCGTTGTCGATGACGAAGTCGAAAGAGCCGAATCTGTGGACAAGGCCACAGACCGCACGCTCCCCAGAAGTAGATCCCATCCGAACGTGAACTCCAGCCAGCGCTGCTGGTAGCCCCACGGTGGGCGCCAACTGTCGTGGTGGTGTCACTGCAGATGCCATAGGATGGCTAAAGATGTGGGGACGATGGACGCTGGAGGTGCTCGGGGAGGGATCACGCAGCGAATAGCCGCGTGTGGTAAGAATCAATCACTGCAAACACCAAGATCTACCCAGGTTCAGGGCCCTCGTGTGGAGGTAAAACTCCTACTCCTGCCTTTCTCTCTGTATATTTGTGTCTCACCGAGTAGCCACAGTACAAGTTTTTCCTATGGCCGAGTAGCCACTCTTCTCTCTAGGTGATGAACTAGGTCAAGAATGTGAACTGATCCTCGGATCCCTCGCGCAGGAGGGGGCAGGGCACCTTATATACTGCTGCCCAGCCGGATACAGCCAACAGGGAAAAGTACAAACATATGTCGACATAGTGTGCACACTGCGTACTTCCGGCTTCCCGCTGACAGCTTTGGCTTCCTAGTTTGTCTTGTGTGGAAAGTCGTTGTGCAAAACAAAGAAGCTGGTCTGTTATCACTGCCACAAACACAGAGTAGGCCTTCTAACCTGCGACGCCCTGCTGACACCCTGGCGCGATCAGGCACGCTCTCTGCAGATGAACAGTGCCGCAGTACGGACCCAGGATACGCGGGATCCTGTGTCAGAACGACTCCTTTGACTTCTGGCCCGGGTAGGAAACCGCCATTTCTACTCGGACCACTTCTTCTACTCAGAGGAATATAACTTCCTTGATTCTTCCTCCTGGCCGTCAACCTGTACGACCGAATAGCAGTCGACCGGGTAGCAAGTATCGGGTAGCCAGCTATTCGGCCAAACATCCCTTCTGATCTTGCACTTAGCACTTGCCTTTACCCTACTCGGGGGTAAACCCCCGACACAAACCAAATCATCTGATTACACACACCATCATTGGTTGTGACCAATACAAATTCTCAACAACCTTAACCACAAGTCTTCAAGATACTTGGGATAATTCACTAGGTATCTAGAACTCAAAGAGGGGTGAGTATCCAAATCACATATCTGATGATCATACTTCCACCAATAAGAAATACACAATTGAACCATCTCATCAACAGAGGTGTTATGTCCTCTCAAACAATAACCCTTAAGTTATAAACCATCCACACAACATCTTTCTAAATTATTTAGTAACTACTAAGTGAACCTTCACAACTAAATAACAAAGGTTTAATATAAAATAAATGATAACCATAAGTCTTAACTTAAAATCCACAAGTGGGAAATGATATAATAATTATATTAACACATTTATCGAACATGTACATATCTCATCAACTATAAAAGAAGTACCAAAAAGAAGAAATAAATCTTCTTAAACTATTGTTAAAACTTTGATCATCACATATGATCTTTCCAAACCTCTATATATGCATTAAGGATGACAAAGGTCATTAAGAGAAGAATATAAAGTGACAACATGAAACCTGAGAAAAAACAACTATCAATTATGATATAAGTCATTAAACCCCAATAACCTTCTTATGCTCATTGTTTCAATCATCTTATACAAGTGAACATATGAAATCTCAACACCTCAATGAACCATTTGATCCATTTACTATTAAGTCATCATTCCATAAACATTTCACACCTCTACTCCAATCCAACAATTCTACAACTGGAGTTTCTCTGGATACAATTAAGGATAACAACAAGTATAACCTCTATTAGACGAATTGGATTGAAAGCTAAATAAAACCAATCATGTATGAGATGAGTATCTATCTTATGGGAAGCAAAACAAGAAATGTATGGAAGGATAATAAAAGCATGAATTAAATCTTAATCCAAATCTTTCTACCTTGTCTAGATTATCTTATTTCTAATCTTCTCGAAGTCATTCTACAAGAGAAGCACCCACAAGAAGAGAGGAACTATCATCAGAAGATCTTCAAGAAGATTATTTAGAGTGTGCTAGAAGGGCTACTCTAAGCTATTATAAGAGTACTTGGAAACTCTTATATCCTGATCAGATCTTATTAACACTCTTGAAATAGTATGATATTCTAATGTTAGTGCTATATAGAAGTAGTTTGATAACAAGCCTTGCAACCTTGTTAACAGATCACTTTTGTATACTCAAACAATGGAGTGTCATACACAAACAAACAAAAGATTGAATTACATGGTACATCTCAGCCTATTGTATATGAGTAGTAATTTGGAGGCAAGTCTTGCCCACTTGTTAACAAATTCTTCTTATATGCATATGGATACTTGATGTCATTAAATAAACCTACATTCTTTCATAATCCTCTAAGTAAAATCTTTGCTTGGAACAACTGGTTGTTTTCACCACAAGGGTGAGATAATTGAAGTTGGAAATCAAGAGAGGAACCTACCTGCAATGGACAAAGGAGATAACAGAAGACTAGTGGCAACAAGAGAGAAGAACATCAAGCAACATAAGTCAAAAGGAGTAACACTGTCCCAAGAAGAATTTATTCAGTAAAGCATTAGTTAATGTTAGAAATCCATAACCTCTATGCCTTGTCAACTCAACAGAGATAAGGAACAAATAGTAAACCTCTTAAATGGAAACAAGTATCTAGAAAGAAATAACAACAAGGTATTTCATCCACATGTCTTGATATGTAGAGGTAGATGAAAACAAGTTGATACATTGTTTTCCATATCCTTCTCATATGTAAGACTAACAGATGATAACAAAAACTCATCTATATATAACCATGCAAATGATTACATGTTCTAAAAAAAACATGAGATATTATCCACATCTGGAAACTGGTGGAAAACAAGTAATAGGTTCTAAAGACATTCATGTTTTCCATTTGATCAAGTGCCGAAAATAACAAACATGGTTTACATACACTCAGGTAAAATGTCAACCATTAGTGCTAAGAGTTTCAATTATAAGAATAACAAAGTTATATAAAAGAAAACAAGTACATTCACTAACCAACACATTTGGTTTGGCATGAAATACAAATTCTCTATTAAGTGATTCTCATTTCAATACACAGAAACAATACCAAGTAATGTTACCATGTTATTTTCTAAAAAGAATTTATATCTAAAATGGTCCTATGAGAACACACCACTTGGTGAACCATATGTGTGTGTGTGAGAATGTAATATTCATGCCTAAAATTATTTTTAAGACATTTAATAAATTAAATGGAGTGAAATCAATAAAATCACTTAATCTAGCAACCTAAATAAAAAATATAAATATTGCTCCAATTCACCAAAACAAAACATGGTGAGATTGCAAATTTGATGAGCTTTCCAAATATATTTTTTAATAATTTTTATCTTCACAAAAAGGTCCAGAAAACATAGGTTTTTTCTCAGTTTTAGTAATAGAAGGACTTGATTGCAAATTATAGAAACCACGGGAGGGTATCGAAAATTGCAGTTCTAATTTCCATTCTTCTTCCTCTGCCAGAAGGCAGAGGAGCACGCCGTCGTGGCACTCGCGTCGCCACGTTCTGCTCGCCGTCTTCCACAAGGATAAGAAGCAGGAGGGCGCCTCCAACTTGCCCTCTGCCTCCTCTCTCGCTCACTTTCCCCTCCCTCTGTAAGAAGAGCCCCAGAGACCGAAACCCTAGCTTCATGGTCGTCGGTCCCCGCCGCTGTCTCCGGCCACCTCGCGAGGAACCGAGGGAATCACTGGATGCGTCATCGTCTCCTCTACCGCCTCAACGAGTATCGCTTCCCAGGAAGCTATGGTCACGGAGAATTTCTCCGTTCCTTTTTTCTCTGCCGCCGGCCGCCATGGAAGCTCTCTGGCAAGTTCGACCACGCCGTGCTTCACGGACAACTTCATCGTACTCATCGTGAGCTCCTGCTCCTCATGATACCATTGGATTTCATTTTTGACGATAAATCCCATGCTTTCACCGTGCACCGCCGCCGGATGCCGCGCCGGTGGTCGCCGGAAGGACTCCGGTGACCATTTGGCAGTAGCGCCGCCACCTACGGGACGGCCACACTTCTCTCTAGCTAGTACAACCCACGAAATGCATCAGTTTCGTCCAAATCACGCGATTGCTGATCATCTGAGAGGAATCGAGTTCATGTGATGTCATCATGACATCACAGTGACGTCATTAGTCCTCTTACTTTTATTTTTTCATTTAAAACTGATTATGACATGTGGGTCCCACTTGTCAAATTAAAAACAGAAAAATGATTAATCTTATAAAATCAATAACTTTAAAAATATTTATCAAAAAAATGTAAATAAAATATTTACATGTTCATAAAAATAAAATCTATTCATTTATCAACTTTTCAAAAATATTTAATAAAGTTTAAAATCAAACATTTTCTTTAATTAAAATAAATCATTTAAAATTAAGAAAAATAATAAAATAATTCATAAAATCAGAAAAATACAAGTTATATACCAAAATACTCCAAATGACTAATGCAACTCAACTATGATGTTTCAAAGGTCATTTGAACAAGTTTCCATGTGTGCTATATTTGCCTACTCATTTTAATTCATTTAAAATTTAATAAATTAATAGCTTATTCAAATATTTTCAAAAAGCATCAAATGATATATCAAATTAAAGGTAAAAACATTATCAACTCATATATATTAAAACCAAAACATTTTGTGTAACTTATGAACTTGTTTCTAAAGGTATAATGGAATTCTATAATATTCCATTATAACAAAAAAAAACTACCACATCATTATCTTCTTTACTAATAACCCTTCAATGTTTTCACACATACAAAACCTATCATCATGGTCATTAGAAAGTCATGTGATGATAGAGTTAGCTGTACTAGTTCATCATTTTCAACTAAACTCATTGTCATGAGCTCTACACTTTTGGAACATAAAATCAAACATGTTTGTTACCTTTTCAATAATTGTTTTCCATGTGCTATTGTCTTGTTACCTCACCAAGTAATCAACACTTCTACTTAAACATGATAACAATTGTTTGCCAAGTAAAAGTGAAACACATGTAACTCTAAAAGAAGTAATAACCACATCACCTCAAGTAATGAAACAATTCACCTAAAACCTGTGTGATTAGGATATCGTATCAAACGTGGCTTACACTTGTAAGATGGGGTATTTTCCAGGGTATTTCACGGTGCATCTCATTACTATGCATGTATCATCCTTGCCAGTGTTTTCTGTACTCCTTACCGGGACTACCTTGCTATCTTTCAGAAGTTGGGATTTTCTACGCGACCCTCGAACCCCGAAGACCTGGATTATTATTATTGTTTCAATCTCAGGAAAGTTCATCACTTGCTCATATCCTTTGCAGTATCTCATAACAAACTATTTGCAAAAACCCTATCGTATTATCACCTACTCTCAAAAGAATGCATGATCCTATTTTTATAATAATATGACTACTTGAATAACTACCCGAGTGGTAGTGTTCTGTTTGGTGAGCAGATGGGACCATGGTAAGATGAATAGGTCAAAGAAAGGTTCCATCTGCACGGGAACGTATTACCTAGAAACTAATCACAAATATTGTCAGAACTCGGTGCGCCGTAAATACCGCGTTAACCATGGGTCTTCTATGGGGGGAGTAAGTCAGCTGTGATACTTCTCTCGTTCGCATGTCAACGGACTGCCAGAGACGTACGCTGTAGGTTCTGCGGGACTACATGCACATGGGTGGGAGCCCTTACGTCCCACAGACTCTGGGGTCTATGAGTGTCCGCCAGGGGCGCGTAGATCTCCATCGTGATGGGTGGAATCAGGCGTTCAACCTGCTGGCGGAAATGGGTGGGCATGCGTTGTGCGGAGAATCACGGTTTGGCTTGGACCAACAACCGGGCCCCACACCTGAGTGGGACTGGACAGGAATGTACACCTGGTTGTGCAACATGGTCTTGGTCGTCCATGGGTAAAGTAACGCACCTCTGCAGAGTGTAAAAGGATGTGGCATGTTACCCCCTGTTCCGGGAAGGAACTGCGAACGCTACAGGAAAGGCAACTCCATGAAGTTCTAGCTCATGTGATGGTCTGGCGGGCATAGTTTTCATAATTAAAAGCAACCTCTTGAAGAAAGATTTACAAAAACCTTGCATTAGCTTATGACTCTTTCGAGTCTAAAGCTGTAGTTAGTGCATCAAACCACCCACTATATATCATGAACTTGCTGAGTAACGCTCGTTACTCATTCGTTCCCGTTTGACCCCCTGCTTAGAGTTGAAGCCTGATGGAAGTCGTCATTGTGAAGCATCGTCATCAACAACGCTGATGGAGGAGAAGCTATCAAGGTGTCGATGGAGGCTATACTAGGACTTAGCAGTTACAAGCCATAGATTAGGGCTGACATCGGCCGTAGTGGATTAGTTCTGAGCTGGAGTTCTTCTCCGGCTTGGAGCTTCGAATTGCTTCTTCTGATGTTTCACTTGCAAGATATCTTCTTGATTCATCAAGGAGATTCTCAAGATTTTGTAATGAAGTTTGTATCCTATAGCTTTTCTTGGACCCGCTGTGTTTCTGTTGTACCACTTTGAGAGATGTAATATTCACGGATAAGTCCTTCTATGAGTATTATGTCACCGACTTGCGCACTACACATGAAGTGGTGTGCTGGGTCACCACAGTGATCGTGCGCGGTTCCTGATTGCTCGGGCCCTGTTGACCTTGTTTTGCGCGATGTCGTTTCGTGCGTCCTATTCAGACCGATTGCGATTATCTTCCTTCCACGGCTCCCTGCTGCGATATCGCGAGCGGCTACTGTGATGCCGTGGACTACAATCACGATCTCTCTGGCTATCGTCGCTTCTACTCAGGCTATCACCGTGGTGCCGGGCTTCTTTCCCCCGGGTGCGACGAGGTGATTCCTTCTTTCTACGCGATGTGCTCCCGTGTCTGCGGGGTGTTTCTTTGTCCTTCCGAGGGGTCTTTACAGTTTCTTGCGCTGGCGTGTGCCTGCGGCCTTGGGCGGCGATTCTTCGGGCTGCCATGCCTAGCGCCTTCTGGACTTGTCGGTATTGCTCCCATGGGGATCATTCTCGAGAGGCTGATTCTCCTGCAGGTATGTGGCTGCCGCCAAGAGTGCAGAGGCGGGAGTCGTCGGGTGCACGGTGCTGTCATCGCCGACGTGCATGAGGGATGTCTCGAGTGTCTTGCTGATTCCGCTGAGGGATGCGCGATCCATGGCCGCGATCTTCGATACGTATCTCTTTTTCGGGGGATTATTTCCCGCCGAGCGAGTTTGGAAGAGGGCCGCAGCAGATTCCGATTTCAAATTCTTGCGGGCTTCATTGATCAGTCGACTGGCTCGCACCAGATGATAATGGTATGCGGCCAGATCTTCATGGGGAGCTCCTTCTGGGACTGGATTGCCTAGGTGTACGACATCCTTTGCTCTGACCTAGGCATCCCGCGACACTTTTATGCGCTCTCGCTCCTTCCGGCTTTCCTCAGTTTCTTCGGGTGGCTCAGTTGATCCTGCCATGCAGACCTGGGCCAGGTATGGATCGCGAGTCCTAGGCGTGGGTCGACAAGTTTTACCAACCCGAGAAGGTTCCTCAGCCGCGATAGTGTGGAAGTTGCGGGTGCTGGGGTGGATGGATCCACCGCTGGGCGCTAGGTCGTGACCACCCTCGTCGAGCAGCGAGTCGAGGGTCGCTGGGCTTGAGACAGACTCGGAGTCTGATTCGCGGAGATCGATCTTCTCGGGGAAGTGCAATATTCCCGCCTTGTTGGCGTGGAAGTGGAGGCTTCCGAACGTCAGGCTGAAGTTCTTTTCCAATCCGCTGAACACTGGGCGTGATTCCGGCGAGTGGGGCGCGACGATGATCGACTCGAAGCGGATGGGTTCCGTTGAAGTCGAGGTTCTGGGGCTCCAGCTGAAGGTTGGAGATGATGAGGCCAAAGACACCGTAGAGCCAGCGCCCGCCAGTCCCACAGACGACGCCAATTGTCGATTAGTCATCTCAACAAGTCCCTCGGATGATCCGGTAGGTTTGGATTAAGAGAACGTATGGATGCTGGTGACGATCGTCGGCTAACAGGGGGCACGATTTACCAGGTTCAGGGCCCTCGTAGAGGTAAAACCCTTACTCCCGCTCTTTCGATCTGTATTATGAATAGATCGGTTACAATGGGGGGGGGTGCTCCAGTCGAGAGTATGATCTTGAGCTCAAGGCTTTGGTGGTGAGAAGTTGATTGGATCCTCCCCTCCCGGTGGTTCTCCTGGCCATATATAGGTGGCCAGATCTCAAACCGTAACCGGGGGGATTACAAACCCTTGCTTAGGTCGGTTACAAGTTTCCTTCTTGACCCGCAAGTCTTTGCGGGTGGACTTCAATTGAGCCTTCTAGAACTGTAGGTGACACGTCTCTCTAGGCTTATGTCTTGGGTCTTGGACCGAGTAGCCTCACCCGATAGATCCAGGATTCATCCCCACGTCAAGGGGCGCCTCCGTCGTGTATGCACGTAGCTCCACACGACACATACAACGTCTCCATGCCCCACTACTCCTCGAGGTGGCCATGGCGTGGACTGTGCGAGTAGTATTTTCACGGGAGTCTATGAGGAGAGAAAGAAGAAATGGGAATGAAAGGGAAACAAAAACGTATATACACGAGAAAGTTGGAAGGGATAAGGCATAACGTATCATCGTGGGCCCGCAAAACATTGTTGTCGATAGTATGGAGAGACGCGTGTCACTAGGGGAGACAAGAGGACACACACGTCCTATCCTCTAAAGGGAAAAGATCGTTTCCCTTTTCCTTGCGAATGATCTCCCCACCTGCCATGAGTACCACTAGAAAAAGGCTTCCCTCTCGGAAGGGAACAGAAGGGAAGAAGGAGATCACGCGAGAGCGCCACGTGGCGGAGGGAGTGCACGCATTTATTTTAAAATTCGTTTTTTAGAAATAAAATAACCCGAGAACCGTTTTTCGAAATTACGAAACGTTTTCATATTTGAGATCCTCGCGTCGAGATATTCAAAACTAGATCCCATATTGATAGGTTTCGAGAAACTTTTGTTTCCGAACTTTTGTACTCCCTGTTCTATACACTTTATACTTTTAGTAGCAGTTTATACTTTCAGTAGCAATGTGGGTGTACATTCAGTAGAAGACGCGTGAGTGTACACCACGTACACCGTATACATCCAGTAGTAGCGTGCTTGTACACCGTGTACTTTCAGTAGCAACGTGGGTGTACATCTGCCTGAGTGTACATCTGTTTGGGTGTACATCCGCATGGGTGTACATCGGCCCTGCACCTGGGTGTACAACCGCTTGGGCGTACACCCGTGTTGCACGTGGGTGTACGTCAGCACTGCATTTGGGATGTACTTCGGTCACTGCACCTGGGCGTACATCCGTGTTGATTCTGTGTGTTAAAAAATAGTTTCTCGAAACCTATGAACACGAGATCTAGTTTTGAAGATCTCGACACGAGGATCTCAACTATGAAAACGGTTCGTAATTTCAAAATATGGTTCACGAGATATTTCATTTTGAAAAAAATGAATCCCAAAATAAATGCGTGCACACCCGTCTACACGTGGCAAGAAAAAATCCCACCAAAACTGTCTTTTTTTATGACACTTGTCACGCATGCAAGCAACTTTTGGAGGATAGGGGAAAGGAGAATGTGACACCTGTAGCAAGTGAAGCCCACACTGAGTGACCTTTCGGAAGATTTACCTTTTTCTAGCGATTTCATTTTGCCGTCCAATTTTCCCAAAACAATCCTGTACACCAGGGCCCTATCCATCGCCGCCGGCAACAAATAGAGAGTTTGCCTTCTTTTTGTTTGGGGACGGGGTGGGTGTCGATTGGAGCCCAACTGCCAGTCTGCCAGAGGCCAGAGCCCATTACAACAACAACAATAGCTGCCCAGCAAAGTACGGGAAGCCCGAGAAACAGAGTGAGGAAAAGGTGACCTTTCAGTAAGCTTTGCACGTTTGAGTAAGGGAGTATCAATCTTTCAGGTGTTTGAGATTCTGACAAAACCTTTCTATTTGTCGGTTCAGCTAATGTGCTTGTTCCTGTAGCTGTAGCTCATAAGTTACCAAATGCATGCACTTGTTGCCATTTAACTGGAGCGCACTAAGAGCAACATTAATTCTTGTGTTGAGCTGTGAACGTGTACCTTTCCTCACACTGGGGTTATCCAATCAACCACATGCATGCACTTGTTTATTATGGCTGGAGGAACTGATGCTTATTTGTGTCGACATGCAAACATACTTTGCTAAGAAAATTGGGCGCAAAATCGTTGCTAAGATGCCTGATCTAGCCATGGATAAGCAAGCCTCGGTCTGAATGAGAGTTCTTGTTTTCTTTTTCTCCCGGTTCTAGTTGAGGCGTCTGTCGCCGATCTGTAGAGGTCATTATGGCCACATCATCATATGAATGTGTCGCCGCTTCTAGTAGCAGCAGAGCTCCGTCGGTCTCGTCTTTGTTGTTCCGCTTGCAACTAGAAACACTGCGAGAGAGAATAATGGAAGAACATAGTGCAATTTTATGGAAAAGAATTATGACGCAGATATAAATATAAATGTAGTAAAGCAAAAAAGGGTCAGTGATGGGCTAACATAGGTTACATCTTTTTACTAACCAATTCTTTTGCTACCTATCAGGTGTTCTACCAAATAAGTGAGTCCCTTGAAGAAGATGCCACTGCCCCTCAAAGCGAAAGGTGCGTATTTGATGTTGCATTATATTTTACGAGTCGTAATTAAGGATTGTGCAAAATACTCGTTTTAGCTAGTTTACAGCTAGTAGCAGCACTGCTCGTGAGAGAATTAATTAAGTTGATAACTATTTTAGCATTAATGGAAAACTTCATAATGGTTACATGGTTGCACTTGCAGAAGGGAGTACAATGACACTGCTCTACCAACATCATCAAGGCCAGAAACATGAGCTAGTGGAGTAATCTGATTGCGCAAGCTGCTAGTTTTACAACAGCTCTATTGAAGCCACTTTGTAGTCATGGTTGTAATTTGATGGATTGATCTTCCCACTAGCAAGAGGGGATCTCTATCCATCCTTGGTTGTAATTTGATGGATTGAGATCATCAAGCTTCCAAGTCACAGCTTTACATGGTGCTCCCGTTGAGATGGGTAACTAGAAACCATTTCAGTCAACGCTATGATCTGACTTGAGACGCTCCTGTTGCTTGATGGATGATCTCAGAGATATTATCAGAATGAATCAAACAGAGGTAATGGAGAATCACACTTTATACATTTGTTATCTGATCTAACTTGTGTAGTCGCAGTTTTATTATTACTTAACAAATGAGCATTTTGTAAAAAGAGAAGTAATTTTACTCCTTGGTAATACATTGTTTTTTTTTTTTGAAACGAGGCAAAAGCTTTGCCTTTCTATTGATATAGAAGAAGAAAACATAGTCACCCACGGCCTAAGCCAAAATAAAAAAGAAAGCTGGGGGGGGGGCTCTCCCCACAGCGGTTAACCCATCAGGGCAGCGAAATCTTTCGCCCCGGCGAAGATCCAATTTTTCGCCTCGCCCTTGATCAGCTGAAAAAGGGTAGAGGGCATCGTGAACTTGTTGAAAATCCTCGCGTTCTGCTCCTTCCAAATTTCCCAGGAAATGAGGATGACAGCCGTCTTCAGACCCTTGGAGGAGGGTGATGGCGCCGCCGCCAGGTCTTTCCAATGGTCGAGGATAGTGGGCTTGGTGGCTCCCAGGCGTTGCAAAAGCGAGGGGCATTTCACCCAAAGGGTCGTGTCCGCCCAAATTATCTTGGAGTAACGACACTCGAACAGAATGTGGCGGCCCGTCTCCGGTTGACACCTACATAGCTGGCACAGGGGCTGGTGGGGCCAACCGGCAAGGCGGTGAGACGTCCAAAGCCTGTTTTGGACAGCGAGCCACACAAAGAAGGAGCACTTT
This sequence comes from Alopecurus myosuroides, assembly GCA_028641055.1. Lineage (NCBI taxonomy): Eukaryota > Viridiplantae > Streptophyta > Magnoliopsida > Poales > Poaceae > Alopecurus > Alopecurus myosuroides. Next base: position 202,200,537 of record CM054059.1, read on the forward strand.
GGAGGGGCCCAAGGTTTCCATACTAGGCGAAGGAAGGAGCAGGGAGATGCACCGTTGAACTGCGTCATATAAGCAGACCTGGCCGAGTAGGACCCGGAGCGCGTGAGGGTCCAAGAGATGGAGTCGTCGATCAGCGGGTTGAGGGTGACGTCGTGAATGAGGCCCCACAGGCCGATGAACTCCTAGATATGCTCAGAAGTGTAATCATCCACATAGAGGTCGGAGATCCAATGTGAGTTTGTGATGGCGTCGTTAACGTTCATGTTCTTTCTCCTCGAGGCTTCGAAAAGTTTTGGCGCAGGACCCTCGATGGCAGACGCCCAACCACGAGGAGCCCCAAAAGGAAGCACTGAGGCCGTTCCCCACCATGACGATCGTTGCCGCATTGAAGAGATTCCTGTACGAACGGTCGTTTGGTGTCTCTGAGCCCACCCAAGGTTTCTCTGGAGAAGCCAACTCATGCCATAGCCATCTTAGCCTGAGGGCCCGGAAGAACCTCTCCAAGTTCAGGATGCCGAGGCCCCCAAGCTGCTGAGGACGGCAGACTCTGTCCCAGCTAAGCTTGCACTTTCCACCGCTCACCGTATCGCTGCAGTTCCATAACATGCCCCTCCTGAGCTTATCGAAGGCCTTTAGAGTGCGCTTGTCAGCCTTGATGGCAGTGAGTAGGAAGGTACGCATGGAGGAGAGAACATATTTGACAAGGGCCGAGCATCCCGCCCGGTTGATGTATCTTCCTTTCCAAGGCTGAAGGCGGGAGGCCACCTTGTCAATGTAAAGGTTGCAGATCGGCACGCCGCAGACGCCCCAGGGCCAGCGGCAATCCAAGGTACTTGATTGGGAATAGTGAGATGTTCGCTGAGAAGTCCGCCAAAATCGTCGACAAGTAGATTTCCTTGCACCAGATCGGGGAGATGGAGCTCTTAGCAACGTTAGTGACCAGACCGGTGACTTCACCAAAACTTTGGAGCGTGCTGGCAAGGTTGGTGATGTCCATGGCCGAGGGGACTAGGAAAATTGCAGCATCGTCGGCGTAGAGGGAAACCCGTAGACTGGCCAGGCGGTCTGGGATTGGTTGCAGAAGGCCCCCTTCCGTGGCGAGCTCGAGAGTCTTATTCAGAGGGTCGACGTCAATGTCGAAGAGCAAGGGAGACAGAGGATCTTCCCGGCGGAGGCCTCTCCCATGGATGATGTCGATCCCAGGAATCCCATTGAGCAACACACGGGATGTGGCAGTGGAGAAAAGGATGGAAATCCATGCACGCCACCTAGGAGGGAAACCCATACTTTGCAAGGCGTCGAGCAGATAGTCCCAGCGCATAGATTCAAAAGCCTTGGCGATGTCGAGCTTGAGGAGTAGCATGGGCTTATGGTTCCGGTGAAGGCACCGAGCCGTATTCCGTACATACATGAAGTTGTCGTGGATGCTTCTAGACTTAATGAAGGCGCTTTGGCAGTGAGAAACGATCTCGTTCATCTTGGGCCCTAACCGGCAAGCCATAGCCTTGGCGATGATTTTAGGGACAATGTGAATCAGGCTGATGGGGCGAAAGTCGGTGATGGAGTCCGCCCCATCCTTCTTCGGGAAGAGGACAATATTGGCCGAGTTGACGATTTGGAAATTGTTAATGGTCAGCTCCGAGAAGGCGTCGATGACGCGCATAAGGTCCTCTTGAATGATGTCCCAACAGGCGATGAAGAAAGCAATAGTGAAACCATCCGGGCCAGGAGCATTATCTTGCGGCATGTCCTCAACCGCGGCCTTAATTTCCCCGATGGAGAACGGAAGGGCCAACTCTTCCAACTCCGAAACCGCGGGGTTGATCGCATGCCAATTGAGATCTAACTGCCGCAGCGGTGGCGTCCCCAAGGACTTAGAGAAGTGATGGAAAATCAAAGCAGAATCTCATCACTCGCCTCAAGCACAATGGCGGGTGGGTTTCTGGTAATACATTGTTGTTTCACCAGATAAAAAACATGATGTCGGCGATCATCGAGTCATAGATCGATAACATGTACTGGCGTGGAGGACTGCTTTGTTCTGGATAGGAAGTTAAGGGGAGGATGGGTCCATAACAATGGTTATTGTTGAGAACTGCCACTGCCCTTAGTACAGCTATATAGCATTTTTTTCCTCTCTGGTATCTTGAGTTGATCTCGGGAGGACTGATTTTTTTCTGCAGCGTATTTCCAGTATAATGATCATTGTATCGTAGGCAAAATATTTTTGTTTATTTTTCTTGGAAATCATACAGTTTACAATCTTGAACTGAATATACACTGCATAGCAGTTGAACCTAGTTTGCAGCAGACCAACTAGCGTGTTTGCAGCTAGCAGCAGATAACAGCATCTGTGAAAATACACGAAAATGACCCTGGGAATAAGGTTCACCACAAAATGGACCCAGGGGCAAACTAATTCCGAATCTGACCCAAGAGGGTAACGCCCAACACCGCGGCGCGGTGGTCTCAAGGGCAGCGCCGCATCACCCGGCGCAGTGCACCCCGCCACGTAGGCTCGGGTGCGGCTATGTAGTGCCGCCCGCCACGGCGCGGTGCATTGGAGTGTAGCGCCGCGCGCTGGGGCGTGGTGCTTCGACGCATATGACATTGGTCGGGCCCGACCCCTTCTCTCCCTGACCCCTCAATCCTCTAGCAGTCCACGAAGAAAACAGAGACAGAGAGCAGCGGGCGCCCCCTCTCCCCCTCCTAAATCTCACCCAAATCCGGCTGGATTTGGTGGTTTTTTTCCGTGGATTTCGATCCGTCCTCCCTTCTCAAGGTATTCTCCCTCATTCCCCTAAGTTTTGTCCCAAAAAACTCTTATATTTGCTCAACTTCGGTAACAGTAGGTGGAATCTCAGTTCTTGATGGATATTGAAATTTGTAGATTTCTTTGTTCCTTAGAGAAATGTGTGAGAGACATTTGACATCCTTATTCCTTAGAGATCAAGTTGTGCTAGAGCTGTAGATGGATGAGAGAAATTTGACATAGTTGCCACCTTAGAGATCAAGTTGTGCTAGAGATGTAGATGGATGAATTTTTTGTATTCTCTAATGTGGTTTACAATGTTGTGTAGTTGTTGAAATCCCTCATATTGGCCATTTTATTTTGTTTGGTACGTAATTATTAAAATCTCTAATATAGGTGTATGTAATAGTTGTGTTATATATGTGTGAGAGACATATGACATGTGGAGATGAAATATTGGTATTATCTAATTTGAGAGGTGTATATTTGCGTGTTGTTTGGTTCATATATTTTTTTAGATGAACCCAAAAAATTTATTTCGATGTGTATGTGAGACATGTGTCGTATATCTTGTTATATGGATGTCAAATATATTATAATGTGTATGTTAGTAGTGGTTATTTACCATTCTATATGGTTGCTAATTATTGCTCTATGTTAGTAGTGCTCTATGTGGTTATTTACCATTCTATGCTCTAATGCTATATGTGAGTAGTGCTCTCCGGTATAATGTTTATGTGTGGATTATGGGTATTTTTCTCTTATTAGCATTCTCTATGTCTCTTCTAATGTGTATATGAGCATGTTGTCAAATTACCTCTATGTTTCTTATTAGTTTGTCTATTTTGCAAAATTATAGGATGGATGATGAGTGTCTTATCGAGGATATATATGATGTCAGTCAACGTGGAATGTTTATGGCGGAGCAAAAGAAGGTAATCCATATTGACTATGTTTGTTCATATGTATCTAGTTTCCATTTTATTGTTGTAACTTGTATTTGTTCTTGTAGGTCTGTGTCCCTCTTCGTTTGTGTTCCCAGTTCGAGTAAGCTGCATACAATGCCTATCTCGCTTGGTTTCATCCATGGACTCGTCTGGCCCTATGTCCTCCTGCTTTCGAGGATATAGTCTTTGATGATGCTGAACTTCCAGCTGTCGCGCCTCAGTTCAACTATAACAAGGCAGTGAGAGAGGGCTGCGGGACCGAGTTTGCACCTATGATCAACTATATGGTAATTTGAACCATTTTTTCCGTGTTCATAATTATTAGATTCAGAGATCTAAATTTCTTATTTTCACAGCGCAATGCGATAGAGAACCAAGCCGCGAAAGCCGAGGAAGCAGCCGCTTTCCCTCGTACTAAGAAGGGTGACAGCGTCCTTAGAGCTTATGTGAAAGTAAGTTTTAAATATTCTCGAGACCAACTAATGCTTTCTTAGAGGAATCACTAAGATGTTTCTTCTCAATTTCACAGCGTAGCGCCGCTCGGTTACGAGGATTGGCTCATATGCTTGGTTGTCGTACCAACGACGCCGCGGAGCCGAGCAATGATTCCTCGGGCTCTCGAGGACATGAGGCCCCTTTCTGCGGCGGTGCTTCCTCCTCTAATCCACCACCAGATGTTGAGGTAGTAATATTTGTTTTTCTATTCTTTGTTATTTCCTCGGGGTCTCGAGCACATGAGCCGAGCAATAATTTGTCTTTCTTTTTTGTTTCAGGATGATCATAACCTTGGTGACGATGAAATCTTTGAGACATATGTACGGTCCTTTGGTTTACGGTCCAAGAAAAAGGCCAAGATGGTTATGGAGGAAGATGAGCAGGAGATCGAGGAGGAGGAAGATGTTGAGGCCGACGAGGATGATGTTGAGGCTGAGGAGGAGGAGATCGAGGCCCCTCCGCTGTAACCCCAGAGGAAGAAGCTGGCATGTAGGAGGAAGAATGCGGACGCGCCGTCCTCGCACCGTTCTCGTGACGAAGAGCAGGAGATCGAGGCCCTTCTGGCGAGGAAGTTGACTCGGGCTTGCAAGGGAAGGAGGTAGATGGATTGCTATGCGTGTAACCGTCGTCGTCGTGAACTCTTTGGCATGTAGGAGGAATATTTGTGAACTTTGCCGTTTCTCTAGTATTTGTGGACTATTTGTGATGTTTGAGTGTTTGTGAAATCTTTGAGATGTTTGAGTATTTGTGATATTTCAATGTTTGTGGAGTCCTTGCTGATATTTGAATGTTTTAACTGTCATTATGCATCAAATTGTTCAAAAGTTGTTTATGGGCAGTGTTCTGTGAGCTGGGAAAAGGTACAGACCACCGTGCCCCCTGCCACGGCGCTACCCTCCATAGCACCTCGCCGGGCCGGGCGGCGCTGCCCAGAAGTAGCACCGCGCCCAGTCAGGGGGCGCTACCCTCCCTGTCTTAGCCGTTTTGGCGACGGGGGGGGGGGGGGGCTAGCCCCCCTATGTTTTCTCTCTGTTAGCTGAGCGCAAAAAAGCTACAGACCACCGCGGCCCCTTCTACGGCGCTACCCTCCAGAGCACCGCGCCGGGTGAGGGGGTCCTGCCGTGCCACCGCGCCCTGTTGTGCGGCGCTGCCCAGTAGTAGCACCGCGCCCAGTCAGGGGGGCTACCCTCCCTGTCTTCGCCGTTTTGGCGACGGGGCGGGGGGGGGGCTAGCCCCCCTCTGTTTGCTCTCGGTTAGCTGAGCGCAAAAAAGCTACAGACCACCGCGCCCCCTTTCAGGGCGCTACCCTCCAAAGCACCGGGCCGGGTGAGGGGGCGCTACCCTCCCTGACATGCCCATTTAATTCTTGTTTTCTCTCATTTTACACACACAATTTCGCACATATTTTACACAATCAATACAGCTAAAAAATGACAGGAATTTTCCACCAAACAACAAATAACAATCATACTCAACAACAAACTAAGAATTCACCCCATTACAAGTTGAAATTTGAATTCATGCCACTTAGTTCACCATATTACATGTTCAATAACAATCCAACTCAACCACACCTAGTTCATGATGCATAGTTCGGCCACACTCCTCTTGTGCATAAGGATCACATCACATTTTTTCCCTTGTGTTTAGCCGAATCATTCTCACGAGCCCACTCCTCTTGTGCACCGCGAGCTATCTCACGCTTTTTTGACCTCTCCGCCTCACGAGCCCACATCTCTTCACGTTTCTTCTTTTCCTTCTCCAACCTTTCCTTCTCCTTGCGTTCCTTCATCCTCTTGTTTCTCTCCTCGTCACGTTTGTTCTCCTCTAAACGAGAACGAGTGTAAAGAACCTCCCATTCCACCTCGTCTTGTAGTATCTATCTTGAACTAGGTCTATCCACTTGAAATAGGCACAAAGGGGCGACAGTGACTATCAAGAGACCATAATCATTAGCCACAACAAAAAACTCATAAAATTTTCATGAATGGTAGGATATATACCTTGGGACGGTCATGTGAAGATTTTGGTTCTTGTTTGTCTCTACAATAGTTGGGACACAACCAAAACTTTCTTCCTCTTGTCTCATCCCAATCCATGGATTGCTTGGCCTTGCAAATGTCTTTGCACCAACACATGGGTGGATCTTCTTTGGGAGTGTCAAGAGCATTCTTATACGTGAAAGGCCTCTCTATCCATGAGTCCGGGTCCATACCTACAAGAATTAGTAAATTTAATTAGCACATGAGAAAAAAACTATATTCAAAATAAACACAATAACGAAACAATTTTATGCTCTATTCATACCAATCATCTACGTCCTCGTGCACCCCCACGACCCCTAGTCGTTGTACGTCTACCACCTCTTAGTTCGTCAAACATTGATACTCTACCGCCTCTACCACCACCTCTACCGCCATGGTGGATACCCCCTCGGTGGCTTGTGTTACCGACACCACCATGACCGCCATGTTGGCTACCGTCTTGTTGACTTGTGTTACCGCCACCACCATGACCGCCATGTTGGGTACCATCTTGTTGGCTACCGCCTTGTTGGCTTGTGCTAGCATCATTCCTTCTTGATCTCTTGTTTCTTCTACAACGGCCACCTCTATTGTTGTGGCCTTCGCCATTGCATGCTCCACATCGGAGAGGTTCCCTCGGTTCTTGAAAATGTTGGAGGCCCCATTCTTGAAGTCCACCACGACCCCAAGCATCCATGTCATTTCTAAAGCGCTTTGTCCTCCTTCTTCCCCGTGTTTGCACCTTCAAAGCCGGATCGGGCCATAGTTGGATGCCATGATATTCCGGCCACTGGGATTGGTCATAGTAAGGATGAAATCTAGCCGCCCATGTCTCCTTGGTGGCCTCAATGGAATACTCCTCTAACCTTACCGTTAGTGGATTATTAACACCCACTTTTTGAATACGCGCCTCCGTCCTCAAATGCGAGCAACGGAGATGAAGCAATTGAGGCCTCATGCATGAGCACTCACATTTCTTGAGCCATACTTTGAACGCCCGACCTCCGTGTTGCACACCTCCAACTGTGGTGCCACCTGGCTCATTAACTTGGTAAATCCACTCGTCGTTATCAAAACATTGAGCAGTTTGGGAGTCCGCCTTCCTTTGGTGGTATTCTATCCATTTGTCAGTTTCCGGTGGATACTTGTACTTCTTTTTCATCTTGTTTTTTCCCTCAATCTGATCATCCATTTCCTCACTATACTTCTGAAAATACACATTCAACTTGCCGAATGTATATTGGACTATTGCTGTCACGGGCAACGCACAGACACCCTTCAAAACATTGTTGAAACATTCTGCCATGTTGCTTATCATGTCTCCATACCACCTACCGTCAATGTCAAAGGCTCTAGCCCACTTGTGGGTCATTTCCTCGTGCCTATGTAGGAACTCTTGACCCCCTGCCGATGTTGTGAGTGAGAGCAAACGGTTGTACAATCTTGCGAAATGACTCTCGGTGAAAGCGAGGCAACAATCTTTGAGATCATCGGATATCTCCTTATTTCCGCATGCCCTATAGAAGTTGGACACAAAATGCCTCATGCACCATCGATGGTGCAAACGAGGAAGCCCGGGGATATCAATCTCCATCGCGTGAAGTATGCCTTGGTGGCGGTCCGAGATGACACAAACCTCTCTTCGAGGCTCGAATATCTTGGTTCTCACTTGGTACATGAACCACTCCCAATTATCTTGGTTTTCCGCCGTAACCAAAGCAAAAGCCAAAGGCAACAACCGGTCATTGGCATCATGCGCTACTGCAACCAAGAGTGTGCCTTGGAACTGTCCGGTCAAGAATGTGACATCCACCGAGATAACCGGCCTACAATGCTTGAAAGCCCTTATGCATTGCCCAAAAGCCCAAAATGAACGGCCAAACACCCGGACATTTGCACCCTTGTACTCTCTAGTCTTTGTGCCAAATGGCTCTACCACCACCACCATGTCCGGGTTTGTAGCCGCCATTGCTCCCAACATCCTAGGGAGTCGGTTATATGCTTCCTCCCAATCACCATACAACATCTTAAATGCGGCTTGCTTCGCCTTCCATGCCTTCCCATACTTCACCGTGTAACCGAATAGTGCTCTCACCGTATCTATGATAGCTCCAATCGAATAAGATGGGAATGACGATATTTCGGTGGAAAGTCTATAGCCAATGAAATCCGAGGTTAGTTGCCGGTGAGCATTCTTGACTTCAATGTCATCGCTATCCTTGCCACCGCACATGTGAGTTGCCACACAACTTGTTATCTCCCATTGAGGCCCTCCTTTCCATGGTCTTGCATGCACAATCCATGGACACCCTTTGTTTGCCTCTTCACATTTAACCGTGTAACGCACCTTGGAGTCCGAGTGACCCACCTTGAAAGGTCGGTAATACTTAACCGCATACTCCTTGAGCCATGTCTTCAATTCCAACAAACTTTCAAACTTCACTCCCTTGCAAATACCATACTTTTGGGGATCCATATCCTTCTTCGAACTTGGCCTTGGTCCAAGCATTTTACTAGTGCCTCCATCAACCACGGCTTTGTCGGCGAGACTAAGATCATGGAACAATGATGTCCGATGATCCCGGCCCACTACCTTCTTGAAAACTTCGGCTTCTCTAGCCGTTAACCCATCCTCATAAACATCTTCCTCGGGACCTTCATCATCGGAGTCATTTGCATAACATCGGTTGTAAGGCATTAGAGGATCCATGTCCTCTTGCAAACAATATGCCTCCACATCACCAACATCATTGGTATGAAGCTCATCCTCCAACTCATCGTCTTCCGATGATACATCTTGATCATCTTGAGAAGGGTTTGGAGGGCGGTGGATTTCATGTTGAGTCATTGTTGGTTGGCTCATGTCATGTTGGGTCATTGGAGGTGGACTCGATGATGTGAGATACACTTCATGCTCATCAAATGGCTCGTTACGAATAGGGCTCCTAACATTACTTTGGCAGGCACACCGGTTCAAGTCAAAGTTCATGAGAGGATCAACCTTCTTGGTGGAAAATAATTCACGAGCTTTGTGTTTAGATTCCGCCACGATATCCTTGTAAGCACTCCAACGTGACTCAGAGTTGAGAGGCATGACCTTCCAACGAGAGTGCATCCCGGTGCCAACATTATGCCTTCCCACCAATTCAACTACATCATTTGGCTCCATCCAATTTAATTCAATCCTCACTTTTTTCCACTACCTCGGCATAGCTAGGATTACGATCAAACATCAACACAACCTCCTCCGGGTCATGGTCAACATTCCCTCTCAAAAAAAGAATCCTTATCCACATGATGAACACTAACAAATTTCTCCATCTAAAAAATAATTACAACAACACAACAAAATTTTATCATCAAATAAATTTATACACATTCACCATTGAATTCAAGCTACTAAAATAATAGTACCATACATCTCACTAACTACATCCGCAAGGGCCGAGTGCGCCTCTCACGTCCTCGCCATAGGAAGAGTGACAGAGTGACTCGGCATTCACCCTTTCTTTTCCCCACCCCCTGCCGCTCTTGAGAGTCGACTCCAGTCTTCAGGGGAGCTTCCCGGCGCGCGTCTCTTTCCCCACCGGCGGCTGGCGTGGAGGAGGATGTGCTGCTTGGGCTATAGATATTAGGGATAGGTTTCTGTTTTCTTGTTGCTTTTTCGATGTGGTGTTTCAAAGTGGAGTGCCGGATCCCATCGGCCGGATCTGGGACGTGCTTGCCTCAGTTTCCTTTGATGCTCAGCTCTGGTGGCAGGAGCTGTGGCTAGGAGTGGTGCTGCAGCGAGAGATCTTCGAGTATAAGGCCGTCCTCCCCTCTCCGAGTTCGTCTTCCCTGCTGTGGTGCGGTGTGGGGTGGTGGCGCCGAGCTTTTGGTGGTCAGCTTCCATGGTGGAAGCTTGCTGCGGAGGTTCCTGCGACGACTCGATTCAATAAGCATCACATATGCTTCCTTCGGGCTACTATTACGGTGGCTCGGTTGCTTCCTCTGCTCTGCCGTGGTGGCGAGAAGAGGTTGCAGCCGGTTGTGGTGGCTGCTGGCGATGGAGGAGGTCGGGAAGCGATGGATTCTGCTCAAGCCCGGAGTCTATCCTCGGTGACCAACGTTTGGTTGCCGATTTCTGAAGCTGGCGGGCAGCTGCTCCGAGACCTGGCGTCTTGGCGTCTTGGCGTCGTCAGGTTATCTTCAACCTCCATGGGAGGCCCTTCGGTGGAATCGCAGCGGCGTTTATTCCCATCCTGCATCAAGTGGTTATGTCCCCGATGCTGGCGTGGGGGGTCGTTGCTAGAGGCCACAAGCTCAGCGGCGACGACGGAGACGGCGAAGGAGGCGATTGCGTTTCCTTGCTTGTTTTCGTTTTCTTTTCCTTTGTTTCCAGGGACCTGTTTGCACTTTCTAGATTCTGTAAGGTCCCCTGTGTATTTTGTTGCACCGCTTTGACTCATCAATGCAGTTTCTAGGTCCTCCGGGACCCTTCCCTGTTCAAGAAAAAAAATCTCACTAACTACATCTAACCCTAAGCATAATGCTAATTATTGAACACTAACCATAATTAATATAGCTCACTAACTATATCTAGCTAAAATCATAATCCCTAACATTAAAATCATGTGCACACCACTATATAGCTCTCATACACAAACATTGAGCAATTCAACCAAAAATTTCCCCTCATGTGCAAAAGGTAGGGTTTCCTAGATCTACACAAATGTCAACTCTAATTGCAAAAATTAATTGGACACAAAGCTTAAGCATAGGGGGAATACCTCTTGAACAAAGGGGGGACCAAAATCCACCAAGTATAGACCAAAAAATGGATTGATTTGGGAGTGGGGTAACTTGCGGGAGTGAGAGGGAGAGAGAAAATGGGGTCAACCCGAGGAAGAACAAGTGGAGTGGAGAGAGAGGGGGGTCGGGCTGGCTTTTTTCTCATCCTGGGAGGACCGCGCCGTGCTGCGGGGCGCTACCCTCCTTAGCACCGCGCCGTGCCAGGCGGCGCTACATTACCGCACCTGGGCCCGCCCTGGTCTATGTGGCGGGGTGCACCGCGCCGGGTGAGGTGGCGCTACCCTTAAGACCATCGCGCCGCGGTGTTGGGCGCTACCCTCTTGGGTCAGTTCCGAAAATAGTTTGCCCGTAGGTCCATTTTGTGCCGAAGATTATTCCTAGGGTTATTTTCGTGTTTTTTCACACAACATCTCCCTGTCCGTTGGCGTCCGTTGGGCATAGCGGCCAAACCGGCCAGCGGATGCGGATGCCGCTAATCATCTCATTACCACTCACGGGCGGAAACTAGCGGACGGGCCGGCGGTAGGGCTGTAAGTGGGATTGGACTGTCCACGGCGCCGCCTACCCAAACCCGTTTAATATGGTAAATGGACACCCACGGGCAGGAGAAAATATTTCGTGGTCCGCCGCGGCGTGCCCGCTACCACCGCCGGACAGAGGCCTGCTAGTGTGCCAGATGCTTGTTCTTAGGAGCAGAACTACGATCGATACAAGCACAACAACGCGGGGCTATGTCACAACACAAGGACATGCGCGTACACGCGAGCTCGCGGTTGGAGCCGCTGAGCATGCTCTCCGTGGAAACGAAGGAACAAGGCTTGCAGGTGCGCCATGCGTCACTTCTTTTAAGTTTCTGCTTATGCAAAAGCCAGTTTCTGGATTGTGGTGGGTAGAAACTGTTGTGGGGAGAAACTCTAGAAAGTTCTCAGGAGACTTCTTTTTGGCTTCTATAGATTTTGCTTATTTGCTAGGTTAGGTTGTGATATGTCCGATATACCCCTGAATTTGATATGTCCACTTATTTGCTTATTTGCAAGCACTTTGTTTTCTATTGTGTGCACCTAGATGAATTTTCATACATACAAGCACTAGCTCGGCTCTCTGTTGTGTGTACAGCAAGCACTACCATTTCTAGATGAATTTGCATTCATACATATAGCAAGTACAGCAAGCACATACATACATACATACAACAATTTTCATACCCCAAGCATACAGCAGCACGACAGCATTGAAACCATTCGAAGAAAAAAACCATCTCGGATACAGCACACATCAGGCCTTCTCCGAGATGTGTGCGGTGGCAATCCACCGTAAATATTAAAGAAGAACATGTCTGATTCCGAATACCTTTTCGCCGGTGAGTTCAGAAACTCGGGAAACTGCTCCCGAGCAGATTCTCCTCCCATGTACAAAGTGAGTTTCTCGGTGGCTAGAAACTGAGTAGAATTTGGAGACTTCTTTCCAGTTTTTGCTTATTTAGACCCAGAATCTATCCAGAAACTTAAAAGAAGTGTCCCTAAGTGGTCATAGTGGGCGCCGCTTAACCTTGAAAATTTTAATTGGGCAAAAGTGGACGTCCGCTATAACACACATGGGCAAATGTGGTCAGCTGGTGGGCGTGCCCACTTACAGCCCGAGCCGGCGGCCAGTCCGCCTGCATCCGTAAAAAGGTCGTGTCGTCCATCCCAAAAGAAAACCCTAATCTCGATCTCGTCTTCGCGTCAGCTGTCGGCGGCGAAACACCGTCGCGACTTGAGCCGGGTCAGAGGGGAGTAGGCTGATCACTTCGAGATGAGTGCATACACCGTAGGCAGCAGGCCACCGGCCGTGGGAGCTGTCCAGACCGAGCTCATGACCGAGGAGGGGAAGAAGGCCCTCTTCGGGATCGGGCTAAAATCCGATGTAGCCGTCTACCTCGCCGTCCGGGGAGGGCTCGAGGGCAAGGAAGCGAAGACGCTCATGGACAACGCCGTCCAGTGCGGACTCGAGGCCGAGGAGGCGGAGAAGATCCTCTACCTCGCCCTCCGAAGCAGGCTAAATGCCATGGAAAGGGAGAAGGCTGTATACTTCGCCGCCCAGATCGGGCTAAAAGCCGAGGTAGCCGTCTACCTCGCCCTCAGGGGAGGGCTCGAGGCCGAGGAAGCGAAGACGCTCATCGACAACGCCGTCCAGTGCGGACTCGAGGCCGAGGAGGCGGAGAAGATCCTCTATCTCGCCGTCCGAAGCGGGCTTAATGCCGTGCAAAGGGAGCAGGCTGTATCCCTCGCCGCCCAGATCGGGCTAAAAGCCGAGGTAGCCGTCTACCTCGCTGTCCGCAGAGGGCTCGAGGCCGAGGAAGTGAAGAAGCTCATCGACAAAGCTGTCCAGTCCGGACTCGAGGCCGAGGAGGCAAAGAAGATCCTCTACCTCGCCGTACGAAGCGGGCTTAATGCCGAGGAGACCCTCACCGTTGCTATCCGCACAGGGCTAAAGACTGAGGCAGAGATATATTCTTCTCTGCTGGAGCAGCTGCTGTTTTCCTTCGATAAGCGAAAGGGGGACGAAGATCTGAAGCAGTGGAGAAGGCCCAGCGACAGGAGCAGAACAGCCCCCAAGTTCCCCTTCTTTCTTTTCAAGATGAAGGCATCCGCCAAGAAAGCGCAGGTATTCTGGTGGCAGAAGAAGTACGATCTGTTCCCTCCGGAGCGTCCGGGGTACACATCTGCTTTGCGCATTGCACGCCTAGTGATTGGACCAGAAGGATTTCGTCTGGAACAGGCAGGGCACAGTGGGCACCAGGCTGCTCTCTCCTACCACACCGACATGGAATATATAGGGTGGCCAAGTCCCAAAGAAGGCATCACCAGGGAGGGCTCCTCTGTGCCTCTCAGGGAGGTTGCTGTTATCAAGAGGCTGCCCGGCGGCGAGGGAATTTCTATTATGTCATACATAAGGGGGCTCGGTGTCAAGCTTGGTGATATTATCTTTCTGTTGCACTCTTTGTCCATCACCGTGGCTCTAAGCTTCACTGAGCGGGACTTCTATGTCTCTTCCAAGTTTAAGGCGCAGCCATTGTATGGCAGGGTTGATCTTGATTTCATAGACATTACGGTCCCTGTTGAGAATCTGATCAAGAAGCTTTACCGGTTGTATGAGCTAGATGAGCAAGAGAAAAAGAAAATACAGGAGAAAGAAGATAATAACGAGACAGTGGACATGATGTGTGAGCAGGAGGAACCAATGCTCCAGCTAGATGACCAGAAGAGGAAGAAATTGGAAGCCCTGAAGAGGAGAAGGGATGAGAAAAAGAAAAACGACACTCCGCATGAGGACATGAAGGAGGTGGTTACAGATATGAAGAAAGTCGCAAAAGCTGAAGGAAAGCAATGGTATGAAGAATATGATGAAGCTTGCTTTACAGCCCCAATACTTTCGCTTCTCGGTGAACCTGATTGGGTGAAACCAACACAAGAGGAGCTATGCCAGATTGAGAAGAGTTGCATGGAATCGCTTGAGGAGTCTACTAACCTTATAGTAAAGACGTGAGTATTCTATATTTTACCACCCCCTGTCACCATTTTTGCTCAGCTGTTAGGTATTATTATCTGGATTACAGTAATGTCCTCGCAAGCGGTAACCCTGAGATTCTTATAGACTATTAAAACTTGATTTAGGTATGTATATTATGCCCTGCCTTATTCTTTTTTTTTTCGAGATTGACGGGGGGGAAGAGTTTTCCCCACCGTTTTTATATATAAAAGCTCGAAGAGCCTAGGCAGGCCCACACATTACAGAGTCATCAAGAATTACAACAAGGAGGGAGGGGGGGGGGTAGGGAAAGGAGAAAAGCACTACTAACTACAATGTAAAACATAGCCACGCAGGGCCTCAAGTAGGGGACGGGAGGCAACAGGAAGCCGGTGAGACCAGATAGTCATGTCCTCACAAGCACGACGGAGGACCTCCGAAGCAGTGGAAGCGCGGGTGTTGAACACCATGTCGTTGCGGGCCTTCCAGAGCTGCCACAGGATAGCGGCACGGCAGACCACCCATGCGGTGCACTCAGAGGGAACGGGGCAAGCGATATCCCACAGGGACCTGCAAGTAGTGGTGAGGCACCCAAGACGAAGCCACGTCTCGGCAGGGACGACACACTCGAGGAGAAGGTGATGGGAGGTCTCATCAGAGGAACAAGACACGCAAAGAGGAGATGAGGCGCAACCTTTGTAGAAGAGGTTGGAGCGGGTGCTAAGCCTATCGGAGTCGGCAAGAAGACAGAAGATTTTAATTTTGGCGGGAAGTTTAGAGTTCCAACAAAAAACAGCGGAGGCATCTAGGGGGCCGATGGAGTTGGTGGCGGCGTAGACAGCACGGGAGGAATACTGTTTAGCAGGGCCCCAAGCCATCGTCCTCTCATCCTCAAGAGTGTCAAGGACAGTAGAAGAGAAGACAACCTGAATAGCCTCGAGCTCGCGCTCGGCAGAAGAAGATAGCCTGGGGCGAAGAGCAAGACCGGAGGAGAAAGCATCGGCCACGCTGATGTTGGGGCGCAGGGTGTGAGAGAAGAGAGCAGGAAACTGGAAGCATAAGGCGTCACCTGGGCGCCACCTATCGTGCCAGAAGGAGGTGTGGATCCCATCATGAACACAGCAGCGAGTGACAGAGCGGTAAGTGGGAAGACAAAGATGCAGGATGTGTTCAATGAAGGAAGGGGAAGGTGAACAGTCGCCAAGATCACGGTTGTACGTCTGGAGGAACCAGTCTTTCCACGGGAGCCTGGCGCGCCGGTGCAGTTTGTGTACGAAGTTCATGAGGAGGATCATGTTCTGTCGCTGAAGGTCCCGCATGCCGAATCCACCAACCTGCTTAGACAAACAAACCTTATCCCAAGCGATAAGACATCTGGCCCCAGAGCAAGAGTCTTTTCCTGTCCAAAAAAAGGCTCGGCGCCTCCTATCAATAGCCTCAATCACACCACGGGGAAAAATAAACGAACACATAAAAAAAGTAGCAAGGTTATTTAAAACGGCATTGCAAAGAACCAAACGGCCACCCGAGGACAGGAGCATCGCACTCCACCCCGAGAGACGGCGATCGAAGGATGAAATAAGGGAGGAGTAAGCGGAGACAGGGAGTTTGGTAGGCGAAAGGGGAAGGCCAAGGTAGGGCTGGGGGAAGTGAGAGATGGGGCAAGCGAGGACGGAAGCGACCACGGAGGCCGTGGGAGGGGCAATGTTCATGGGAACGAAGCAGGATTTATGGAAGTTAATCGCTAGACCCGTAGCGTTGGCGAATTGATCCAAGACATTCTTAAGTGCGGCGGCAGACATGCTATCACCTTTGCACAGGATCAAGGTGTCGTCGGCATATTGGAGCACGGGGCACGGGAGGGAGGGGTCGATTGGATGACAGAGGGTATCAGGGTCGTGGGACTGTCTAATCAGTTGCTGGAGGACGTCAGCCACGATGATGAATAAGTAAGGAGAGAGGGCGTCGCCTTGGCGGAGACCGTTTTTGCACCTAGTCCAAGGACCAGGCACACCATTGAGAAGGACAGACGTGTGGCCCGTGGCGAGGAGATCATGCATCCAACCACACCACCTTTCATCGAACCCACGAGCTTTTAGGATAGCCAGGAGACTGGTCCAGTTGACCGAGTCAAACGCTTTCCTAAAGTCAATTTTGAAGACAATGGTGGCACACTTACGGAAGTTACAGCACCGGACAAGGTCGGCCGCGTACACAATATTTTCGGAAATGCGGCGACCAGACAGGAACCCAGTTTGGTCGGGGGAGACAAGAGAGTGGATAGAGGACTGGAGGCGAGTTGTAAGAACCTTCGTAACAAGTTTAACAATGCAGTTTTGGAGGGAGATGGGACGGAAGTCCGCAGGGGAGCGAGCGGATTCATATTTGGGGAGAAGGACAAGGAACGCACGATTAATACGAGAGAGGTCTATAGATCCGGAGTGGAAGTCGCTGAAGACCTGGATCACATCATCCTTGATGGTTTCCCAGAAGGTGGCAAAGAAGCAAGGGCCAAAACCGTCAGGACCGGGGCTGGAACGCTTGTTCATGCGCGAGAGAGCTTCAACAATTTCGGAGGAGGAAAAAGGGGCCGAGAGGGAGCTGGGAAGGGGGAGAGTATCGGGGTAGAGTTGTTGAAGCGAGAAGTGCCACCAGCAGGGAAGGGTGGTACCAAGCAGCGTTTTGAAGAAGCCGGTGAGAACCCGCGATTTATTTTCGTGATCATGGTAGCTCACCCCGCAGTCATCGAGGACCGGAATGCAATTCCGGCGTTTCCTACAGGAGGCAAGGGCGTGGAAGTAGGCGGTGTTCTCGTCGCCCTCAATCGCATAACGGACCTTGGCACGGAAGCGCCAGTGGGACGCCTTCTCACGAATGGAGAGATGGAGGGCCGAGGTAGTGAGAGAACGAAGGGCGAGCTCAAGGAAAGAAAGATCGCGGGATTCTTCAATATAGTCGAGGAGGCTAAGGACAATCCTGGCGTCGGCCTCTCTTTGGGTGTAGTGGGGGTTTCGTTTCGTCCAACTTTTACAGCAAGAGCGGCAACGCTTAAGTCTAGCAACCAGACGCGCCGCGGCGTCGGGCCTAAAAGTGGAAGTCCAAGCAGAAGAGATCGAAGAACGGAAGCGAGCATGGAAAGACCAGCTGTGGTTGTAGCGGAAGATGGAGGAGGAAGGGACAGTGGAAGAAATCGAGGCGACAAGGGGCACATGGTCAGAAACATCCCGAGACAGAGACGAGAGCGTGGTAAACGGAAAAAGAGAGTTCCAAGAGGTATTAACGAAAAATCTATCTAGCCTGATGAGAGTAGGGGAGGCACGTTGGTTAGACCAAGTGAAGCGTCGATCCCTAAGGGGGAGATCAATGAGAGCAAGCTCGTGGATGCAGTCGTTGAAGAGGTTGGCATTCGGGTGGTCAAAATTATCGTTGTTCTTATCGGCAGCAGAGCGGCAAAGGTTGAAGTCGCCACAGATGATCCACGGGGTGGAGTCGGGTGGTTCATGTGTTCGGATATCCAACAAGAAGGCTTCTTTGTCAGCCCTAGAGCAGGGGGCGTAAACGTTGGTGAACCTAAACTTAGTTAGATCCGAGGAGGAGAGGAAATCCGTAGAGAGAGCGTGAGGGCCGCGAAAGGTAGAGATAAGAGAGAAGAAGGAGGAGTTCCAAGCAGTGATAACGCCACCACGGGAACCCGCCGCATCAATGGCTTCGAAGGAGCGGAGAGAGCTGGGGAGGAAGGAGGCGGCCTTCGACGAGGTAATGTTAGCAAGTTTGCTTTCTTGCAGCGCAAGGACATGGGGCAGGGGATCGGAAAGGGCGGACAGGATGATATCGCACTTGTCTGCATCACCAAGACCTCTGATGTTCCAGGACAGAAAAATAAGGAGCCTCGAGTTCATTGATAGTACATTGGGCACCAGTACAGCGAGGCAAAACGCAAAAAATACACGATAGCATCCTCCGGGGCGTTGGGGTAGGATTCGAGCCACAGAGGCACACAGGACGGAATCCTAAAGATGCAAAAGAAGCGGCCGACGCAGCGGCAAGGGCAAGCCCCGACAACCTCGAAGACAAACAGAGGCGCACGGACGGGGGCATCCCAACTAACAGGAGCTATCATGCGGAGGAGGTGGACACCTCCTCGGCAGCAGCGATAGCCGCCGGGTCCACGCCGCAGGGGGCGCCAAGATCCTGCAGAAGATGGAGGGGGATAGGCCCGGGCACGCCGTCGTCGAGGCAGAGCGCCGCCAGCGCCGAACGGAGGCGAGGGGAGCCGCGGGAGGAATTGAACTTAGCCGCCTTGGCGTCCTTGGCCCTCGTGAGCATGTCGACGAAGAGGTCAGGCTCCTTCGAGGCTAGGCGAGCACTCCGGCGTGCTTTGAACGCAGAATCTGCGGCGCGCTTGCGGCGGACACGCATCTTGCGGGCAGCATCTTCATGGTCATCCCCGGCGGCTGCAAGGAAAACAGGCCCCTGAAGAGCAGCCTGGATCGCAGGGGAGGCCGGGGGAGAGGGACCCACGGGAGCAGCAGCGACAGCAGCTTGAAGGTCCAGGGGCGAAGGGGGGGCGTTGAGAGTATCGTACCACTGCAGGAGCAAGGTAGGCGAGCAACAGGGGGCATCAGTTTGGGTAAGAAAATCGACAGAGAGAGATTGAACAGGGGAAAAAACCACCTCATCCGCGTCGAGGCCAGTTTCAGGAAATTCCGCAGCTAGTCGGCGCGACAGAACTCTGTCCCAGAGCGCGGTGGCGGGCGGGGCGTTGATGGAGCCGGCAGGGGCAGGTCCACCAGACGGAGAAGCAAGAGCACGGCGGGCCACCACGCGGGACCAGAGGTCCATGGGCGCGGAGTCCACCTGCTGAGGCTGGGCGTCGCCTCCATCGGAAGAGATAAGGTCGATGACCTCGATCTCCTTCAAGGAGCCGGTGTCAATGTCATCGAGACCACCGCGGGTCGGCGAAGGGGAGCGCACCCGAGGAGAGCGGCCACCGGACGGTGGCGACTCGGGCCGGCCACCGGCGAAGTGGCCGTCGTGGGAGAGGGTCGAGGAAGAGTCCCACGCACGGACCACTTCAATCTTGACTTCGGTCGTGGTCTCCCCTTCGAAATCACGGAGGAGCAGGGAGAGGGGAATCAAGTGTTCGCTTTCCAAGTGGAGCACGAGCCGAACCGCTGAGAAGTCCAGCTCATTGAGACAGAGGGGATCGATACAACAGACGCTCCCGATGGGTCGGAAGGCGCTGCGTATGCCCCCCTCAGTCCAGTGCTCCAAAGGGAAACCGAACGCAGAGATCTGAGCGAAGCGGGAGTACCTCCAACCAACTCTGTTTTCGGCGAGCTCGGGCCTCTCGAGGGAGATGGTGTGGCCGAGGAAGAACAGCGGGCCCTTCGCCAGCGCCCGCTCCCGGGCGTTCTCCGAAGGGAAGAGAACCATCATGGCGCCGAAGTGTGAGGCCGCCAGCCCCACCGCAGGGTTGCCGCCAACGACCTCGAAGGCACGGCGCAGCAAGAACCCCGGGCTCGCGGACGGGGGGTTGATGGTGGCGAAGGCGAAGCGGCGGCTCCTCGTCGCGTCCCCCGAGAGCGGCATGAAACATTGCACGAATTGGGGACGGGAGGGAGTCGCATCTTCGGGCGGCGTCGCCGGCGCGGACGAGGCAGACATCCAGGGAGGAAGCGGAGAAGCGCTCCAAGGCGGCATGGGGCCACGGGGGAAGGGGGTCGGGGGACGGAACAGAGGAGGGCCCCTCCGTCCACGACGAGCCCCTCCACGGGCAGGTGGCGAAGACGAGCGGGAGCGCGGGAGCCGAAGCGCGTCGGAGAACCTGGGGGAGGAGGGTGCAGAGGATGAGCAAGGTGTGGGCGGGCAAGATCTAGAAGAAAAGAAACGAAGGGGGGGACGCTTACATGTTGGACTGCGGTGGCCGTATCGCCCGCAGAGGCAGCGGACCGGATCCCGGCAGTCCTTGACCTGGTGCCGGGTGCAGAGGCACCGGAAGCAGGGGCGGTGGGCGAGGTTCGGCTTGAAGACGGCGAAGGGATGGGGAGGAGGGTGTGTTTTCGAAGGGGAAGAGGCGACCTCTAAATAGGAGCGGGTCACGGGGCTGGCCTCCATCGCCGGACGGCGCGGGGACGCGACGGCTCCTAGCTCGGCGGCCATGATGGGGTCTAGGAGCTGAGAAGGGACATGCGCGGCGCTTGCAGAGGCATGGGGGGCTGCGGGCGGCGCGGGGGAAGGGACAGGGGCGAGGTAGGTGTCGATAGGATAGGGTTTTCCGGATGGGAGTGGGCGTGTTGACTCGGGAGACTGAGTGGTGGGCCCTAGAAGAGGGGGTTGCTGTCCCACGCGGACAGGCTGAAGGCACGCAGCGGCCAGCTGACCGGTGGGGCCGAGGGAATCCAGCGGGGGAAAAACCGTGGGCGGGGCGGTGGGAGCGGTACACGGACTCGTGGCAAGCGGGGGTGGAGCGGCAGGCTCGGTGTACCGAGGGACACTAGAGGGCGCGGTAGGGGCCACGACCACGTCCACGTCGACGTTGACCACCGCAGAAGCGGGCGCGAGATCTCGGGGAAGAGGGCCCAGAGTCAAGATGGTTGGGGCGAGAAGGTTAGCGGCCTCAAGCGCCGCCTCGCGGGAGGAGTGGAGGCGGAAGGTCGAGCCCCCGACGGAGAAGGTGCCGGAGTCAACGATCGCCGCCGCCACGGAGGGTGAGGCCGCCAGGGAGGTGAACACCGACGGGTGAATTTGAGCAACGGAAAAACAGTCGGGGGAGACCGTGAAATTGAAATTCAAAGCATTCTTCACCAAAAAGCCATTAAAACTTTGCCCCGTACGGATCGGAGTGATCCAAAACCGCCCGGGAGCGCAAATTCTTTTGAGAATGGGGGAGGAGGCAACCGTGGTGTGATCGCGGCTAAGGATACGAAGGTAGAACGCCGAACCTGGATTGGAAGGAGCGCCGGCCGTGCGTCGACGGCGCCGAGACTGAAGCTTGGCCCGGACATCATCCGCAGCGGGAGGTTCGGATTGAGTCGAGGCGAGGCCGGCTTCAACAGGAACGCGCGAGCCGCAGACGGCAGCCACCCGATCCGCCGCAAGAACGTCGCCACGCGCAGCACCAGCGCGAGGTTGAAGGAGAGATCCAGCAGCCAGATCGACCGGAGAAGCAGAGGGAGCAGGGCAGACCTGCAGGGAAGGAGACGTGAGGGCTGTGGGGGGGGTGGGGGTTGGGGTGTGGGGCAGGACGCAGGCAGGCGGGGGACCAAGGATGCTGGCCGGCAAAGGCGCGGAGGAGGGCGCCGGCGGCAGGGGGACGCTGGGCGCTGGCGGCGCACTGCCTTATTCTTCAGTCTTCACAAACCAAAATTAGGTAAATATCACATGGTGATGTATGGATTGTGGAATATACTGAAATCTCTCAGAATCTGAAACTTATAAGTGTTCTATTAGTTCTATATGCTGTAGCCGTGATATGTGGCTTGTTTCGTCACTGTATGTTGGATGGAAATTCCAGTTAAGAGTCTCTGCAGCTACATAATTATAAAATCCTCTACTGAAAATTTCAAGCTCTGGGGTATACTATGTGATCGAATTGCATTTCATGCTGTTGCAGCGGTCGGTTTAATCTTGGTGGATGTGAAGTTAGGGCAGAGCAACCATCGCCAGCGTGACCGATGATCATGAAGGTGCAATCCTAATTCTTTTGTTAGTGTGGATTAAATGTTAATCCTTGATACGGCTTGCCTGTATTTAACTCCAAACCCGGGGAAAACAATATAGGACAGGATACACGGTCCACTATTCAGGGAGCCCAGGAACATATAATTTTAACTCCAGTTAGTAACAAAAAAAAATCCTTTTCGGTCCAAAAACAGAAGAAGAACCTAACTACTGCCAAGAGTCAGATAATGCAACTGATGCATGACAAAACTAGAATGGTTATTTTGCAACCTTTGATTGTAGATTCAATCATGTTTACCTTCCATTTTTTGAAACCGTACTGTTTGCTTTAACACCGGGTAGTTATGACTACTAATGAACGGGTACTTTAAGCTATCGTGATAAAACCATTTCTATTTTGTGTCAACATTGTTCCAAGTTTCCCATCCCACATGCCATACAAAAATTGGAACGTGCATTGGATATTCATGTTGTGCGCTTATTGTCTATCCCTCTTATCAGTTTTTGCATGGATATAGACAATTTATCATAAGATGTTATGAAATGCTATGCATTAATGCTTGACTTATCCTATTTATTGATTACCCATTGTTCTTTTATATCAGTTTTTGCATGAATGTTGATAATTATATTACATGATGTCGATGAAATGTTATGGTTTGGTGCTTGATTTATTATATTTTTGGATTTATCTCTGCATACTCACTGGCTACTCCAGCATTTAGGCAGCCTACCTACTGTTATAGTACACCAACCTATATTATTCATCATTTCAGTCCCCTGCTATATGAACTAAATTTACTCTATAGCTGCTTTTCCTAGTTGTTCAACTACATATTATATTTCCTGTTATTGGCATTCCCACTTACTTTGATTTCTTTTTCTGTCTCCCCAGAAGTAATCAAAATCTTTATGTCGGTCATTTTCTGAGCCCGGAATATTCTTTATGCTGTGTTTCTGAACTCTCGCTTACGTTTTACTTCCTCTGCTATTGTGCACCATGGTCGCGAAGCTGGCATTGGACAGGGTGATTGCTGTAGCTGGTTGTTTTATTCACTCTTTTGAGTTTCTTAGAGGTCGCATTTCTATACATTATGATGGTGATAGTTGTAAGGATGCAGGCGGACCATCTGTCGGATAGAGGCGGATAGTCCTTGTCCGCCTGCATCCCTTGACAAACAGTGTAACATCGTGGGAAATTCGCTATATCCCCATGCTTATAATGCCTAATCAAAATATTTTGCGGCCCCTGGCGGAAAGCCGCATGCATCGCTAGATAGTTGATATCCTGAAACAAGCTGGTATCAGCATAGAAGTTAAGTTGATATAAGTAGTTGCTAATTAGCTCAGTACATATTTACAGCAGGTCTTAGACATGTCTGAAGTGCCCAGATGTCCGCCGCCGCTTGCGCGGCAGTGGTACCGCCTCTCAGACGCCCACGGCAGCCACTATGTCTTCGGTGTGGCTGGGCACGCAGGCCTACGATTGTTCAGAAATTTGTACTTGTGTGTCGAGAGCCATTGTGCCTTTGTGTTGTCTTTTGCGTGTGTTGTATCTTAGCAGTTGGTTCAAAACCGTTAACCAGACCATCATATCAGGTTCTGTTTAACAGTTTATTGTAAAGAGGTATATCTTCTTAGAGATCTAACCGCAGGGCTATTCGAGCCCTGAGGTTGCTTCACCGTCCGCACCAATAACCTGTTGACACGCGTACTTGGCAACCGACGTTCCGAACTTCCGATTCAGCCCAGAAAAATCGATAGCAACGACCAGGTTCTTCCAAGAAACCAGATCTCTACATCGCCGGCCCGAGGCGGCGGCGCACCTCCCCACTGCGTGCCGCTATCCAAGGTCAAGCCTGCCAAGTGCTACCTCATGGAGGAGGAGGAGTTCGTCGCCGCGTAGGAGTGGCTCCGCCCCATCGAGGAGAAGACTGAGCAGGACCGATTCCACGGGACCCCATGAGCTTCAGATCTCGCGAAGATATCATTGATGAGAGCCATGGCATAGTCTTCGTCTGTTGCCCCTGGGTACCATGTCGGCATTCTCTCCTTCGTTGACATGGACCTGCTGAAGCCCATGTGCTCCATCCTCATGCACAACAAGGTAAGCTACGGCTGCTATGACAAGGATCCTACTTCATCTGACTCTGCTCTCTCGATCTACATACCTGGCGAGGGCAATATTTTGATCTCAGGGGGAATTCATCAACCATAACAAGTCAATTGAAGCCTGTTCAGTTTAGGACTTTTTAGTTACGCTGCTTAGTGAATTTGGGACAGGCTTAATCTGAAGTGGCCGTCCTGCGCATCCTTGGTATGCATATGATTTTTCTAGAATACATTGGTGTGCAATATTGTACGTAATGCAATATAATTCTTGATTAAAATTTATGCCAATTTGAGACGACAGCCTGATATTAAGTTATATGGGTTCGATATTTCTAGGCATGAGTTTAAATCTGCCGTGTTTGGCCGCATCGTGGACAGAGCATGAACTTAGTGCGATGCTGGAGCTGCTCCCAATTCTGAGAGACTACGACTTCACTTTTCAAATTCTTTTTAACCTTACTGTAATTTATTTACCCTGCACACCCATTAATGAAAAGCAATCGTTAGATATGTTTTTCTGTTAAAAAATATCTTGGCATCCTCTTTTAATTTATCTTCCAGGTTTTTGCAAAACAATTTTACAATCTGGTCATTTAGGAGAGACAAGTTAACTTTTTTTACCCATCCTTTTCTTCTTCTGGCCTGTTCGACTATTTCAGCTTAGTTCTAATGGTGTGGTTCATATCTCGATGTATCCCACCTCTTCTTGAGCTGGTCATGGTGTGTTGAATTGGTCTATTGGTCAAGAATACGGACAAGGTAAACTTACTATGTGGTTATTTTTGATTCATAGATTAATGACAACTGTCCAGTCACCAGTACAAAACAAAGTAATATTCCATCTCACAGGAGTACAGGACACGGTAAATGTCCATTGGTTAAAAATATGCAGATTTTGGGTTTGGGTTACACATGTCATTGTTTTATGCAAATAATGATATTACTGTAATCTTTCTTTGAAAAAATGTTTTGTTTTGCATATTCTGTATCCCCTTTATCTGAAGTACAATGGAAGTTTTGTGTTGAAGGGCTGATCATGTTCATATTGAGTAGTATTTAATTTAGACAACCGTATTTAATAGTTAGAAACCCTGAAAGTCATAATACGGTGGCTCATGTTTGTGTGCATGGATGAACCCCTTTCATTACAAGACTTGTATGTGCATTAAAATTGATCTTATCTTTTGTTCCTTCTAACTACATGTTTTCATACAACTATTTCTCAAAGACATTCTCCCAGTATTTGTATCGAATTTCAACTTAGTGTCTATTTCCTATTACTTTCCTACCTAGAAAAAATAATGCCTATCCAAAGATAGGATATAATACAATAAGACTTATCGAGCAAATGTAAGTTATTTTTTTGGTATTGATTCATATAATTCATCAAATTAGTAAAATATTCATGATTTTTTCATGTCTGGTTTTTAAATATGCAGACGCAATGATAGTGAGGAGGCGATGGTTAAAGAGAAAAGATTTGATTTATCTTCAAATGAAATAAGATCGATTGTGAAGCTCATGAAACAGTAGCAGTACATGGAAAATCAATATAATTATATGTTTCTAAAAATGCTACAAATTCTGTCTTGTATAATTATCTGTTTGTAGTTCTTTGTGTATATAGTGCATTAAACCCAACCAGAAACCAGTTGCTGGTCAGTTGTTACTCCCTTTCATTCATTCAGACTTCACTGTGTTCTTTGGAGACACTTGTGAGTTTATCCGTACATCTATAATGGATTGTGATATTTTGGAGAGTTTTTACCATCACACATGCAAAGTGCGGTTTTGTTCTACCTTTTGATCTTGTATTGTAGAACAATCCATGTTTAGAAAGCTAAATTTCTAAATTATTCTGAATTCGTTGAAAGATAGTATTAACATCAGCTTGAACACCCTTAGTCCGTTACCCCTCTAGAATGGGCATAGATCAATTGGGTGGCAATGACCAAATCAAGCATGTTATGTGCTTAGCAGAAAAAACACAAGCAAAAGCGAGAACGGCGCGGCAAAGCGCGCCAGGCCCTTCTAGTACATTTCTAGTCCCACAACTTGTTTAGCATGTACAAATTAGTCCCACAACTTGGAAACTGAACATTTCTAATACACAAACTTGCATTGAGTGAACAAATAGGTCCAAAATCATTTTAAAGATGACACATGGCGTGGTTACTTTTGCGAAAAAATCCCTTATAATTTTTTTTATGACACATGCGAACTTTGATGCTTCCTGTAAAGAGCGAAAGAATTTAAAAAGTTCAAGCGAACATGGAGGATCGAACCCAAGAAGTCAGAGTTTCAGCCTGGCTTGCGTAGCGCGTAGCCATCAGAGAAACCATTCACCGATGATATATGTAATTGTACTAATAACCTATTAAACATAATCACTTTATTTCGATACACTTTTTCTTTTAATTCAGTACGACTTTTAAAAACAGAAAAAAAATATTTTAATCAATCATATTTTAATGGGTACCTTGTTGGACGAATACATCTCAGATGCTTATTTCAAAAATTTCTTAACAAAATTAGGAACAAACTTAGAGCATCTCCAACCGGCGCTGTAAATGTCGGCGTGCTATAACGACTTTAGAACGCATGTTTTAGCTATTGCGTGCGACCGCGGTAGAAGAAAAAACCAGCGCTAATTTTGCGCGACCAACGCTAATATCCTACGAGGCGGAGCGTCGCTCGCCGGCGCGGCGATGGAGGCGGCGGTCCTCTTTGGTGACAAGGTGCGACATTGGTGCCAGGGTTGCTGCCTGCTGCACGTTGAGTGCGTCGGAGAAGTTTAGCCCGGATAGGCGGCCGAGTCTCCACGCCGCCGCGTCGTAGGCGCGGGCGGCCTCGACCGCCGTCGGGACGACCCGAGGTTGACGCGGTCACCTCCGGAGCGGATTTCGGCGGAGAAGGTACCGTTGGGGCGCATGCGGACGCCGCGGTAGACGGAATTGCTTCAGCTGCGTGGAGGCATGGCGGTGCGGCGACGGTTGTAGTGCTGAAACGACGGGGAGAGGAGGCGTGTGAAGAGGAGAGAGGAGAAGTCACGGCGGTTCATGGCGGTCGGTGTGGCGCAGGCGGTGCGTTCTGTAGCACGTGCCACTCTTCCGCGCGAGTCGACGTGCGATGCCTTTTCCCGCGTCTGGTGGACCGCGCCGCGCTGGCTTCCGCGCGACATTAATATAGCGCAACCGCTAGAGATGCTCTTATACAATTAACAAGGTACACAGCTGATCTCGTATCAAAATAATGATAGCCTTTTTCTGTTTTTAAAAAGGTGTAGTGAATTGTCCCGAAAAAATCAGCTTACTGGAATAAGTTGATTACGTTTACTAGGTAGCAGTCCATTTGTCTGCAATCACGGAATGCGAACTCTGGTGGCTACGCACTTCAAGCCTAAACTCCATGTCTTGGATTCGATCCCTCGCTTTTCAATTTTAATTCTTTGGTCCTTCGTGCTGACATGTGGGGCCGTATATCATGAAGCATTAATGTTCACACAAAAAACATAAAAGGATTTCTTCACAGAAGTTACGACGCCATATGTCATCTGCAAAATAATTTTGGACCTATTTGTTCACTCGATACAAGTTTGCGTACTAGAGATGTCCAATTTACAAGTTGTGGGACTAATTTGTACATGCTAAGCAAGTTGTGGTACTAGAAGTGTATATACCTCTATTGTAAATGAGACCAGCTTTCTAAAAACCAGTGGCAGCGGGTTGGGTTGAGGAAATACCTAAGCCGGGCTATCAGGAAGCATTCTCAGGCCATCTGATCGATATGTGACAAAACAATCCTCGAACTAAAGGAGAAAACGCACATCTTTCTTCCCCTTACACCATGCGAGCTAGGGTTTTGGGGCCGTGGAGTGAGTCTGCAAAGGAGTCGTGGGGCGGACGGCGCCGGGAGACGGCAGCAGCGGTGGCGCCCTCCCGGATCAAGGCATGGACGCCCTGATCGGAGCTCGACCTCGCTGTCCTATCTTGCCTTCACCAAGGACTCTTGCAGGACGAGGCCGACGCGCACACCGACGAGGGCTTCTTCAACCGGATCTTGGGAAGGAGGCCTCAGTCGGTACAGTTGAGATGCGCCTCCTCTTGCATCTAGCTGGGCTTCGCCTTGGCCGGGGAGGCGTGGCGCAGTGCTCCATGGCAGCCGGGCCCGCTGGCCAGATCTGGGTTCCTCGGGCCCGATTTGGGCCGTGCGGGCGTGGTTGCTTTTGCTACCTTCTCCTCCGTCTTTGGGGAGGAGATTGCTGCAAGAGTGCTTACCCGGCCTCTCGAGGGGTTGGGGTGCTAGCTTGAGCTGTTCCCCGTGGAGCATGGCGATAGGCATGGCGGCGAGATTCCGGACAGATTAGGAAATGATATCGGTGACGATGAATCTGCCGGTGGATCACGACGGCGGGCGGCCATGGCGCTGCAGCGTGGCAGCGGAGCTAGTTGGGCCTGATCTGGACCGGATCTGGACCGGATCTGGGGCCTGACGGCACTGCCGTTGCGTCCGGTCGACGACCACATTTATGGCGGAGGACGGATCTCCTTTGATTGACTGCGCACAGTCGACCGTCCACGCAGGCTTAGATTTTGTGTCGCCTTACCTTTTCCGATATGTTGGGCTCGCGGTGCGTTGCCGCTGCTCACAGGGCTCGAGCTTGGAACGCCGGGGCGGCGGCCCTGGAAGGTGGACTGCACGGCGTTTCTACGGCAAGCGACGTGGCAGTAGTGGTGGTCTCGATCTTGGGTCATGTGGGTGGCGTGGAGCGAGCAGCGGGGGACCTGGAGCTGTTGGTGGCATCTTCTCCCAAAGCGTGTTCGGGGGACCTTTCTTGAGACCAGTGGGCGGTCTGTCCGTGCGAAGTGTGTGAGAAGCGGTTCTCGAGCGAGCTCTGCGCCCTGGCGCCAATGGCGGCGATGCCTGCGGGTACCGTTACCCTCTTGGGGGCATTGTTGAGGGTACCTTCGCCATGCTAGTGCTCCGGGTGAAAACCCTTGACCTTCTCGGTCTCAACGGCGGTGACGGATTACGTCATTACCCTCTTGGGGGCGTCGTTGTGGAGTTTCGTTCGTCGGGTTCGGTCCGGTTCTCGGTGTCAAGTTTGAATCTCCTTTGTGCTTTTCTCTTTTCTTTCTTTGTTCTGCTTGTAAGGTGTTTCCCCATCACATTGTATCTGTTCGGCCGTTGGGCTTTATTTAAGCGGGGCGAAAGCTGGGAAGGAATTTTATATGGTGGCCATAGGTGATTGGTGCATGCGTCTCCCTGTTTGGATTTACTCTGCGTGTTTTTCTCTGAATTGATTAGCTTTTGTTGCTGGTTTTCTGACAGTGTGATTTCGGTGCTTCGATCGAACGGAGAGTCCTGTGTAGCGTCATGCTTATGTATCCATGGACGCATGAGATCTTTCTTGGTGCTGTCCGACTGGTTTTTTGGGGTCCCAGCTGCTACTTGCGTTATTATGTCCTAATAAGAAAAGGTGCGAACCCAACGTGATACAAGGTCTGAACTGCTATACTTTCTGTTGAAGATGATTTCAAGATTTTTTGTTGTTGTCCTTTTCAAGATATCTTATGCTGAATGATCGATGCAAATTACCGAATAAAAACGTGTGGCAAAGAGAAAGTGGTTGTTCATCTTGCGGCTGCATATTCAGAATTTTAAGATTGTGAGAGCATCTCCAGCAGCCGCACCATCCCGCGCGGGCGCGAAAAAAATGACGATTTCGGGCGCGCAGGCTAGCGCGGGATGCTCCAGCGGACGCGCGAAAAACACGCGCACGGGAAAAAACAGTAGCGCGCGGGCGTTCACGCGCGAACTGTGGCGCGTAGCCGCGAGCGCGTGGTACAAAAGGCGCGCGTCCCCTGCTCTCCGCGTCCACTCCTCTCCTCTCTTCTCTCTGCATTCGCTCCTCTCCCTCTCTCCTCTCCCGCACTCTCTCGTCTCCACCGTGCCGCCGCCATGCCTGCGAGGAGGAACAACACCACCGGCCACATCCGACGAGATATCGTGCACCTCCGACGACGACGAGGAGGTCACCGACGAGTTCGTCTTCGACGACGACGACGACGACGACGAGGAGTAGTTTTTATTTTAAAATTTCTGTATCGTCTATGTTTGCGGCGTGCTTGTTTTGCATGTCTGCTAAATGAAAAAAATTCTAGCGCCTAATTTTTGTTTTAGCGCTTCTACATTTGATATAGTCGCGCGTTCGCGCCCGAAAAATCCACATTGGACGCCAAACAGCGCTTTCGAGCACGCAGCGATCGCGCGGTTGCTGGAGATGCTCTAAGCTAATACTCCCTTCGTCCCAAAATAAATGTCGCAGATGACATTTTACAAGAACACCGTCGAGAGTTTTCTAGCATCGACCCGCAGTCCCGCAACGCATTCGCATATCATCACTTTGTTATCTCCTCCGACACATCTCCTCTTCCCAATCCCCTTTCCGTCCTCCACATTCGTCGGCTGTTCCCGGCGTCTCCGGCAGCTCCTCCCGCCCCCGACCACCAACCACAATACCATCGCCGCCTACCATTCCACATGTTCGATGGCGCAGAACCCCCAAGCCGCAGCTCCCATGGCGAACTCTAGACTCCCACGATCCCGGCAAATCGGCACCGCTTCACGGGCGAGCTCTCCGGCGACGGCGTGCGAACCGGGGCCGGCTGAATGGTCTCTCTACGGAGGGTAGTCACGGAGGATGACCAGGTAGTCCGCCTTCCCCGGCTGCTTTTGCCGGTAATCCGACCGGAGCTGCTGCCGAGCGTCCACACATTCGAGCTTTTGCTGCTTCCGGCCACGGGCGGACCCAAAGGGTATGCCCGGTATGCCACGACATACCCTGGGATCAGCTGTATTTACCACACATATATAAAAGGATAAATAAATTTAGATATATTCAATTATGCTCGCATTAGTAGACAGACATCTAGAAATTGCCACAAAAATATAATGGTCTTGCATCGTTTTATCTTTCACAACTTTTATTTGTGGACTATGAGTCGTTTTCCTTTTCGTTTATACTCCCTCCGTCCCAAATTACAGGTACATCCACTTTTATCCAACTTTGTGACGATTAATTTGGAACGGAGGAAGTACATTTTTTTGGTAAATAGTAGGGGTAAATTATTATTACATAAAAACACATGTTTACCAGCAAGGAAACAAACTCTTGTTTACAAAACTTTGTGAATAATACTCAATTATATGTGTACTGTGTGATGTACTTGCAACAAAAGAATAAATTGTTTCTATATATTAAATTCCCATTTTTTTCATCAAGCTGGAATATAATATTTTTGTGAAAGGCTACAATAAAAATTAAATATATAACTTCTCTTAAATTTGTTGAATATTTTGACATGGCCATGTTACGGTTCTAAACTAAGTCTTTGCTAGCTTGCGTTATCCAGAACAAGTCGTTGCTAAAATACATTTACCAAATAGATGTGAAATTTTAGTTCGTTTTTCAGTTTTAAAATAGATATTATGAAATTACATGTACTTTTTTGTGTGTGGCATACCCTTTAGTAAAATTCTAGGTCCGCCACTCCTGCTGCCAGCCACGCCATGCTGCTGTTTGGTGCTGCTGGCCACCACTCCGAGCTATTGCTGCTGCAGGTGAGGTGTCTCTCCCTCCTACGTATGTTCTTGCTAAAAAATTGCATCTTTTGACCCTGCTTTGTGACAGCACACAAAAATTTCCATGTGGTAATGGTCATTGCTTCTCTTAAAACTCTGCTTCTTAGCTTCTATCACTTGCAAGTATGTACAAATAGGAGCCATTCTTCAGTTCTCACCTCTGTTCATATCCAGTTCTAGGTTGGGATGGGGGTAGGGACACTTTGAATGCGTTGGATCTGCTTAATGTCAGTGGAATTCAGGATGGTTTTAGTGGAAGCGAATTTGTCTAGTATTACCAAAAATACTTGCACCTAAGTCGTGACCCATATCATGTTTTTTTTAGAAATTGCTTATAAAATGATGATTTCAGTAATTACCTGCCGAACATACTAACTGAAGTGTTATGCACAATAGCTCATGACATCAAGCTATCTTTCTTCCTTCCCAGCTAAATAACTTTAGGATGGTTATTTAATCGGAGTATATGAAATGTTCATCAAAACATCTCATTTCAATTTATTCTCTTTCACTTAGCAAAAAAACTGTGGCTTCCATGATTTTGTGGTTTTCTTTCTGTAAAATAGGCGATAAGATAATTAATTTTCTGTGGTTGCTACTACCATGTAGTGTGTACTAACTATCTACGGCTGCATTTAAGTTCTTTTAGGATTGAGTTTTAACTGGCATGTAACCGAGAATCCAGTTGAGAGAGTATGAAACTTCTTACCGCCAACGCTGCGACAAGAGGACTGCATCACTTTTCTTTGGGGATAGATTTGATACTGTGACCAGAGGAGTAGAGCAGGAGGAGAAGATTGAAAACAATTCGAATAGTGCAAGCTTGGATGTGTAAGTGTATTACTTTACTGCCTTGTTTAAAATTCGCAATACCCATGGCCTTGTTTACAAGGAGTAACGTACTACCATTGTATGCAATACACCAGCTAGATTATGGATTAAAATACACCAGCAAGCTGTAGGCATAATGGTTTAGCTAGATTAGGAACATAATAGTGAAATTCGTTGTACAAATTTGAGAAAGAACATCACTGGCATGGCTGGGTACAAGAGCAAAATTTGAGAACAAACTTGTGATATTCCCAGCAACAGAATATCTATCGCAATGCAATCTACTCCATGTGTTCAAATGTTTTCTTTTTCCCCGATGAACTCCCATTAATGGAATATTTAACTGTTGGAGTATTTCTATTTTGATTTCTGTTGGAGTATCACAATCACAATCGGGCCAATAGCTCATGTGCGACGTGTTTCAGTTGAATTGGAAGGAATGCGACGTTTTTCGATGAAATAGCCTACGTGCGACGGATTGGAGGGAGTAAATAGCTCACGGCCGAACAGGCATTAAAACCTTAGTCAATTAGTTCCATTTGCGTTAAAACATGTCCTAACTAATTTGCCCCCAAATTAATTAGCACCGCATCCCCTCAAACTGCCCGCGCTCGAACTGAACTGTCCTGCCCGCGCTCATTTCTTCAGCTCTGGCGGCGGCGGCGGCGGAGCCCTCTTCTCGGCGGCAGCGGATCCGCTCCCCTTTCGGCGGCGGCGGCCATGGTGGTGAGTGAATAGTATAGGCAAGCATCTAGTCCCAATTTGCTGTGCCTGTATGTAGATCTGAGCTCTGTTTTGCTTGTTCAAACCGATAGAAGGTGAGAGGTGGCGGCGCGGTGAGAGGAGCCCGTGGTCAGGTCGAGAAGGAGCTGCCAGATTCAGCTTCGAACAGGTAATGCGGCCCCTCCCGCCCTTTTGTTCATGCGATCCTTGCTCTGTCTGACACTGCCGCCTATAATAGAGGGGATGCTGCTGAAACCTTCGAATTTGTAATCAATTTCTTTCCATCGACGGCAAAATTAGTTGATGGTAGCATTCAGAGTATCGAGAGAGACACAACTGTGAAATGGGAGGTTGATTGTGCAGAGATTGATCCCAATGAGCTACGGTCGATGGAAGAGAAGGCAGTTAGGAAATTAGTGGAAAAAATTGGGGAAACAGTGCTTTGGGGTCCAGATCAAGAGGTTTCAGTATTGCGGTACGATGCTTTCAAAGAAGAGTATGTCAGAATTGAAGATGGTGAAGATATTGTTGATGAAATCGATAGGCAAGAGGGCTGGGCAAACCTCAGGGCTGAATTTTTTGCTGAGCTCGTTGATCTGAATGTTGACTCGAAGGTGGGTTATGTGCCGTCACAGTTGGCTATGCAGGATGCAGATGCTGATTGGGCTTCACAGAGGCATATCGTTCCCATTTTTACTGATCTGACAGTAATAAACGATGGGGCTAATGTAGATGCAGAAGAGGGAAATGTTGCTGTTGTTGATTGGAATGCAGTTGAGTTGGAGGAGCCTACTGATTTGGTCATTGCACCAATTGCTGACACTGAGATGGCCAAACTATTTGGCATTCCAGTCGATGACAGAGATGAGGAGGAGAGGGATGAAGCTAATACAAGTGATAATGATGACAGAGAGTTGAGTGATGTAGATGAACAGTTGATGGAAGATGCTGCAGATGATGTAGATGATGCAAATGATGAAGAGCTGGTGCATGTGTATGACAAGGAGAACCCTGTCATTCAAGTGGGGAAGTTGTGGCCAAACATGGAAGAGTTCAGGTTGTCTTTCAAGACTTATGCAGTCAGACATCAGTTTGATGCCAAGACATTTTGGACTGATCGAAAGAAGTTTTATGCTAAGTGCAGAGGTTTTGATGGTAGTGGTAAGAAGGCTTGCAAGTGGTACATATCTGCTAGACTGCAGCCTGATGGAAGTACTGTTAGAGTTAACCAAATCCCTTATAAGCATACTTGTCTGACAAGTTCACAGAAAAAATCAAGCATGACATCACAGATTTGGGTTGCAGAAAAGATAACTCCAATTTTGGCCAGAACACCCAACACTACTGCCAAAAGACTCCAAGTAGACTTGGAAAAGTTATACCCCATTAAACTGGCTTATACCACAGTGTGGAAGGCTAAACAAAGAGCAATGAAGCATTTGTATGGTGATTGGGCAAACACATTTAGGCTGCTTTACAATTTCAAAGCAGAGGTGGAGAAAAGGTCACCTGGCAGTGTTGTCGAGATAGATACCGAGGTATCAGAGGATGGCAAGGTTTATTTCTCCAAATTCTTTATGGCTTTAAAGCCTTGTATCGATGGCTTCAAAGCAGGATGTCGTCCATATTTGAGCATAGACTCATCATTTTTGACAGGCAAGTGGAATGGTCAGTTAGCAGCATGTAATGCTCTAGATGGACATAACTGGATGTTTCCAGTTGCTGTTGGCTTGTTTCAGTCAGAGACAGAAGCTTCATGGACATGGTTCATGATGCAGTTGAAAAGATGCTTAGGGCCAGTGTCACCTTTGGCAGTACACACAGATGCATGCGAAGGTTTGGAAAATGCAGTTAAAAATGTGTTCCCACATGCTGAGCAAAGGGAGTGCTTCGGCCATTTGTGGATGAATTTGATTAAAAAATTTAGAGGAGATGAATTTGGGAGGATGTGGCCAGCAGCAAGATCTTACACTAAACAGACACATTCATATCATCTTAATAAGGTAATGGCAACATGTGAGGAGTTTGGTACATGGTTGAACACCTACCATTCTTTATTATGGTACAGGTCTGGATTCAACACTGCCATCAAGTGTGATCATATCAACAACAATTTGGCAGAAAGTTTCAACAACAAGGTGAAGCAACTAAAAGATTTGCCTGTGCATGACATGGTTGATCAAATCAGGATCATGCTCATGCGGCTGTGGGAATTGAGAAAAAAGATTGGTGATTGTTTGCAAGGTGATAAACTTCCAGCAGTGGTGCAACAGGTGGTCAACAGAAGCAGAGGTCTTACACATTTGTCTGTTGAAAAATCATCGTTGTGGGGTGCTGAAGTTAGAGATAACAAGACTGGAAGAAGGCATGTTGTTAACACAGAATTGCATGATTGCAGTTGCCTAGAGTGGCAGGCCACTGGTAAACCATGTGATCATGTAATTCTTTTCTTAGCTGGCCAGCACAAGATAAATATGCATCCATATCTGCATGACTATTATTCAGTAGCAAAATTCAAAGCTGCATATGCAACTCCAATTCCACCTCTTACAGATCAGAAGCAGTGGCCAGAAGTGCCTCTTGAATTTTCCATGTGTCCTCCTCTAGTAAAAAGAAAGGCAGGCAGACCTAAACAGAGTAGATTCAAAGCATGGTTCGAAAAAGGTGGGAGTAGTAAGAAGGGCAAAAAGGACAAGAAAGATGAAAAGCCAAAAAGGGCTCAAAAGGGTAACAAAAACAGATGCAAGAGGTGCCAAACACTGGGGCACAGAGAGGGATCAAGGCTATGCATTTTCTCTCTTCCTAAACCCAGAAAGTATGTGCTTGTTTATTTGTGTTTGTTCATATTTTAGTTTTTTTTCAATTATAAAAATGTGGCATTCTTTCTTGTTTTCAGGAGGAAGTTTCCAAGTCAGCCTATTGTTGTTGAACAGTGTTGGCCAACAAAAAGAGCAAGAGTCAGTGGCAGCAGAAGGAAATCAAGTCAGTGGCTAGAACAATTTGGTGCTCAAACTGAATTTGAAACTGCTGGTGTCACTGGAACTGAAGAAATTGCAGTTGAGACTGTCGAAACTGCTGTTTCTGAAACTGTTGTCACTGTCGAAACTGAACCTGAAGCTGCTGTCGAAACTGAACCACAAACGAAAGCTGAAGCTGCTGTTGTCACTGTCGACACTGAAGTTGTGCACAGTGTCGAAACTGAATCTGCTATCCCCGAGTTTCATGACGTGGTATCATCGTGGTCCCCGAGTCCAGTGAAAAAAACCAAGATGATGAGTGAACTTGTGTGCGTAGTAGAACCAAAAAAACCAAATGGTAAGGCGAAGAAGGGTACACGTCGTGGTCGGAAGAGATAGAACTGTTGATCATTTCAAATTTATGACATGTAATAACATTTGTTGGGCACATGTTTCCATCAAAACTTATTTGGTTATTGTTTGGCATGTACCGGGAACTTATTTGGCATGTAATAATATTTGATAACAAATTCAAATTTAGGTTCAAATTCAAATTTTGACTCAAGTTGAACTTATTTAGCATGTAATAATATTTTGATGTTTCAATGCTACCTCAACTCAAATGTGATTTTTATCTGATCATTCTGAGCTCTTTTGTTAAGTTAGACTCATAGTCATGAAAAATGTGTTTCAAACGGCCTCATAAGGGGTAAACGCCCCCCTTTCTAAGAGGGTTGTTTTTTGCATCTTCTCTAAATCATCCAAATAAAATTCCCACACCTCTCTCGTACCTATATAGTGTAAATATGAAGTCTCATTATTTTTTGAATTAATTTTGTATTTTATTCTTTTATTTTTTCTGAAATCATTATTTAATTAAAAAACACATATTTTGAATCTTATTTATATTTATTTTTGGTTCCTACACGACATAATAATACTATGTGCTCAAGTTTTCTTAAAATCCATAATAAAACATATACATATTTACTTATGATCTAAAACACACAACATTTGCTCTTTGAAATCCATAGTACATGTACAAGAATCTCATATTCTCAAAGGCATTTTCATGTAATTGTACATAAACCATGTTTATAATTTTTTTTGGTTTCTATACAACATCATACGACTATGGGCGAAAGCATTTATTTTTTTGATTTTTTTTGAATTAGTTATGATCTAGAACACACCAACTTCGATCTTCGAAATCCATACTACTCTGTACAAGTTTCCCATATTCTTGAAGACATTTTCATGCAATTCTATATAAACCATGGTTATATTTTTTTTGGTTTGTATGCAACATAATAAGACTATGGGCCAAAAGCATTTCTTTTTTTGATTTTTTTTAAATTATTTGTGCTCATTTTAAAAAAAGTCAACGTTTTCAAAAAAACTTTGACCGACTCAAAATCAAAGTTTTTTTTTTTTTTTTATTTGTATGCAACATAATAAGACTAAGGGACAAAAGCATTTCTTTTTTTGAATTTTTTTGAATTACTTATGTTCAACCCTAGCTCATTTTGTCAATATCGTCAATGTGTGATTTTTGGTTTTAACATTTGGATGTAACAATTTCGCCATTTTTTATAGCAACCTAGTTGCATAAGTAGACCATGTGCGCTGGCTGTACATAGTTTTGATTTTTTTTTGAATTAGTTATGCTCAACCCTAGCTCATTCCATCAATAGCATGAATTGTATGAATATTTTTCATTGCATCGTGGATCTAACAAGAATACAATTTTTTATAGCAACATAGTTACATAAATAGACAGTGAGCGAGAGCCGTTTATTTTTTTGATTTTTTTTAAATTAGTTATGTCAAACCCTAGCTCACTGAAACCCTAAACCCCGGAAACCCCATAACCCCGGAAACCCCAAAACCCCGGAAACCCCAGCTAAACCCTAGCTCACTGACGCCACCGTGTGCACGTGACGCACGCCCCCGATCCGCGTGTGCGCTCGTTCTAGATGCTGATTGGCTCGTTGTGCATGGATGGATTCGTGCGCGCTGAGTGGCTGGGGTTTGGATCGGCTCGTCTATTCGATCTAGACCGTTCAACAATATCCGGCGCCTGACGTTGGTTCGGTGCATGGAACTGGCGTACGAACGTGTTCCCTAGTGTGTTTCTCCGTTCCGTGTGTGATCGGGGCCGCCTGCCCGTTGCATGCATGCATACGCGTCGCATCTAAGCCATTAACACACTGAACGCGGTGATCCACGCAGTCTGACTAGCGTGCTCCAGTGATCGACGAGACACCTCTTGACCCAGTAGAGAAACGCGGGCACGCGAACGAAGGGACGCATCCATTAATGTCTTACCTTCTATTTAATCCCTCCTCTAACCTTCATCTTCCTCACGCCATTCTCCACTCGCATCACGTCCAAGCAAGCCACCGAGCAAAGCACGCACCACATTCAAGCAAAAGCAAGCATGCAGTTCACCGGCCAGACCTTCCTCGCGCCAAGGACCGTGCGGGAGAGGCAGTACCCCGCAGGGGTCGTCGTCGAGGACCAGCTCCGCGTCTGGGCCATGTCTCGCTGGCGCGGTGCATTGGAGCTGGTGGAGGTCTTCCTTCGCGCCCTCTATCGCCACATGCCGCCGGGCACTCCGCGCATGTTCACCATCGACCAAGCCCGCCCGGGAGGAACGGGCATCCTTGTCCGCTTCCGCAACCCCTACGATGCGTACCACCTCCTTGGTCGGGTCTGGTACGGGGGGTGCGAGTTCATCTGCTTCACGGCGTACAACTTCTTCACCGACCTCGACAGCATCTGGCCCAGCCGCACCGCGATGCACACCCTCCCCTACAACTTGGGGCCGGCCGCCGACGACGAGGAGTGAAGACGGTGCTCTCCCCTCCATCTCGATGGTGCTCTCATGGCGGTGATCTAGGCGTGATCGTGTCGTTCGAGTTTCTACCGTTTTTATTTTCTTTTTTTCTTTTAATCTATGTTTAGTTGGGCCCGTGCCCGTGTCGTTCGAGTTTAATCTATGTAACCGTGCTACTACTAGTATATATATCGTTTGCTACCAATTGTCTCCCTCGTTTTACTTGTGTGATCAGAGTGTGTTACTGCGAGCGTCCGTTCTAACGAATAAGTTCAACTTGAGTCGTAACATAAACATTCGGCGAATAAGTTCAAATTCGGTGAACAAAAACGAGTGTGTTAGAATGGACTAGACTCGTAACAAAAATATTCGGTGAACAATACATGCAACTCGTAACAAAATATTTATGAAGTAAATAATACAAAAATGAAAACGAATCCAATTTGTTGGGCCTACAAAAATGAAAACGAACCCAAGACATGCAAAACAAGTAAAACAATTGTTTTTACAAAATATTTCGGTGAACAATGCATACAACTCGTAACAAAATATTTATGAAGTAAATAATACAAAAATGAAAACGAATCCAATTATTTGGGCCTACAAAAATGAAAACGAACCCAAGACATGCAAAACAAGTAAAACAATTGTTTTTACAAATTAAAAAAAGTCAAATCTAGGCAGGTGGGTTTGTTTTCTCTTTGGGCCTAATTGTTGGGCCAACTACACTCTTTCGGCCTTTCTTCAACTACTCTTACGGCATGAGAACGAATAAGTTTTTTTCTACTGAAACTGAACTTTGGTGACTGCACTGAAACTGAACTTCAACCTCTAAGGGCATATTCAAATTTAACATCAGACACTTCACTGAAACTAGCACGGCGCACAGATTGCTACCTCTGCATAGCAAACTCTAAAATCTAGATTAATCTAGTCCATTCTAACGACGGATGAACAAGAGGTAAACAAAAAACAGAGCAATGATACAAGAATAGAATGCTCCTGACATGAGATTCGCTTGCTTCTGCAAATCCACCATTTGCTTTAAAAACTTCTTGATCTTCTTCAATTCCTCGTTTACTTCGGCCTCCACGGGCAGTCCAGCAATAGGGCGCGTGATCCTCGCCGCCGGCCCTCCTCTGCCCGAGCTGACATCGGGAGCAAACCCACCTAGATTTGGATCTTCAATGTGGCCCTCAAATTCAAGCCTAGCAATGTACTGATCGATCCACTCAAAGTGCGAACATTTCTTCAGCATCTGTAACAGTAGACATGAATCTAGATCCCAAAACTGAGGAGAAAAAAACGCGAATTGGAATGCCAAATACTCCTATCATCTCTCTCCTCCTCATCTCAGTTTTAAGATCTTACCTTGCCATCCCGTCCCATCATGGGAATGCTCAAACAGGACACAAAATGGCGCCCGAGATTTCCATTCTCGTCAGTTTTACTGACCCTCCGCTTCAGAGCCTCTGGCCGTGGGCAGTCCGGGCACCTTGTCATCGGAACTGCACCGTACTCTGGCCATCTTGACTGCGTGGCGGAGGAGCTGGACATCCCGTG
The DNA here is from genome assembly GCA_028641055.1 of Alopecurus myosuroides. NCBI lineage: Eukaryota > Viridiplantae > Streptophyta > Magnoliopsida > Poales > Poaceae > Alopecurus > Alopecurus myosuroides. Next base: position 202,241,408 of record CM054059.1, read on the forward strand.
CGCCGTCGCCAGAGACGAGGAAGAATGGGGAAAGGGAAAGAAATGGCACAGACACCAGCTCGGGCACGGGCGCAGCCCTGTTTTAGATTCACTGTCGTGGGTCCCGCGCTGCTGAGGTGGATAAGTTGTGGGGCACAGGCGCATCTCTGTTTTTGAATCGTGAGGTGGGTCCCACGCTGCTGAGGTGGATAAGTTGTGGGTCCAAGCGTCGCATAACTCTAACAGCTAACCGATCAGCTCCGCTTAAGAACCATGTTGGCCGTGAGCTATTTTCTTCTTCCAATCCGTCGCACGTAGGCTATTTTATCGAAAAACGTCGCATTCCTTCCAATTCAACTGAAACCTGTCGCACAGGAGCTATTGGCCCATCACAATCATGGTTCTTGTTCTTCAGGAATAGCTGAGGCAAGGTGGAATTGAGTTGGTATGTCGGCAAGAAGCTGATACGAGCTGCCGGCAAGAAGCCGCATGGTCGGGTGGTTGGGGTCATGAGCTAACAGAGCTCTCTTCGTCAACATGCGCAACTGGGAGGTTAGCGATGTGCTGCCGGCGAGAAGCTGACAAGATTTGGAGCTCTCCTTGTCGACCTGCGCAGCCTGGATGTTAGCAACGAGCTGCCGACGAGAAGCTGACAAGAGTTAGAGCTCTCCTCGTCAACCTGCACAGCTGGGACGTAAGGGACGGGCTACCGGCATGAAGCTGGCAAGAGCTAGAGCTCTCCTCGTCGACCTGTGCAGATGGTAGTTTGGGGGCAAGCTGCCGCACAGCCCAGCTCCGCTCCGTCTCTCCTCATCAACCTGCGCTGCTAGGAAGTTCGGACAAGCTGCCGGGGAGCTGATCTCTAGCAAGAAGGGACAAGGAAAGATATTAATCCATCGAGGAATCTAGCTGATGCGTGTGCGCGGAGCGAGTGTTCGAGGGAGAAAATCGAGGCGGGGCTGTGTGCAGGCGCAGCGGAGCGAGTGGTCGAGGGAGCAAATGGAGCCAGAGCTGTGTGCTGGCGCGACGGAGCCGGCGAGAAGGAGCTGCCGTCGAGAACGAGCAGCTGCAAAATGACTGATCCATCTGGGATCATCGTACCTACTGGGAGGCGGAGGCGGATGGAGCCGTTCATCGATTCATCTGGGAGGCCGAGGTGCCGGCGACCGAAGCAAGCGATGGATGGATCGGTCGGTATGGAGAGACGGGCAGCTAAAACTCAGATTTTTATTTGTGGAGTTGATTGTCAGATTAAAAATGTAAAGGGTGTTTCTGTAAAAGGGACTTGTACTAAAACGTCCCGTCCCCACCTCTCCCACCCCATATTTAGGCCTTGTTTACCTCTCTCGTATTTGGTGGGCTAGAAAATTTAGGGTTGGAAGGGGATTTGGTGATCCCCTCAAATACTCTTCCCCCATAATACACTAGCTTGAGGTAGAGTTTTCAATCTAGACAAAAATAAGGTGGTTGGTAGTGTATTTGTGGGGATTATCCGCTCTGAAACCGGAGTAGTAAACGGACTAGTGGGGATTTTTCGGGATTCGGCAAAATCCCCTCCATTCCCCTATAATACACTACTAGTTGAATGCCCGTGCGTTGCTACGGACAACAAATTTATGCAGAGAAATCTCATTTAAAATATTATTATAAGAGTTGAATGTCCATGCATTGCCACGGAACAACAAAACTTATGCAGAGAAACATTCTTTACATTATCATTGGATTCATTAACTTGTGGGTCCCTCTAAAATATTTAAAATCCACTTCAACTTCAGAATAGTCTTCGGAAGAAAAATAAAGTAATTCAACATTGTTTTGATGGAAAGTCATGTACTCATGATTCTAATAAAAAATCATTTGTATAAAAATAGTTGATAGTACTAAAATAATATCTAAATACCACTTCAACTTCAGAAGATTTTTGGAAAAAAACTACTTTCTCCGTTCCATATTAGTTGTCGATGATTTGGTACCGAGGGAGTACTTGAAAGGGAGTAAAAAACTAAAGACTTGTCTGACCATTCATTATTAAAGATATATATCATGATGTGCTTAACAATTCCTTATTAGTAATGTGCATGCAGGTTTGACATGCACAAGTCACCCTAAACAGTACAAACATCATGTCAAGCAAACCATGATCACATCGCTTTCTAAAAAAAAAGTGTATTCAAAAGAAATAAAGTACACATTCCTTCCAAATAGTACAATTTAAACGACTTGTCAAGAAATAGAATAGCCTTGAATGTTGGAGGGAATGTGAATCTGTGAGATGACAAAGATAAGAGAAGCAAAATTTGACTCATTTGCTGTTAAAATACAAATTTACATCATCATTTTTCTTATAGATGGACAAAAAATTATATACCAAATGAAATACACTATACTTGATGAAGTCCGCCATGGCCAGAGAAGTGGACTTGCCCTCTCTCCTGGTCCTGTATAACTGGAGCTCACCATCCGGCCCACGCACCTTGATCCCCACTATTTAAACGTGTGCCCTCCCCACAAACAAGCAGTGTTCCACCGTGGTGACCAGCAAGCGGTCGCACCTAGAATGGCTCCATTCCTCTGGCAGCATGACACCGCCAGCCAGGTTGACACATAGGTTGTCGATGCCGAACTTATCCCCATAGGGGACAAAATAATATCTAGAGACATGGACCAAGAGATGATGAGTCCACAACCATGAATGACAAGAAAAAGTTTGACTGTTTTGCGACAAATGTAGACACTGACTTAACAATAGAAAAGCTGCAACATATCACAGATATACCTAATGCAATATTGCGTTTGATCCTATCCCTTTCTTTCCACATCTTAGGAGATACCATCTCCACTTGGAATGGCTGAATACACGGTCAAACCAATAGTGTTCAAACCAACATGCTTAATATACATGTACAAATCAGATGCAAAGCACACGAATTATAAACAAATAAGTAAGTCAATGACAACTATAAATACCTGGACCAAGTCATCAGGTCGAACTCAAAAGGAAATCAATTTTATCGAGAACCAAACCATCGGCAACCCGAAAAGGAAAACTAATTGGTTCAGACATGGAAGTGTTTTCCTTTTGGATCCCCCATAGTGTAATGTTGATACTTAATAGAAGCATACACCTCCGTTCTTTTCGGTATCTCCTTAATAGGGTCTTGCACATTCGCAAGAGCGCAAATAGATTTGTCAAGGGAAGTCAACTACAAACGATAAATATAACTGGATCGACGAATGAACATACCGGAAATGAAAAAAGCTATTTTCACAAATCTAACCCAAAAAAAGTAGAGGGAAAATACAGTTTGCATACTTCATGTTAAATTTTCAATAACATAAAACTATAAAGGAGTCAGCAGCTGAAGCTAACAACTTTGATAGATTGTTCAGTGCAATGTAGAATGAAACCTAATGTCTTGTAAAGAGAACCCATTGATACATCTCTTAAACAATAAATTGTAGCGGGTAATTTGCAATGTGAAGTACAAATTTAGAACAATAAAAAGAGGAAAGACCGTTAGATTCAAAACGGCCTGCTTTCCTCACCAAGGTTGAGAAATCTTCAAAGGCGTTAATGTTCCCTCTTGTAGTATAGCGGATCAAACTTTTTAATAGAATCATACCTTACAAGAGATCTTGTAGTATAGCAGATCCACATAACAGGACAAAAACAATATTGCTGCATTTGAATCTGAAGTCACACGAACAAGCAAATGAGAAGATTATTATAAACTAACTACTTTTGTTATGTGAAATCAGTGCATCACAGTCCACTCTTGCAGAACCTTACCTCATAATTAGCAAAATATACAAATCTGAATTGAGAGACAAAAATCAGAGGGGGTTCCATAAACCGTCCAAACTTCAAGTGTTAAATACATAGAAAAAAATCGGGAAACATCTTGGAGAATATAATGTGATAAATATTTAAACCGTGCAATAACTCACATTGAAGCTGGTCTCCTAATAACATATCCGTCAATGAGGCAATTGGGCTACTACTTGATTGGCTTCAAACCAGTACCCACATACTCCGTAAAAGCAATCTCTCGGTCTTCGTCAATAGAAATTTGGTTGTCACGACAATGCCCAGCCAATGAAGCAGCTTCCCTGGAAACACCCTCCATACTGCACTCATCTCCCACAATACAATACCTACTGCTACACAAAATCCCCATTGCCTGAATTTCTTCAAGTCCGGTCCTGCAGCAGCATATGGGGCATTGATTACAAAAGGGTCACTGAGGCCATAAGAGGTGACGTAAATAGCCAAATTAAATACCTTGCGAAAAACACAAGATTTAACAGCTAAACATTAGTGATGAGTACAATATGCATCAAGTAGCCTAGGAAAATTACAGTATCAAAATTTAACACAAGAGGAACACATCTGCACAATACAGAAATCTATCACCCGGCCGGAACTCAAATGGCCGGTTGCTCCGCAGGTGTCTCACAGGCACATACCCAATAGAAGTAGGCCTCAACTAACAACATTCATACGCTGATCTCACCTCTCTAGGGAATGCATCATATATCATATCACATAAAATCAAATAATTGAACTTTTATTTGCGGGTAATCAAATAAATGAACTGGACTCACCATCTCTATTTGCGGCTATGTTCCTTGCTGACATTAACACAAACAGATACGGGAAGACACACCAGTCTGCGCCATATCCAGCGGGGATCAATCAAAGGTAGGTTATTTGTCTCTCGATCTTAGACACGCTCGTTGGCAAGTTTAATCAAGTTACTGCTTTAAACAAGATTGCTGAAACTCGAAAAGGGGAATCAAACCATATCACCTAGCCTGTGTGTTATTGGAGGAGACCACATGTCGGCCGAACCCCTCTACAACCTTAAAATCACACTACCAATTAATTAGTAGTGCTAGAGGAACAAATAAACAGCTGCATCCGCTGAAGACAATTTACCTGCTTGGAAATTGAGGATGTCATGGCCCAGCGCAGCGACGGTGCGCCGTGCCGCTGGTAGGCGACATCGTATTGGTCATAACAAAGACCGCAATGAAACTCGGCCACTGGCGAACCAGTGATTTCTGTTGTCCTCTTCGAGCCCGAGACAGGAACAAAATATCGAGGATGAGAAGTGGGATGCAGACACTGGTGTCTCGAGTTAGGAACAATCCACGTTCAGGAGAACATGGTTGTGCCAGCAGGGGTGGTGGCGAACCACAGAAAGCTCAAAAGTATCCCCTCCGCTAGGGCTTCGCCTCCATCTGTGGCCGGAGGTCCTCCCCTGGCCCTGGGGATCGTGATAGATCGATCGCCTCCTATTAGAGGTAGCAGGCGATGGAGGCGGCGGCTGATGGAAACGACCTCTGTTTAGATCGGTAGTCAGATATATTTTAGGTATGGATGTGCGAATGCAGTGTTGGGCTTGGCCGCTTGGCCCATGAGGAGAGCCAGCGACGGGGTGCGGGAGCGGACGACGGACGATGGGAGTCGTACCTACCAACGTACGACCTAGGGTTTCAGGCTCCGCCGGCGATCGTCGGTGTGAGAGTTCCGAGATGGCATCGAGGACGGAAGACGAATCCGACCCGGCCCTGGCAAGGGGGGGGGCGTACAAAGCGAGGGCAGAAGTGCCCGCACCTGCAGATTTAGAGAAACAGCGACCGGGAACGAGAGGTTTCGCATCTACACGGAGCAGATCAATGGATCCTGGGAATTTCGAGATGGGGGGCAGTGGCACAAAGGGCTCTGATCATGAAGAAGAAGCATTGGAGAGGGCGCTGAAGAATCTTGAACTGCGAGAGGGTGAGCTTGATGATGTACACATTGGCGAGGAGGATTTGCGGGAATTGCAGAAGAAGGCCCGGTGGCTTGCGGTTGCAAAAGTTCATACTAGGAAACCGGTGAATTCGGCGGGTGTATTCGAGACACTGCGTGGAGTCTGGGGTCTGGCATATAATCCAGAGATTCGTGAGATCGATGACAATTTGTTTATGATCAAGTTCTTCTGTTTGGGCGACTGGAACAAGGTCATGCTGCAGGGACCTTGGCTATATAAGAAGCTGGTGGTGGTGATCGCAGAATATGACGGATTAGGAGATCCGAGAGATGTAAAGCTGGACAGAACACTCGTGTGGGCACAAATTCACTCAATTCCGGAGATGTACCGTGTCCAAAGTGTAGCAGACAAACTTGCAAGAAGAATAGGGAAGGTGCATAGTGTCGAGATGACGCCTCAGCGTTGGTTTGAGGGCGACTACGTAAGGGTCCGTGTGAGCATTGATGTTAACTGCCCGCTGATCCGGTTTGTCCCGTTGAGCATAGGAGGAGAAAAGCGGGTAATGCTACACATAAAATATGAGAAAATCGGATTCTTTTGTGATGTCTATGGTGTCTTGGGACATGATATGGAAGAGTGTGGCGACGGTGTTCATGAACAGAGCTCGATTCAGTACGGGAAGTGGATGATAGCAAAGAGAAGGGTCCAACCATCGGGGGGACAGTTCATGTTTCGGGCTTCGGTTGGAGGGAGAGCTGGTGGTCGAGGACGGGGGAGAGGAGACCTACCTGGACAGCGAAAGAGATCATCTAATGAGATGGAGGGCTCTGATGATTTAAATGATACAACGTCTAGCCCTCTTAAGCAACCGGGGATGGCAATGGAGGAAGATTTGGATGATCTTGTGGGAGGAGGAAAGACAGTGAGTAAGCAGCTCCGTTTTGAGAAAGTTGATGAGGAGGCTATGAATGATGTGGGCAAAGAACCGAGGGGGGAATTCGTTCCACCCCCTCCCCCGAGCTATGTTACACCTAGAGAGAAGAAGAGGTCCAAGAAAGTGGGAGATGACTTATCGGCGAGTTCAAATGAAAGTAGATCGGCGGCATCCCTCGAGGGTGACCGCCGGGTCCAATGATTTGCTGGATTTGGAACTGTCGCGGTATTGGCAACGACGCGACAGTTCGTGAGCTCCGCGGCTTCGCGCGGGAGTTTGCCCCCTCAATTTTGTGTATTGTCGAAACGCAAGTGGAGAAATCACAAGTTGAGGGTTTAATGAGATCTCTAGGCTACTCGGGATGTTTTGCAGTGAGCAGTACTGGACGGAGTGGAGGTTTAGCGATTTTCTGGAAAGCTGATATACAATTTACTTTATTGAGGTATTCTAAGTACCACATAGATGGCGAGATCAAGCAAGGGGATTATGATCCTTGGCGTTTCACATTGGTATATGGAGAAGCACAACGCAATGAGAGGCAGAAAACATGGGATCGGCTCAAGGAGATCAAAAACGAATCAACCCTCCCATGGTTGTGTGCGGGGGATTTCAATGAGGTTTTGAGGAGGGAGGAACACAAAGGCATCGGCAAGAGGAGCGAGAGGTCCATCCAGGGGTTTCGCGAAGCAGTGGATGTATGTGGGCTTGTTGATCTCGGTTACTCTGGAACGGATTGGACTTTTGAAAGGCGGGTTACTGGAGGTAGCTATACGAGAGCAAGGCTAGATAGGGCCTTCGCAACCACGGAGTGGATGGATCGTTTTCCTACGGCATCGGTGAGACACATGACATCGGTAAAGTCAGATCATTCACCGCTGTTTCTCATGACGGAGGAGGTTGATAGGGTTCGCAGAACCGATTGGTTACCAAAAATCTTTCGCTACGAGAAGATGTGGGAGGACCATGAAGAGTTTGGTGATTTTGTGAAACAAACGTGGGAGGGAAGAAGAGCAACGAATGTGGCAGAATTATATGATAAAATTTAGCATGTTAGCAAGGAAATGTCTTCATGGAGCGGTGAGGTTTTTGGGCATGTGGTGAAAGAGATTAAGGAGCTTCAGAAAAGGATCCACACTCTTCGGTGTGATCCTAGGCGCACTGGTCCATCTTATGAAGAAATCAAAGCTCAAGACCGGCTAGTGGAGTTATATCATCGAGAAGAAATAATGTGGAAACAAAGATCGAGGGTCCAATGGCTGCGGGAGGGAGACAGCAATACTCGGTTTTTTCATCAGAAGGCCACATTACGGAAGAAGAAGAATAAAATTGAGAGGTTAACGCGCCCTGATGGGGCTGTCACCGAGGATAGAAGGGAGATGCAGGAGATGACAAAATCCTTTTACGAGTTTCTGTACTCCTCGGAGGGGTGTACGGAAATTGAGAATGTTCTGGATGTGGTGCCGAGGAAGGTCACTGATCGGATGAATGAAGATTTAACGGAGCCGTATACGGAGGAGGAGGTAAAGGCTGCTTTATTTCAGATGTTTCCAACAAAAGCCCCGGGGCCGGATGGTTTTCCGGCTCATTTTTTTCAGAAGCATTGGAATGTTTGTGGTAGAGAAGTAACAACAATTGTTCTGAGAATTCTTCGGGGACATGATACGGTGGAGGTAATTAATAAGACTTTCATCGTTCTTATCCCAAAAATTACTAATCCTACACTATTGAGTCAGTACAGGCCCATCAGCTTATGCAATGTTTTGTATAAAATTGCATCCAAGGCAATGGCTAATAGGCTTAAGAAGGTATTACCGATGATCATATCAGAGGAACAGTCGGCGTTTGTACCGGGAAGGCTCATTACAGATAATATTATATCAGCTTATGAGAGTCTTCATTTTATGAAAATAAACAAAGCAAAGAGAAATAGGGCGTGTGCCCTGAAGCTGGATATGATGAAGGCATATGACAGAGTAGAGTGGGAGTATTTGGAGAAAATCATGTTGAAGCTAGGGTTTCGGCCAAGTTGGGTTTCGTCGGTCATGAAGTGTGTACGAACTGTGTCCTTTTCAGTTCTTTTCAATGGAGATCAACTAGATGAATTTAGACCGACATGTGGAATCCGACAAGGTGATCCTATTTCACCATATCTATTTCTTCTGCCTGCTGAGGGATTTTCCTGTCTGATGAAGGCAAGAAGTGGAGAAGGACTAAACCTGGGCTTGAAAGTGGCTCCAACAGCCCCGGAAGTGAGTCACTTTTATTTGCTGATGACAACTTCCTCTTCCTAAAGGCGAGCAGGGGAGCAGCCGAAGAGGTAACTCAAATTCTTGAGGTTTATAGCAGAGCATCAGGACATCGGGTAAACCTTGCAAAGTCCTCAATTTTCTTTAGCAAGGGTTGCCCGGAGGGTATAAAGGAGCAGGTCAAGTCAATCCTAAATTTCCAGGTCGAAACACTAAATGAGAAGTATTTAGGGCTGCCATCTGATGTTGGTAGATCGAAGGCGGGGGCGTTCAAATATCTGAAAGATCGTGTTTGGAAAAGAGTACAGGGGTGGCTAGAGCAATGCCTATCTTTTGGTGGGAAGGAAGTGCTTATAAAATCAGTGGCACAAGCACTCCCAACTTATTCTATGTCATGTTTTAAATTGCCTAGTGGTCTGTGTGCTCACCTCAATAGCATGATTCGCAAATTCTGGTGGGGTTCAAAGAATGGGAAGAGAAGAGTGGCATGGATATCCTGGGAAGAGATGTGTCAACCAAAACATATGGGAGGTATGGGCTTCCGGGATATGGAGTTATTTAACCTAGCTTTGCTCGCGAAGCAAGGATGGCGGATACTGGAAAACCCAAACTCTCTTAGTGCCCGAATTCTGAAAGCTCGATACTTCCCGGATAGAGATTTTTTGGAGGCGAGATTGGGCTCATCACCATCACAAATCTGGAGATCGATTTTGGAAGGGAGGGAGATCTTAAAGCAAGGACTTATAAGGAGAATTGGGGATGGGAAATCAACACATATATGGGACCATAATTGGATCCCGAGGGACTCGAGTCTGAGGCCAATCACAACTCCTTCTGCGGAGAGCTCGGTGATGGTGTCCGCACTTATTGATTCATCTTCGGCTAGTTGGAACGAGCAGAAGCTGTTGGAGAATTTCCGTTTGATGGACATTGATGAAATTAGACAGATACCACTACCCACAGTACCTATGGCCGACTCGTGGGCGTGGCATTTCGAGAAATCGGGAGTTTTCTCCGTTAGATCAGCATACAGGATGATAGTGGCAGTTAAACAAAGGAGGGGAGCATGGATGAATCATACTGCCGGGGTGTCAGGTACAAATGAGATATCTACTCTATGGAAGAAGCTATGGAAAGTGAAAGTTCCATCTAAGGTTCGTAACTTTGCTTGGCGGCTCGCCAAAGTCAGTCTACCTACGGCAGAGCTGCGACATCATCGCAATATGACTAATGATCAAGCGTGCAAGGTTTGTGGTGCTGATTTGGATAACTGGAGACATAGTTTACTAAACTGTCACATGGCCAGGTGTGTCTGGGCGCTTGGCGATGAGGAGCTGTTCGAACATGCGATACAGAACTCTAATCCGGACACTAAAAATTGGCTTTTCGATATGCTTGAATCTCTCAAGCATGAGGATTTTGTTCAGATGTTAGTTACTCTATGGGCTATCTGGACCGCGAGGAGGAAGGCATTACATGAGGAGATTTTCCAAAGCCCGTTGTCCACGCACGGGTTCATCACAAGCTATATACGAGACTTGGGTCTTGCAACGACCCAAGGAAGCAGAACGGTGATGCCTACACTGCCTCGGAGAAGAGGTGCATGGATTCCGCCTTCACATGGAGTGATGAAAGGCAATGCTGATGGGGCTATAAACAGAGACAACTCGTGTGGTTCGGCTGCAGCAATTTTTCGTGATGGTAATGGTCATTTCATTGGAGCTTCGGCAATTGTGATCAAGGGTTTAATCAACCCAGCCACCCTAGAGGCAGTAGCTTGTCGAGAGGTTCTAGCTCTCGCACAAGACCTTCAGATCACGCGAGCATGTATCGCGTCTGACTGCGCTGGAGTGGTGAAGGATATCAATGAAGGGAGTAGAGGCGGATATGGAACAGTTATCGAAGAAATACATCGACGTAAGGAGAACTTGGAGTTTGCAATTTTCAGACATGAAAGGAGAGAGCATAATAGTGAAGCACATGATATTGCAAAAGGTTCCCTTGGTCTGGGTGTAGGTCGGCATGTTTGGCTGATCAACCCCCCCCCCCCCCCCCCCCCCCCGCGATTTTGTAAACATACCTATGATTATTGATTAATAAAGTCGGGGGTTTTATGCTAAAAAAAAAACCAACGTACGAACTCCCATTTAATAGTAAAGATAAGTAAACAAAGCCTTATTTTGGGACGGAGGAAGTAATTCTCATTGTTGTTTATTTTTTCACCACTCTTTTCCACCTACTGGTAGTTCATTTCTTTTTAATGAACTGGCAGTGGCCCTATCCTTTCTTTTGCAAGTCTTAATTATAGCGATGCTATAGCCTATAGCCAGATATGGTTCTCAAGCTTGCATCAATGCAGTCACTGTATTTGTTGCTCTGTGTGACAAGTTGTCACCTGCGTTGTTTAATACATGTTGTATCACGTGCATATGCTCTTCCTAAGACTATGAGCAGAGAATATTTGGTGCAAGGATCCGAGGTGCATTCCATTCAATTGAGTTGATCAGTGAAAAAGGACGCATGTGATGAACACTTTAGTGCACAATATGATTCCACATGGGGCTTGGTAACAATTTGAATTTAGGCACCACGAATTACCAGCTACGTGTGTAGCTGCACATGGAGTCGGATGCATAACCAAACTTGCAGCATATGCTCTATATTTTTACACATGTGTGAAGATAACATATCAATTGCTGTCCGCTATCCCATTTGCTGTATTTATTTGTAACCGTGACTTCCACTAGTTGTATTCTTGCCATGAACTCTATTAACAGTAGCTTAATTTTTGTTTGATGGGACAGGATGATGCACTTTCTTAGCCTCTACTTAATTAATGATGGCTTTAGCTTCATATAGTACTTTATTTTCACTAACTTTAATCTGGCGAGAACATATTATAAAGTTGTCTTCACGTCTTATGATGAACGCTCGGTCCCCCTAAGCAAAAATCTCTTCTACTATCATCTAAAATTTGAATATTAGCATATGTAAAACCATACACCATACTATTCCAAATCATGCTTATAACTCGTTCTAGCATGAATATGTCAAGGTGTTGATTTCTTATAAAAAAATGTTACAAAGGAAGTGAGGGGTCCACAAAAGAATCAGTTTTGTCTTTTAATTGTGCTAGATGTGGTGTTCCTTATGAGAAATTCTATATTGTCTTGCACATGTCTCTCAAAAGTGAAGATCAGACTCACATGGGTATTGCATCCAAACTGTGATAGAAAAGGATGACGCTTGGTCGTATTGAAAATAGAGTCTTGCCCTTTTCATATCTCTTCCCTTGACAATGAGTTCAATTTTTTTTAGTACATACTGTAACACTCTTCTTAGGAGCTACTTTAGCACTTGCTCGGGAGATATTTAAGTTAGATATCTTGGATGCGCATGGATGTTGTTTTCTTGCAAGTCACATGTTTCTCACAGTTTCAATGCTTCTTTGTTCTCTTGCTCGGGAGATATTTAAATTAGATATCTTGGATGCTCATGGATGTTGTTTTCTTGCAAGTCACATGTTTCTCATAGTTTCAATGCTTCTTTGTTCTTCATTCAATTTGTCGGGACATGTTGCTTTCGAAGACTTATGAGCATCTTACACTTTGTGTAGGTTCACAATTTCAGAGAACTCAAGTTAACCACACTTTTTTAACGGGAGAATTTCTACCTAAGTAATATTAAGCGTAAGTCTGAATAAAGAGTAACTAGACCTGATTTGGTAATATATGAAGTACCTTGAGTGTTCAAGGTTCTAACTTAAAATTAGTATTTGTATCTTGCAAACATGTTAAACATTAAACTAGTACATACTATGTTTTTATAAGTTCAAGATGGTTAACTTTGACATAGGAAAGAACATGGGTGTCGTGTATTTGATAATTTATACACATCGTACTAATGATTTTATCCCTTGATACATATATGTCCCATGTCATATAGATTTATTTGAGGTGACATAGAGGGTAGGAAAGCTCCTTTGTTGGGTAAGTACATGGCTGGTCTGAATGAAATAATGTACGTGGTGACTTCTGACAACGTGAGAAACTCATAATATGCTTCTTTTAGTTAGTAAACTTCAATGGGGAAGACAAACTTTTTTATTTGCTTATGATCTGCTTCTTCATTAGACCTTTCTTTTGACCACCTTTTGCGACAACTTCATTTGCCGCAGTGTAAGATGCAATACATGGGCACTACAGAACTTTCCACTACCGTATTGTGTACTGACATGATTTTGCGAAATGCCCGGTTGACTTTGTTTCATAAGTTATGTGAACGGAATCTCATTTGCGAAACATATGGATATTATATTAGCAGGAGATGTTGGTTTAAGATCGCCCCTTTAAAATGTTTTAATGATTATTTTTAATTATAAATTATCATTTCTATTATGAAGGATTCTTCTAAATTCTATGCCTCACAGGCTAGCTGCGTGTTCTGTGTCGCTGTTCGCCTACATGTTGCGAAATCTAAATAACTTTCTTTTGACCACCTTAAGCTACTTTGAGTTGATTTTCTGAACAGTCATGTTTGTATTGATCCTCTTTGTCTAAAGGCCTGAAGAATTTTCCCAGTGTAAAAACTACACAAGGTTGATTCAACAACCATAAGCTTTCTGGAATTGGACGGTGCATCACTTTCACTATATATATTTTCTGTCAGCCAGTTAGCGGATTCATGTGCATACGGTTTCCATGTGCATATCAACATGGCACTGAAGATCCAATTTTGTACGCCTTCAAAGATCCTTTTGCTATGGGCTCTAGCAGGGCATTGTTCCTAAGAAGTGTTTGCTCAGTTGTACAATCTAGAGTTTATATAAATTTTGTCAGTACCTTACCATCATTTTTTTCACGTTGAAGTGCAAGTGTTGTCATTGCCTTATACCGACGTTACCAGTATATGTGGTGTCAAGCTGTTCTAGATTTGTCTTTCGGTTTGAACATGTTAGGTTCACTCGACTTGACAATGTCTATTATCGAGTATGTTATATATGTCAATATTTTCTTGCAGTCGGATTTTACTTATTATTTATCGTGGCAAGGACATTATGTTGGCGTGACAGCTTGTTTGTTTGCTAAACTATGCTCTTTTGGTGCAAATGTAATATGTTTTCCCTTTCAGAGCATGTTCTGTTATTGTATGTTGTGTAATATAGATGCCACTTACAAACTGACCAAACCCCATGGCCAGTGCGCCTATGCGCCAAACAAATCAGCAAGGCATGACTCCTCCCGCACCTAATTTAGACATGCAAGAACAGAATAACATTGCCGATGAAAAAAAATGCTGGACAACGCAGTATGCGACCATGATTTGTCTATCCGCACCATTCCATCTCCATCAAACGTCCTCACACAGCGCAATAGCTTGGGCAACCTAGGGCGATTTTTTTCTCTAGCGCATGGGAAGAGAGAAAACGGCTCCATTGACCACTTAGGGTCTCTTTGGTTTAAAGGATTTCAAAACATATGAATAGGAAAAACAAAGGATTGCAATGTTATGCACTTTAATTCCCACAGGATTTCAGAACACATGAATTTTGTAAGAGATGTGTTTGGATGACGCGCAGGAAACAAACACAAGAATTTTGCAGGAATTGGGAGAGATGATAGAGAGATATAGAGTATGAGTGCATTGGACTTCTCAAAGGAAAAATAAATAAAAAGAGTTTGGACGTCATAATGAGATCCCTATGGAATAGAGGGTAAAGTAATATATTCCTTAGAAATTTGGTAGTGTCAATCCTATAATCCAAAGGCATTCAATTGAAAAAATTCCTATGGTTTGAATTCCTCTAAAATTCCTATGAAATTCCTTTCATCCAAAGAGGCCCTTAGAGTATCTCCAACCGGAGAACCGAAAATTGGCCCCAAACTGTTAGTGGATAAGACCGGGCACATCAGCAGACGGTGACTGGACAACCTCGAAAACTTGTGCTTTCCAATCATAATCCGCAAATTGCCACACTAAAACCATAATTAACCGTGCAACATAGATCATCCACGGACAGATAGTTCAGCTGATTGATAAAACTGAGTTTGATGGTTACAAGTACATCAAAGAGGGGATATAGTTCATCACAGATGAACAGACTTCAGCATCGGGGATACGAATTTATCATGCGGCTAGTTGATCGAAGAATGAATGGCGGCATATCGGAGAATCAGAGAGTTGGACAGAGCCGTACCGCTCTCTCCGCTTGCATCCCTCGTGACCTATTCACTCATCTCGGGGGAGTTGAGTGATGAGTTTTCACATTTTGCGAGTTGAGTGAACAATTGACTCGTCTCGCGCAAGTTCAGTGACCGCCAATGCTCTTATCTCTATTTGTAATATCTGAGCCATTTTAATGGACCATTGAGTTTTTTGAATCCATCCTCTTTCCCACATTGAGATGGATTCTAGTTTGTTCAAAGGAAAATTCTGATGCGCTCCTTGTTGGCCCACAAATTAAAATCTTTTCAGGACTGACCTAGCCTAGCGACTTGCATACGCATACATCTGGAAGTACGCAATTTCAACTTGAGATAGGCACGACATGTGTGCAAGAAATTGGCAGAGTGATGCAGGTTGCCGCAAAATAGAGCAGCTAATTTGCTTCTCTTGTGTGGTGTTATCAAAGCCATGTAGAGATTTCATTGGTTTGGCATTATGGCTTAACAAAGATCCACGAATTGGACGAATGTACTCTTGTGTGGACGAATATACCCTTCTATTCGTGACTTTGGGTGCAGCTATAGCTGGCCAAACGGGCCGTGTTTCCTGGGCCGGCCCGAGGCACAATTTTTTTTGCTAGGTACGAAATTGGCGTGACACGGCTTAAACAGGGTCCGACACGACACATGTCCATTAGTGCTTGTTTCCGACTTCAATTTTAAGCCCGTAAGCTGGCACGACATGATACAATTAGGTTTATTTTTTAATTTCTAGCTATTTTATTAGATTTTGGCCTTACTCAAGCTAAAAACATCGACACCGCTTGCAAGCATGTGACTAGGTCACAAGGATGTCATATCACGGAACGAGTAAAATAGTACTTGTCCGTAACGAGATTGAACTAGGTATGGTTGATACCAATGATCGGATCTCGTCCAAGTAAAATATCGCGAGACAAAGTGAACTGGTTACGGCGTTTATGGTTCACACGATCACTAGATTCATCGTTAAATGTGTAAGAGCCATTACGGATCTCCAGGTCCCGCTGTTGACTATTGATCGGAGAGGTGTCTCGATCATGTCTACATTATTCACGAATCGTAGGGTGACAGAGTTAAGGTTCGATGACGCGATTGAGTGGATACGGAATACCGGAGAGAAGTTTGGACAACACCGAAATTGTTTCGGGGAATATTGAAATAGTTATCGGAATTATTTCGTCGAATATTAAAATAGTTCAAGGTGGTACGTGTTAATGTTTGATAAATAAATAGTTCAAGGGGATAAGTGTTAATGTTTGTTAAATGATTAAGAAATATTACAATAAAGAAATAAAATTGTTTTATTTATTTATTAAAGAAAATCCTTGTAATTTTGAGTGGGGATTGATGAGAGAATGAGTGGGTTTAGTGGAGACTCCACCAACATGATGAGGGAAGAGGTGGAGGCACCAAAATTTTGTGGCTGCCTCCCCCTCCTATATAAAGAGGGGTTGGACCTCCCTCTCCCCACACAACTTGGTGTCATATCTCTCTCCCTCCTTCCGCTGCTCCACCTCTTGGTCATCCGCTTGGCGAAGCCATGGCCTTCTAATTTATCCACCACACCATGCCGTCGTTGTTGTTGGAGTTTCCGGTGGATCCTCTACTTCCGCTGCCCCGCTGGATCGAGGGAGCGGAGGTCGTCATCGAGCTCTGTGTGTGACCGAGTGCGGAAGCGCTGCCAGATTGCAGCGCTTTTCTTCGCGATCTTGAGATCGATGTGAGTTCGACTACATCAGCAACCAGACTCGATCTCGTAACGCTTTGTGTCTTCGAGGGTATTTTCTCCTTAACACTCTCTTTCTTCCCGTTGCTTACATCTCCAAGATTAGATTTTGGTCCTTCAGGTGTCTATCGTGTAGAATTTTTTTTGTTTTCTATGCAACATACCCTTCAAATATTTGAGCCGGCCCAGGTTGTTTCTCACCCTAGCGTACAATGGGCACCGCCCAAGTGCGCTTCTCGCTGCCTGGCTTGAGCGAGGCGAGGTGCTCCGCTCGCTTGACGCGAGACATAGGGGAACCCCAAGCGGGGCTTAGGCTTAGGCTTGTACTAGTAGAAAATATAATTTTAGTCGTGACCGGGCCAGACTTGTCACGCTTTTCCGGGCTGCGTCGGGATTTTCCAGGATCGGGCCTGGGCCTGAGTTTTCAGCACCGTCTTTTTACAGCCCGGCCCGAAATATGCCCAGGTGTAGGTGCAAGAAACCTCGCCCGGTCTGAATTTCGTCCCAGTTTGGTCTGGTCTTGTCCCATACTCCCATTTGGTCTGGTCTTCAGGTCTTCTGAATGCCTTCGCGTCCTGAACCTTCATACTCCCACAAAAAACCCTCGCGAAACCCCTCGTGATTAGCAGCGACCTCCGCCTCCATGGCGCCGCCCACCTCCCCCGCCGCCGTCGCCATGGCCGCCCGTGCCGCTCCCACGCCCGCCGCAGCGCTCGACCTCTTCAAGTCGGCTCTGTCGGCCGACCTGACGCTCTCCCCGCTCGCCGTGCTCCCGCACCTGACCGCCGCCACCCCCTCGCTGCCCCACCTGCTCCTCACCGCCACCATCGCCGGGCGCCCGCACACCACCTCGCTCAGCCTCTACTCGCGGCTCAAGTCCCTCTCCTTCCCCATCCCCACCGCCACGCTCCACCCGCTCCTCTCCTCCCTCCCCTCCAAATCCGCCTTCGCCCTCTTCGCCGACATCTTCCGCCTCCGCCTCCCGCTCTGCACCATCACCTTCAACATCATGCTGCGGCCACCTCTGCACCGATGCGAAGCCCGTCCAGGCGCTCCAGCTCCTCCGGCAGATGCCCCGCACCAACGCCGTCACCTACAACACCGTCATCGCCGGGTTCTGCGCCCGCGGCCGCGTCCAGGCGGGGCTGGAGGTCATGAGGGAGATGCAGGAGCGCGGCGGCATCGCCCCTGACAAGTACACCTACGCCACGGTGATCTCTGGGTGGTGCAAGGTCGGCAAGCTCGAGGAAGCAGCCAAGGTGTTCGACGAAATGCTGGCAGCGGGAGAAGTCAAGCCAACTGCCGTGATGTACAACACATTGATGGGAGCATACTGTGACCAGGGGAATCTGGAGGTCGCGCTGCGGTACCGGGATGAAATGGTAGAGAGGGGGCGTTTCCATGACAGTCCCAACATACAATCTGTTCGTGCACGCCTTGTTCATGGAAGGGCGTGCTGCAGATGCGTATGCGCTGTTTGAGGAGATGCAAGGGAAGGGGCTTGCACCAGATGTGTTCACCTACAATATATTGATCAACGGTTACTGCGCAGAGGGCAAGGAGAAGAAAGCGCTGAAGACCTTTCAAGATATGGTTGGGAAAGGGATCCGTGCAACTGTGGTGACCTATACGTCGTTGATATGTGCTTTGTCCAGGAAGGGGATGGTTCAGGAGACAGATAGGCTGTTTGATGAGGCTGTGAGAAAAGGCATCAGGCCTGACCTTGTCATGTACAATGCCCTGATCAATAGCCACTGCACTGGTGGAGCTATGGATCGGGCATTTGAGATCATGGGAGAAATGGAGAAGAGGAGGATCGCACCGGATGATGTGACATACAATACTCTTATGAGGGGGCTGTGCTTGCTGGGGCGTCTTGATGAAGCGCGTGGGCTCATTGAGAAGATGACAAAGAGGGGTATCAAGCCAGACCTTGTCAGTTACAACACGCTGATCAGCGGCTACAGCATGAAGGGTGACATCAAGGATGCTGTGAAGATTCGAGATGAGATGATAAATAAGGGGTTCAACCCAACGCTTTTGACGTATAATGCAATGATACAGGGGCTCTGCAAGGATGGCCAGGGAGACGAGGCCGAGGAGCTGGTTAAAGAAATGGTGGGCAATGGCATAACCCCTGATGATAGCACATATATTTCACTGATTGAGGGGCTTACCACTGAGGACGAGCGACTGGCTGCAGGAGATGCTGTGAAAGCATGAGCTTTTATGGAAGCAGAAATGCATATTCTGTCCAGACTAGACAAACTCGAAAATGCGCATAACAGTTGCTTATTCAGCCAGCACTGGTGTGGGTTCGAAATCATCATTTTGAAGCTGACTGGCGGTGGCTGTTGGCAATGTCGATCAGCTATCTCCTTGGTCAAGTTACAGCTTTGCTAACGGTTGAATGTTTCCCTACTCTAAACACAGGGGTGATGCAGACATGATTTATTTGCAAAGATGGGATGGTCGAGTTTTTTTTTTCTCCGGAAGATTACCAAGTACTCCCTCCGTTCTAAAATGTAACCCTTTTAGCAAACTGTTTTTGCTCGCTAAAAAGGCTTACATTTTGGAACGGAGGAAGCAGTTAAAATAAGGGGAGACTCGATGTGGCAACCTTGTTATATAAGTACTCCCATTCTTTTTGTTTGGAGGCTACGCTACTCTTGTGCTTGATAGAACTAGGGATGTTATCTGTACGGATAAGTGAATTCTATAATACTGTAATATGTCATGCCACCAAAATACAAGTTCAGATCTATGCTTGAATGAATCTCAGAGAAATATTTGCTACTGAAATGATGCTCAGGTTGTTATTCATACATGAGTATGAGATTTATTCGACAAGATAGTGGCGGTGTGAAGAAAGGTGCACTAACGGTGAAACAGTGGTGACAACTCCATCTAGATAACACTCAGATGGGGATTCGAACCACTGAATTATTTCAAGGGGAATGCCCCTTTCTCTTCCCACTAAAACAAGTTTTTTTTTGGATTTTCGGTCCAGCAAGAAAACCGATGAGCTAACAAGAGAAGGCTTTCACGCTAGTTGCTTAATCTGGTGCTTGTTTTCACGCTTTCATGAGTCGGTGCTCCAAACTGAGATGATTATGTTGTGTTGCGACTAGTCCTGTTTCATTTTGGCAGAGTTTAGATCGTTCAGTTGCGACTAACGGGCAAGTGACACAAGCTTAATACTACTCATAGATAGATCACCTAGGTTCGGGTCCATTGTAAAATATCGGAAGCATTTCTAATTTGGGTAAAATCCCAAGCTGCATTGCATTATATTTATACTATTCCCTCTGTCCAATTTTATAAGCCATTCTACCTAATATTTTGATATTGACTACATACATACTAAAGTGAGTGAATTTATATACAAAATAAGTGTAGATACATTTGAATCAAGAAAAAACTAGAATGCCTTATAAAAGTGTACGGAGGGATAGTTAAATGCCGGTGTGTTGCTACGGGTTGTGAAGGTTTGTCTCGCTATACATCTAACCAACAACTCAATAGCAACACCGTCAAGTAAGGGAAAATTCATTCGTTGGTACGGCACAAAAACAAGTTTTAGTGGCGTTTGATTGAAAGGTCCTCTTCGCGAATGTAAGCGATTATATTTTCTGACCATGTTGACATGTATGTATTACGTCTTTCTCCATCATTTGCAGCCCATGTTCCTTTTATACTACGAGAGTTTCGGTTTGTCTAATAAAACACATCACAACAAGAGACTTGGATGAAGATCTCAATTTGGATCGAGACGGGAGAGGAGTGTCGTGATTTTGGAATGGGAAAATATATCACGATTGACGGGAGTTCGGAAGATATTTTGGATGCCGGAATAAGGAAAAATAAGAACGCTCGACCCACTTCTGAGAGCTAAAGTCCCGAGATCGAGCTAAGGAGGAGAGGATGCATGAAGTATAAAAAAAAGACGTCGCACGTACTCCCTCGACAATAAAGATGACAAATCAATAATGTTCTTGGGCTATAAGTTCCAAAGAGCCCTTCCATTTCTGAATTGATTGACATTTTCTATTCAAACCCATCTTTCCTAAATAGAATGCAAGCATCAATAGGAGTTGTGCCCCCCCTCCGGCACCGCCTCTTCGCCTATATATTGCCTTTTGACCTAAAAATATTGGGTACGGAGAACTTTTTCAAGAAACGTATAAGGAGGTACCATCACCTCGAAAGTCCAATCTAGGTCTTTTGGAGTCCTACTGCGGCACCCTACCAGAAGGGGAAATCGTCACCGAAAGCCTCTAAATTGCCATGATTGCCTCCAGACAGATGCACCAGTGGTTCATTTTTGGAATACGGGTCCATAGAAGTAGCTAGATGGTGGTCTCTCCTCCTTGTGCTATCATGTCATAGTCTTGTGAGTCGCCTAACATGATCAAGATCGTTCTTATGTAATTTCTACATGTTGTGTTTGTTGTGATCCGATGAATCGTAACATTGTGATCAGTTTCTCCATGTCTTTATTCTTTATATTGAGCTTCACTTATATCTTTGTTATTGTTTTAATGTGTTCTTGCACACTCTCCAATGTGTATGGCTACTCTGGCCAAATTGTTGTATGCAACTCCAAGTGGGAGTTTTATGCTTGATAGTGGGTCCATTCCTTCTTATTTCCTACGATTGAGTGACAGAAACGTGTGAGGGAAGGATGTGTTGTTGCCACTAAGGGGAAAACATTGGTGTTCTTGTTTGTGTGATGACAATTATTGCTTACATTTTGTATTAATCGCAATGTATTTATTTGTTGCTTTGAGAAATTGTTTGTTGCTTGCAACTTAATACCAAGGAATTTCCTAGATAGCTTTCTTGAGGTGAATTATTATATATGGATGCTTGTTGGACAACGGTCCATATGCCTTCATGTAATGACTACATGATTAGAACATGTGAACTATATCTATCATAACAGCATTCGTATGCCCTCATGATTTGTCAATTGCCTAGCTGTAATTTGGTTACCCAACATGTGTATTGTTCTATGGAGAGACACCACTAGTGAAACTATGTCCCCCCTTGTCCGTTCTTTTACATTGATTACAAGTTTTTTTACTTGCTTTTCATATTCACTTGCTCGTTGTTCCGTTTTTATTTTAATATCCAAACACTCGATAGGTTTAATTATCTTGTTTATAGCAGGACGGGAAGACTGACAACCTTACTGGAAAAGTTGGGAGCAAGAGAGAGTTTGTGTTTTGTGTGAAGTGCACGCTTGTTGAAGCGCCGGACAACAAGAAACATATTGATTGACTTTGAAGTCCTACTAGATTGACCACTCTAGTTCCTTAACTAGGGGAAATTTGTTGCTGGATTACATCATACATTCCTGTTGGGGTCTCCCAATGAGTGTGTGATTTCGCGTCATCAAGCTACATTTGTGGCGTCGTTGCCGGAGACTTCAAGCTTTCAGCTAGGGGAGTTACACTCTTCCACTCTCTCTCTCTCTCTCTCTCTCTCTCTCTCTCTCTCTCTCTCTCTCCTTGTTCTTGCTTAGTTACTTATTGTTTAGTCTTGTTCTGCTTGTTTTTTTTTCTCTATATCAAAAACACACAAAAACGAATTTTAGCTTTTAGTCTTTTTCTTGTTTTGTTAGTTTGTTTTTATCTTTATTTTATTAGTATATCTAGCTCTAATCCTTTTGTTATGTCACCTGAGGCTGAGGTCCTCACCTTCAAATAAAGAGGTGGGGAAAGTTTGAAATATGCTCGGTATAGAACTAATGATGCTCAGCATAGGTCCACCAAAAAGCAATCCACCAGTGTTCTTCTTATAAATTTTTATGTGGGTGTTACAAATTGGTATAAATATATTCTAGACACTTTAATGGGTGGGAACTTCTCGGGGGACCGATGAAAACATGATCACACGCTCGTTGGGTAACCCCAAGTGGAAGATATGATATAGCCTAATCCAGTAGGACTTTGAAGTCCTGGAGAAGGTTGATTGTTGTCTGGCGTGTCAACAAGCTTGGAACCTGCACACAACACACAAACTCTCTCTTGTCCCCAACTTTCGAGAAGGTTGCCAGTCTTCCTGTCTTGCTGAAAACTAGAGAATTAAACGTATAGAGTATTGAAAAGTAATAAAAGTAAAAAACGGAACAACAAGGAAACAATGATGAAAGTGCTTGAAGGAAGGTTGCAATAATAAGGAAAATAGGACCGGTGACCATAGTTTCACTAGTGGTGTCTCTCCAAAGAAAACAAACATGTTGGGCGAACAAATTACAGCTGAACAATTGACAAATCATGAACATATAACAATACTATTACGACGAGATATAGTTCACGGGTTCTAACATTGTAGGCATTACGTCAAGGCATATGGACCGCTATCCAGCATGCATCCATATCTAAAAGTCCACCTCAAGAAAGCTATCCAGCAAACTCTCTGATAT
This sequence comes from Alopecurus myosuroides, assembly GCA_028641055.1. Taxonomy (NCBI): domain Eukaryota; kingdom Viridiplantae; phylum Streptophyta; class Magnoliopsida; order Poales; family Poaceae; genus Alopecurus; species Alopecurus myosuroides. Next base: position 202,264,688 of record CM054059.1, read on the forward strand.
TAAGTTGCGGCAACAAAGTGATTGCTTTGTGTGCAACATACAAATACATTAAGAACAATACGTAATGTAAGCAGTGGTACTTGTCCATAGACAAGAGCACCGCTGTTTTCTCCCTTGACCTCTACATCTCCATCGGTCACGTTTCTGTCAATCGAGCATAGATGTAAGGGGGGAATGAACCCACTATATAGCATATAAACCCTCACTTGGAGGTGAAAACAACTACGTGGCCAAGGTATTCATAAACACTAGAGAGCATTGCAAGACACCATTAAAACTCTCTATAAATATAAGTGAAGGATCTCGGATTGACATGAACAAAATAATCATATTCTCATGGTTCATCGGATCCCAGCCGTCACAACATGCACAATTACATAACGGTGGTCTAGATGATGTGAGGCAGCTAACGAGACTCTAAAAATGGAGGCGTAATAGAGAGAAAACCATCTAGCTACTGCTATGGACCCGTAGTCTCGAGATGAACTACTCACACATCTGTCCGGAGGCGATCATGGCGATGTAGAGGCCTCCGGTGACGATTCCCCCCTCCGGCAGGGTGGGGGAATAGGGCTACAGAAGCCCTAGATCGGACTATCGAGGTGACGGTGCCTCTCTGTCTGTTTCATGGAAAATAACTCGTTCCTTAAACGTTTTATGGTTAAAGGCTGAAATTAAAGTATGGCCACCTAGAGGGGGGTGAATAAGTGCAACGACCAATTTTAATTTTTCTTGTAATTAAGGCTTGACACAAAGGAAAATTCTCTAGATAATGCAACTACGGTGAATTTACCTATATGAAAAGGATAAAAATAATCACAATTCAAGCACAAGTAAAGGGAGTGAGGGAACGAGGTAACCAAAGTGAAGCACACGGAGACACGATGTAATCCCGAGTTCCTCCTTGTTAAGGGAGTACGTCTCATTGGAGGGGTGTGAGCTCGCCACGAAGGCCTACTCAACGCCACAAAGGCCTCACCCTTCCACTATTGTTCCCCTTTGAGGCGGGAATTGAGTCCTTTACAAACAACTTCGGGCACACACCCACAACCAAATTGGGGGCTCCCAACAATCTCGAATCACCAACAAGTAGCAAGATGCCTAGGTTCTCCACAAGAGGAAACCCTAGGCTAGATCCCTCAAGCTATAGATGGGGAAATGAAGAACGGGTCAGTGAAGATGTAGATCGGGGCCTTCTCCTTCAATCCTCCAAGTATCGATGAGTTTGGGTGGAGGGATTGGGAGAGATCTAACTTTGGAGGCTCAATAAATGCTTGTCTTTAATGCTAGAGCGAGCAACCTCTTGGGGAAGCAGGGGATGGGATATTTATAGCCCCCTCCCCAAACTAGCCGTTTGACCATTTTTCGAGCCTAGCGGTACTACCGCTGGGTGCAGCGGTACTACCGCCACCTGGTAACATGAGCGGTACTTGAGGGTCCCAGACACATGGCGCGAGCGGTACCACCGCCAAAGTACCATGGTACTCCAGCAGCGGTACTACCGCGAGTACACACCGGTACTACCGCTGGCCACTATTTCGAATTTAATCGAAGTGGCTTGCGGTAGTACTAGGGCACTACCGCTCTAGTACCGTAAACATTACCATGAGAAAATCCTTGCTAGCGGTACAAGGGCCGGTACTGAGGGCGGTAGTACCGCTTCCTGGAAGTAGCGGTACTACCGCCGGTCAGTAGCGGTACTACAGTTGAGCAAGGTTTTGCTCAAGATTAATAAGACCACATCGGTACTACCGAACCAATACCCCTGAAGTACTGCTGGATGCAATAGCCTTTTTCACTCTGGCAGTACTTCTGGCGGTACTGGGCGCGGTACTACCGCTTTCTATGTAGAGCGGTACTACCGCTGGATCATAAAAATCTTGGTTGCTTTGTCTTGGAATTCTCTTCACCTTTTTGCGTCTAGTTGATATTTCCTGAAATACTTGATGCACTGTTAAACACTTAGTAGTGTTGTCGTGGGATAATCACGGCAGATGTTACCGGGGGTAACTGATCTAGGGGCAAGTCGACACAGGTATTTGGGAGAGGATTTAGCTTGAAGGAAGACATGGCGAAAAGCAATCTAAGAGCCGGAACACAACTCGCCGGATCTCGATATGATTATACTGGATACTCGATAATAGGTGTTACAGTTATGACTTGAATCTCTCTCAGGCGAAGCCTAGGGGTTGGTTTATATAGTACTCATACCCCCTTTGGCTTGCCATACAAAGCGCTCCTTGAGTCCTACTCGAACTCTACATACGTATCCTAGCTTTCCTTATCGTAACCCACAATCCGGGTTACGATCCTTACAAGCCCTGGGCCTTCCGGAAGCTTCTGCGTCCTTAGCCGGATTTGGTCCATACGCCGTTTGGGCCGGATTACACCTGGGGTTGGCATACCGAGTTACTATCCCCTCATCAGTAGTCCCCAGAATAGCTTGGGCTTCCAAGATTTACTCTTCGAAGCGCTGGCTATTCCCTACAGAAATATCAGATGCAAGCACATGAGGATTAAGACGCAGCGCGTCTATGAATAGCCGAGACTGGCGCCAAGGAAGCCAGGTAAAAACCCGGCTCTTCTTTTTAGGTTCTTCCTTAATCTCTCAAACTTAAATCTCAATAGGAAACTCCCTGACTCCACATCCTTCTTGATAACTACCGCTGATACAGGGAAGGCAATTTCCCCTTCCTTTTTCTCTGGATCATATTGGCCTGCGCATAAAATGTGCCTTTCAAATTTCGAAATCACCAATTACTCCGCATTCCCCGGGTCTCGACCGTTAGGCCAAGCCTTTCCACCCGGACGGTTATAAATAAAGACCAATGAGCAAATCCAACTCTTAACGGCTCATTTCCCCCATTCCACTTCTTCCCAAGCTCGAGCTCGCAGAGTGCCACCACGGGAACCCCACGCATCTCGCCGGAGCCCATCCGACTTCGTTTGCGCTCCGCCACCGCACGAACCGCTCCAGCTCCCGAATCCGCCGCCAAGCCTCCGATTCGCCGGCCAACGGTCACGAAAGGGCACGAATCTTGCGCTATCTGTCTCCGCAAGGCCTTACTCCAATCCTCTTCGGTAAGTTCCTTACACCCTCCAGCTTATTCTCGCAATTTCTTAGTTCTTCCTCAGATTGGATCTGAATCGAGCGGTCCGCGATTTCTCGGGCTGCGCCAAATTAACTCACCGATTTCCACTATAATCACTCCCATAGATAGGATTTATAGCTTGTATTGCTCCCCTAACTCCAGTAATCACTAATTTGGTCACAAATTTAGAAATAAGATCCCCAATCTAGGCTCGGGCCATCTAGAGTTTCCGCCTTTGCTCTCCCTCCTCAGAAAATCTTACTTCTCCGGCTCATTCGCAGATAGTATGCGTATAAGTATCCCCCTAGCTTCTCCAAACATTTGCTTTTGCGGAAAGCTCTTTGGGTTTTGTAAAGTCACTTGATACCCGGACGAACCATACTTAACCCGGCGAGGCAATAGCCGGATTACGTTTAAATTGCCGATAGCTGCTTACCTGCTAACTTCCAAGTTTTTGTTTCTTACGTCCTTTTCTTCAATGTTTCACCAGGTCAATCCCATGGCGCCCAAGAGGCAGGGGAAACAGCCGGCTAAGGCTAAATCCACAAACGCCATTTCAGCCAACTGGGGGAAGTCCTCCATCACCAAGACCAAACTGGAGGAATTGGTAGAGCTTGGAATCCTACCTCCACAGGAATCCATCCGCTGGAGAGCACCTGGCAACGAAACCCGGCCTTCTCCAGCCACGGATGAGGTAATATGCTTCGTTGAACACGTGACCCGGGGCTTCAGGCCTCCGGGTCATCCCTTCTTCCGTGACGTCTTAGACCACTACAAACTCCGTATCTTTGATATAGGCCCGAACTCCATTTTAAACATCTCCCATTTTATCGTTCTTTCCGAGTCTTACTTGTGCACTCCGCCAAGTCTGGCTCTTTTTGTCGAACTTTTCCAGTGCAAGCCGTGTCGCGAAAGCGGCGACGGCGCACTTCTTACTTGCGGCGGGGTTTCTATCCAGCGCCGCAAGAACTCCCTTATGCCTCCCATTTCTCTCAATTCTCACGTAAAACACTGGCAGCTTTCTTACTTCTACTGCCAGGATACCTCTCCACCCGGCGAAAAAAAGTTGCCGGGTTACTCGGAGGGTCAACTTGACATCTCCGAGAAATTCAACGCCTTCGCCCCTGACTCAGACAGGGAGGCGATCTTGCCTTTGTTAGCTAGGATCTCCATCTTGTCCGCCCGAGGCCTCATCGGACTAAACCTGGTGAAGACCTGGGTTAGCTTCCGCATTCAGCCAAACTCCCTTCGTGAGAAGCTGATGTGCGAATACTCGGGTCAAACCACGGACCCAATCCGCTTCTCTACCAGCACCCTTGCTCCGGGTGACATCAACAAAACGATTAAGGGTTTCCTGACAGAGAAACTCGAGGTAATCCGGGGCATAGCCGGATTAGAACCTTTTACCCTCGAGAATCCAGCCCCCGCAGTAAGTTCCCTGCCTTTTGATTTTGACTTCTGACAGCTTACTTTTATCCGCTTCTCTTGTCTTGATATTAACCATTACTCTGGCATTCTCTCCTCAGGCCGATGACGCCTTCTGGAAGGTCGACACCTCTCCTAGTTCCGAAGACGCGGAGGAGGAAGACGATGTCATTGACTCGAATGAAGGTACACACTTGATTCCCTTGCACACGTTATATCCTGCCACTTCTTCTTCTTTATGCGGGAACTCGGATATTTTTCAGAGCGAGAGGACCAAAGCGAAGAAGAAGAAACAGACAGCAGGGGCGGGTCCACCAGCGAGGAGGAAGAGCCGGAGCCGGCCACCAAAGCCGGAACAAAGAGGAAATCCCAGAGGATAGCCCTCCAGGTTTTTACTTCATCTCCTCACACTTTGGTTTTCTGTTTCCATAACGTCACTCCGGGGCTAACCCCATCTCCACCCCTTTTGATCGTAACTGAAGGAGCCGCCCGCGACTAGGCGCCGAGTAACCCGGAATCATCCGGGCAACGAGACCCCTAACCCGGTCGCTTCGCCGCCCCCGGTTCAACACCCTGGTATTTGTTGTAAACAAAATTTCTTTCCGATCGTTCCTTTGTAACATAATCCCAGGTCTTTCTTGCCATTTTCCAGTCTCTTCCGGGTCTATTGACGGCTTTCCCTCGGACTTCCCGGTGAACACCGGGTAAGCGCCTTTTCCTGATATTACACCGAACTTTCATCCTTTTTTTTTTTTAAAATCAAAGACTAATTGCGCCCTTGCGCCTTCTTCAGAGCCACGGTTATTAGTAGCGACCAGGAGGACTCCGGGGCTAGGGTCCGGGTCGAGAGCGAGCCGGCTGATGATGCCTTCACCACGACTGGCGACGAGCAAGTGTCGCCACCGGAGCCAGCTAGGCATGACGCCGAGTATCCAACTGCTTCGCACGCAAGCGAGAAGGAGAAGGGAGCAGCTTCAAGCGCGGGAGGGGGACCAGACTCCGACATTCGGATGACCCGGGTGCCACCTCCTGTTACAAGAAATGCTCCTTTTCCCACTTTCCAGGTACCCGAGCCATCTAACCCGGATAACGCTGACTTTAACCAGCTTATGAGCGCTCTTCTCGCCATGAAAGCTTCAGAAGGGACTGTCTTAGAACGTATGGCTGCAGCACATCAGGTAACTTTCACGTGATACTCCTTATTATACGTCCAGTCCCCAAGTCCCGAGTATAATTTTCTTTAATTATCCTCGGTACTTCGCATAGTACTTTCCGGTACTCATTTCCTCAGATGAAACACTCTCATGATATCCGGCTCACAGCTTTACCCGGCCTTTGCAGGCAGAGATTACTCAGTCAGATGAAGCGTTACTTAAAGCTGAGCAGCTCTTGCTGGCTGAAGTTAAGCGTAGGGAGGCCCTTGAAGCGGAGATAAAGACATTGAAAAAAGATGTCTCCATTTACAAGAAGAAGTACAATACTGCCCAGTCTTCGCTGAATAACCTGTCGACTCAGCTTACGGACACTTACCGTATCTTGCTAAGTAAGTTTGCTATTTGCGATTAATTTGCGTATCTCTATCTTGCTGCTGTAATAACCAACATTACTGATATGCTCTTGCATGTTTCGATTGCAGGTGCTAACCTTGCTGCTCCGGAGGAGAATGCCATTACTCAAGTTAAAACTCTGAAGACTATGCTCCGGACGTTTTTTGCCGGCACGAAACTTTTGCTGGATGCTATCAAGTGGCCTTCTGAGGTATACCCGGGAGAAGATAATCTTATGCAGGCCTTCTCAACGGTGCCTGGATGGATTGAGATAATGAAGCGCTCAGCTTGCCGGATTGGAATGACCCGGGCCCTTACACTGGCGAAGGCTTATTTTCCTAAGCTTGACCCGGCCAAGGTAACATCCGGGTTTCCAGAATTCAAAGCTGACGGGTCCAAGTTTGAGCCCAAGGACTTCAAAGATATTCAACGTGCTGTACGCCCCTCAGCCACTACCTTGGCCGACAAAATGGAGCTGGACCAGATCATGAGTTCATATGACGCTGAGGGCAAAGTTATTTTGGTGGATGCACCTCCTCCTTTTGATATGGTGGAAAGATGGTCGACTGACCTGGCCAGGAGGAAAGAAGAGGCCGCAAAGAGAGAAGCAGAGCTAGGCGCAAAGCCGTCCACCTCTACACCGGCCGTGCCTCCGCCTGTCCGTCCAGATGTGAAGAGCCCGAGCAAAACTGCTGGCAAGGCCAAGGAGCAAGTCCAAGATCTAGACCCGGAGGGCCGCTCTCAGGATGCCGAGTAGGATGCTACCTTGTGCTTTTCGTTTCTCGATACTGATATGATTTTTGTAGTGCGCCTGTGCGCCATTGATGCTGATACTATGACTGTATGCTTTGTTAATTCATGATAACTCTTTGCCTTCCCTGGCTTTTGATAATATCCATCCTTGTGTTACTTATGAGCTTATTCTCGATACTTCGAACTCTTGCTTTCAATTTCCTTTTGAGACTCGGTTAACCGAGTATCGTAGGTTTTGATAGATGGACTTTTCTTTAAGTCCCCAATACTCGGCAACTAAGGTTTACAGACCTTGGTAGTTAAATAGTTTGTTTCTGTTTCGAAGTCCCCAGTCCCCATGACCCAAAGTACGAGCTATGGGGGCGTGGGCTTTCTCAGATGACATACTGCTGTTTACCAAGCTGAAGACCAATAGCTGTTCTCATAAATACTGAAGTCATGCTTAATATTTGTTGAGTTTCCGGCTATGTTAGCCTTATACTCTGCATGGACTTGTGGTTTAGATGACCCTTTTGATTACCTTGTACTATAAGCCGGCTTTCGCGTGGATACCATGTCGTTGCATCTATACGAAAAACAAAATCAAGCGCGCTCCATTGGGTTGTAACTGAAGCAAGGATCATGATAAGACTCGAAACCATCTTCTTTTATTGATAAAAATTTCTTACTTGAATCAGCAGGCCGCCTCATTAAAAACCTTCCAGTCCCCTTAGGTACCCTGGATAGGAAAAGAGTGCGTATGAAACCTGCCGCCCATTACACTGCTTTAGTTATTCTCGAGAATCGGCCTCGCGTTGGTACGGCCGATACACATTCTCCACTTGCTATGCCCTTTCGTAATGAGTACCGGATTTGCTAGCCATTCCGGGTATATCGCCCTTGACACGTGATCAGCTGCGGATGGTGGTACGTCTTCTTCTTCCCTACTGAGAGTTTTGAAAATATCGTTCCCGATGAAGCCTACCATCTTAGGGTTTTGTTCTGCCCTAACTTTTGCTTTGTCCCCCTCAGGAGTTGGCTTTTTTGACGTTGCTCTCTCTTCTAGGTCCACCTGAGAACGGTAATGTTTGAGCTCTTCCTTCCTACAGGCTTGCTCGGCCATTGCCGCGTCTCCTTCATCACACTCAGCTGCTATATCTCGGTTTCCGTGTACGGTGATGGTCTTTCTAGGACCCGGGATCTTCAGCTGTAGATACACATAACATGGTCTTGCCATGAACTTGGCATAAGCCGGCCTTCCAAACAATGCATGATAAGGGCTGCGCAACTTTACTACCTCAAAGGTAAGCCACTCGATTCGATAATTGTCCTTTGACTCCCCGAAAGCTACCTCCAATGCCACTTTTCCTTCGGGGCATGCCGAATGACCCGGCACTATCCCGTGAAAAACTGTTGTACTTTTTTGCAACTGTGATTCCTTTAAGCCCATGCGCAGAAAAGTTTCCCAGTATAGGATATTGATACTACTCCCTCCATCCATCAAGACTTTCTTCAGCTCGTAACCATTGACCTGTGGCGCCACTACCAAAGCCAGGACTCCCGGGTGATCAATCCTATCCGGGTGATCTCTTCTGCTCCATGTTACCTCTTGCTCTGACCACCTCAAATATCTTGGAACAGCGGAGGAGACTGAATTAACTGCTTGTTTCAGTATCTTCTTGTCCTTGCTAGAACCTCCAGTAGTGTGCACATGATACTGACCCAGCTGTTTGGGGTTAGCTTGAAATCCTCCCGCTCCCCCTTGATTGTTACCTTGATTTCCAACTGGCGGATTGCCGGCTGGGGGCGGCCCGTTGCCCGAATTTCCACCTAGACCCGGACCTCCTCCTCGGCCCGCACCTCGCATGGCCCTGTTCACTTCCTCGTTCTTCCACCTTTGTAAGTCGGCACACTGCTCCAATGAATGATTGGCCGGCTTGCCATTCCTGCTATGCTTCGGGCACGCCATCCTAAATATGTCCCAACTGTTGCTTGGTCTTGGGGGTACTTGGTAGTGTCCCCCATTGTGATTTCCGGTATTAAAATTCCCTTCGGATCTAGGTCTCGAAGACCCGGCCTCTGTATTGGCCACAAACTCGGAACTCCCCTCAAACGGGCGCTTGTTCTGGCTATTTCCATTGTTGTTTGGTGCCGATCCATTGCCGGTCTTCCCACTGCTACTTGCGTTTGCTTTTGCCTTCTTGTCATCAACTTCCTCTTCTGTAGTATCCGTTGCAGCGTGTTTGTTGCATGCATCCATTAACTCTCCCATCGTAACCTCCGCTGCATTTCTGCTGGATTTCATGCGGGTTAGCTTTTGTACTAAAGGAACATACTTACATGTTTTCGCCATAGCTTGTAGTGCGTCCTTTGGTTGGATATCTGTAGATGAGTGGAGTATCTCCATAACCCGGCGTACCCAGCTTCGTGCTGACTCTCCTTTCTTCTGGACGCACCTTTCTAAGTCATCAATAGTAAATAACTTCCTACAGGTCCCATGGAAGTGCTTGATAAATGCGGTTTTTAGCTCCTCCCACGACTTGATCGACTTTTCCGGTAAATTGGTGAACCATAACTTTGCTGCTCCTTCTGACATCATTAAGTACATGAACTTGGCTTGGAGATTCTCGGATGCGTTGCGAATTGACATTGCCATCTCGTAGCTGCTTAACCACGTTTCCGGATCCATCGTTGGCTCGTAATTCACTACTTTCCCCGGTTCTTTGAACTTTTCCGGGTAAGGTTCCGCTCTGATATCATCCGAGAGACACTTGGGTCCCGCAAGGGTGGTTGGGGCTGGTCTCGCCCGGGAAATGCGTGACCCGGCCGGGGGTGCCACGGGGTGAGGAGCCACCGGTGGATCGTGTGCTGCAGACCCGGCCCCGGCTCTTCTGGCCCTGGAGCTGTCCACTACTGCCTGTGCTGCTGATACTGCCGGTACTGTCTGGACGCGCGGTGGGGGTGGCATCTGCTGTTGCTCTTCCCTTCGTCGTGCCGCGCTTGTTTGGACGTTGCCCTGTTGTTGACTCACGTATGGCGTCCCATGCATCCCACTTCTGTGATCTGGATAATTGACTTGCTGTGCTACCGCGGTGTGCAGCAGATCTATCGCTCGCCGGGTTTCTTCTGCGTGCGGCGAGTCTCTTACAGGAATCTGGTTTAATGCGAGTGTTGCTGCATACACGTTGTCCATGGGGTTGTTGTAGTGACCTGCTGGGGTACGGAATCGCGATGGTGGAGGCGGCATGATGTTGCCGGCTGTCGCCCCCGTCCGAGGCAAGGGTAACCCGGCTGGCGCGTTTACCGGCTGCACTCCCGTTGCTGGTTGCGGTATGGTCCCTTGGTTCGCCGGTGGGATTGGCTGATCTTGAGGCGTGAACACCAGGGCAGTCGGGTTGATAACCCCTCCTGTTGCCGGTAACATAGTTCGGTGCCTTTGGTGAATCCTCGTCGTTTCCTCCCGAAGCCGGGTCTCTAGGTCATCCAGTTCCCGCTGCCGCGCTGCCATCCCCTGCTTTTCTGCTTCTACCTGCCTTCTTTGCTGCTCCAATGCACGACGAGCCACGTCCAGATCTCTTACACGCTCTGCTGCGTTTTCTGGGGTGATAACTGTAGCTAGGACTGTGGGATCCAAGATCAAATTATTATCAAACAGAGCTGGGTGACGCGGATTCGAGGGGCCCGCCCCTGGTGTCCGGTTTGCTTGGAACCCAAACATATTTGCGTGTCGCTCCTCCTCCGCTGGGCGACTGGTGACTGATGCCGATTCTCCATCGACCTGGGCCAAGATCGGGCCAGCCGTACCTTGTTGCTGAGCCAGCACCTGCGCCGCCCCGACTGGCGCCGCGGCTGCGTTTCCTTGATTGGTATTGATTGCGGGGGCCGCATAAACTGCAACCCGGCGCATAATGCTTGGCGTAGATTCGTACCGTTCTTCCTCTTCGCTATTTTCCTTCTCGTATCGGTCCTCCGATAAATCCCGTATAGACTCGGCACCTTCCTCCCTCTCTGTCGGACCCGTTGTTCCGATCGATTCTTCTTTTTCCGATTGAACACGCGTGTCCTCCCCTGACACAGAATCAGATTCAAGATTATCACGGCTTGAATTGGAAGCACATACCATACCGATGAAGACGTTGATGCGGCCGACTGTCACGACGGATCCGGTTTCGAGGTGATCCGACTCTGGCCCCCAGCCAGAATCGTCTACCATCTTCTCTCCTTGGTTGTTGACGTAGATTTCTCCGACGACGAGGTTCCTCATGTTCTTCCGAGCTTCTCCCGTGATGTAAACACCTTTGGACGCAGGCCCCACGGTGGGCGCCAACTGTCGTGGGATAATCACGGCAGATGTTACCGGGGGTAACTGATCTAGGGGCAAGTCGACACAGGTATTTGGGAGAGGATTTAGCTTGAAGGAAGACATGGCGAAAAGCAATCTAAGAGCCGGAACACAACTCGCCGGATCTCGATATGATTATACTGGATACTCGATAATAGGTGTTACAGTTATGACTTGAATCTCTCTCAGGCGAAGCCTAGGGGTTGGTTTATATAGTACTCATACCCCCTTTGGCTTGCCATACAAAGCGCTCCTTGAGTCCTACTCGAACTCTACATACGTATCCTAGCTTTCCTTATCGTAACCCACAATCCGGGTTACGATCCTTACAAGCCCTGGGCCTTCCGGAAGCTTCTGCGTCCTTAGCCGGATTTGGTCCATACGCCGTTTGGGCCGGATTACACCTGGGGTTGGCATACCGAGTTACTATCCCCTCATCAAGTGTTGTTATCAACTCCAAAACCTAAGAGAGATCAAAGATGCAAATGCACTTTCAATCTCCCCCTTTTTGGAGATTTATGACAACACCACTAAGCGAGGTCTAAAAGAATTTTGGATGAGCAGTTCGAGAAAGAGTGATGCATAAGGAAAATTTGCTTAATGAGGCAAACTTTGTTCTCTTTTAGAATGTGTGCTCCCCCTAACTCTTTGAGACCTAGCAAGGATACAAAAGATATAATAATATGAACACTTGCTTAAGGAAACACAATAATAACCATAAAATCCAAATCCATAACACCAAATGGTTCAACCACACAAACTTAACACAAATAGTTCAACACACAAGCACACATCGCACAAAGTTTGACAAAACGAACACAACCCTAGCAAATGAAACGATCCTAATAGAACTCTCTCCCCCTTTGGCATCAAGGCACCAAAAAGGGGAAGAGGCGATGCTAACGTCCCTGGAGGCCACTCGTTGGGGCTAGAGGCACTAGCAGGTCTGCCGAGACCACGCTCATCCTCAGAGTTCACATCTTCGACCTCATCGTCAGTCTCACCACGAGTCCAAGGCTCGCGAGAAGTAGTAGAATCATTTAGAAGATCTGGATCAACCCAAACACTGCCTTCCTTTGACTTCCACCCTTTGAGCCACTAGCACCTGCTCCTAAGAAAGCAATAGGGGGATAGCAAAAGATAAGTAAACGTCAATCAAAACGATCTTTGAGAGGAAATCATACTAGAACTAGAAGTGTTCAGGCTCCAGGGGCGGTAGTACCGCTTGGGGGCCACGGTAGTACCGCTGTTACCAGCGGTTCCAGCCATAGAGGTAATACCGCTGGTGCCAGCGGTAGTACCGCTGCTGGCGGATTCATCCATGGAACCCAAGGAAACTACCGAATCCCACACGAGACTAAACAACCAATAGTTCTAATGAGATTTCATCTAGTAGGGAGCACAACTAACTACTCCTAGACTAGGAGATCTCTAGAACCCTAGGCATCATCATCTCTCAAGATTTCTCGAGGGAGAGAGATAGGAAGGGTTACCGGAGCTCATCGTCGTGGAGGAGGAGTTGGGAGCGGTCCCCGGGTGTTCTCCGGCGTGATTGGAGCGCTCAATCACCGGAGAGAGCCCTCCCCGGCGGACGGAGGACTTGGCGGCGGCTGGATCCGTAGTGGGGAGGAGATGAGGGAGAGAAAAGGGTTATGAGGGTAACCCCCTCCTCCCAGATCCGTTTTAATCCCCACGGTTTTTTTACGCAACGGTAGTACCGCTGCGCTCAGCGGTAGTACCGCCCACCTGGGACTACCTGGGCCAAGGGGTAGTACCGCTGCGGGGTATGTGCTGGGCACGAACTCCTGCAGAGGTAGTACCGCGTTGAGCCACCGGTAGTACCGTGCTCTGGGTACTACTGCCAGTTACAGCGGTAGTACCGCTCGCAACTGGCGGTAGTACCGCTAGCCGGGTCCTCATTCCACCAAGGGATCGAAGAGATTGAAATTTCAGAGAGAAAAAGTCTTAGGGAGGAATTGTTTGGCTTGGGATTAGAACAACAACTGAGATGGTACTACACACTCCAACTTTTGCAAGAGAACACAAAAGGATCAAATAAGGAAGAAGAGGGAGTGTGTTTCCCAAACCAACACCTACACACAAAAACACAAACCAACACAACGAAAAAACACCAAATAAGAACCAAAACAAGAACCAACTCTTCAAGAGAAGAGGTTGGTGGCCTAAGCCACTATGTAAGAAATTATGGTATGTTACCGCGAAGATATATCTTGGGTACATTGCCGATTCTCGACATTGAAGCTCACAATTCAACATTAGAAAAAGAGAGATAACAATGAATATTTGCTTTGGGCATAAAGGGGGGAGGAAGAACCCAATGTGTTAGGATAACACTCCCCCTATGTCCATGCCTACACCTAAACCCAAACACGTTTCATCTATAGGGGTGTGTGCAAGATCTTCAAGTCAAACTACTAGAATCAGTGACATTTCCTTCATTCCTCAAGAACATGAATCTTGCATCATCGAGTGACTTCGTGAAGATATCCGCAAGATTGTCCTTGGTAGGCACATAAGAGAGAGCAATATCCCCTCTTGCCACATGGTCTCAGATGAAATGATGGTGAATCTCAATATGCTTCGTTCTTGTATGTTGCACGGGGTTGTAGGTGATCTTGATGGCACTTTCATTGTCACATAAAAGAGGAACCTTATCCATATGAACTTCATATTCCTTGAGAGTTTGCCTCATCCATAGCAATTGAGTGCAAGAACTTGTGGCAGCTACATACTCGGCTTCGTCGGTGGAGAGAGATATGCGATTTTGCTTCTTAGAAGACCAACTCACCACAGACCTGCCAAGAAATTGGCAAGCCCCGGAAGTAGACTTCCTATCATCTTGATCACCCGCCCAATCGGAATCCGTGTAGCCCTTGAGAGAAAATTGTGCCCCCTTTGGGTACCACAAACCAAACCTTGGGGTATGAACCAAATAATGAAAGATCCTATGGACGGCCACTAAGTGGATTTCCTTAAGAGCCGCTTGATACCTTGCACACACAGCTACACTCAAAATGATATCGGGTCTAGATGCACAAAGGTAAAGCAAATAACCAATCATAGAACGATACAATTTTTGGTCCACATCTTTACCCTTTGGGTTACGTGATAGGTGGCACTTGACTTGCATAGGGGATGGCTTGATCTTTGCATTTTGGAAGTTGAACCTCTTGATCATATCTTGGGTATACTTGGGTTGAGAAATGAAATTCCCACGAGCCAATTGCTTGATCTCAAAGCCAAGGAAGAATTTAAGCTCACCCATCATAGACATCTCGAACCTATCAGTCATAAGCTTAGAGAACTCATTATTGAAAGCTTGGTTAGTTGAGCCAAAGATAATATCGTCCACATAGAGTTGGCATATGAAGAGCTCTCCCTTTACTCTCTTGGTGAAGAGAGTGGGGTCGATCTTCCCAACTTCGAAAACACGGTCATCCAACAACTCTCTAAGGTGCTCATACCACACACGTGGTGCTTGTTTAAGTCCATAGAGCGCCTTATCGAGCTTGTAGACATGGTTAGGGAAGTTGAGGTTCTCGAACCCCGGGGGTTTCTTAACATATACATCCTTGTTTAGTGGACCATTTAAGAAAGCACTTTTGACATCAATTTTTTGCAATTTAAAATTATGCGAAGATGCATAAGAAAGGATGATACGAATGGACTCAAGGCAAGCCATGGGTGCGTAGGTTCCATAAAAGTCAATGCCGTCAACTTGAGTGTAACCTTGAGAAACCAATCTAGCCTTGTTCCTTATGACAATGCCATTCTCATCTTGCTTGTTCTTGAAAATCAACTTAGTGCCAATAACATTGTGGAAATCTTTGGGCTTCTCAATCAATCTTCAAACCTTGTTGCGCTCAAAATTATTGAGCTCATCATGCATAGCTTCAACCCAAATCGGAGTCCTCAAGAGATTCAAAGACTTTCTTTGGTTCCACCATAGAGATGTGAGCTTGATGCTCACTAAAATGTGCTAATTGGCTTCTTTTGGATCTTCTAGCTTGAATATCTTCCAAGACCATGTTGTCTTGGGCATCAATATGCTTCAAATCTCTTCTTATCCTTCTAGCACGACAGTCTTCGATCTCCTCATTATTGCGAGGAGGGATCACTTGATCATCTTGATCATTTGGGTCCCCATATTGACCAACTTGGCCTTGATCATCATCATCATCATCATCAATAATATCTTCAACACTCGCTTCAACTTGAGGAGAGCATGAAGAGGATTGTTGATCTTGGCCTTGACCTTGACTAGCATGAATGATAGGAGTGGTTGCATATTTCGTAGTAACTTGGTCAATAAGAGGAGGGTCTTCAACATGTTCTTGGTTAGGTGCATCACTTGGTTCCTTGGCTTGTTCTTCTATTGTAGAGGAGGGCTCCACTTGAGTAGAGCAGAGTCCTTCTCGAGTCGCCATAAGGTGTCCCTCAATGGGGCGGAAAAATCCCACACCCATCCTTCCTATGGCTTCTTAAGGTATTTCAACATCTACATTAGAAACATGAAATTGCGCCACTTGGGAGCCATCATTTTCCTCGAAAACCACACTACAAGATTCTATGACAATCCTTGAGGCTTTGTCAAAGACTCTATAAATGTGGGATTCGGCACCGTAACCAACAAATATACCCTCAATAGTTTTGGATTGAAATTTAGACAACCTAACACCCTTGATCAAATAAAAGCACTTACAACCGAATACACGGAAGTAGGAGATGTTGGGCTTGTTGCCGGTGAGGATCTCATATGGATTCTTGTCCAAGCCTTTGCGGATGTAGATGCGGTTGGAGGAGTGGCGTGCGGTGGATATGGCCTCGGCCCATAAATATTGGGGATAAGTGTACTCCGCCAACATGGTCCTTGCAATATCCAAAAGAGTGTGATTCTTCCTTTCGGCAACACCATTTTGTTGAGGAGTGTAAGTGGCGGAGTATTGATGATGAATTCCCTCTTCACTAAGGATTCATTCAAAGTGTAGTTCTTGAACTACGAACCATTGTCACTCCTAATAGCCATGATTTGCACATTGTGTTGACGTTGCACTTGGTTGGAGAAGACGGCGATGGTTTTTTGAGTCTCACTCTTGCACTTGAAGAAATATACCCAAGTGTATCTTGAATAGTCATCGACAATCACCAAGCAATATTTCTTGCCTACAAGACTTGCCTCGGGCACGACACCAAAGAGATCAACATGAAGAATCTCCAAGATCCTCTTTGATGAAATAATAGTCTTGGCCTTGGGCGCCATATCATGCATCTTTCATTCAACACAGGACGTACAAACGCGATCATTTGAAAAGGAAACATTTTCTTTTAGCCCGACAATAAGACCACCTTTGTGAAGAATTTGCAATGTTCACATGTTGGCATGGGATAGGCGGCGATGCCAAAACCATCCCACATCCGCCTTTCCAAAAATACACATTGTTTGAGAGTTGGTAGACTTCGATAAGTCTACCACGAACAACTCATTTTCAACATGTCCCACGTATGCGACGTCAAGAGTCTTGCTCCTCAAAAGGACCACAATATCTTCATGAAAAAAGACGGAGAAACCCATCTTTCCAAGAGAGCGGACGGAAAGTAAATTGTAACCAAGGGATTCGACAATAATGACATTCACTATAGTGATATCGGGAGCAACCACAACCTTGCCGAACCTGGATACCTTAGACAAGGACGAGTCTCCATAAGTGACGGTTGCGTGAGTGTCATTTGGGCGCAACTCCGTCACAAGTTCTTTTCTTCCGGTCATATGGCTAGTTCATCCACTATCAATTATCCATTTAGTCCCACCAGAAGCATATTCCTGCAAGAGATCATTGACTAGAGTTAGGACCCGAGGAGGGTTCCTTCATGTTAGTAACAAGGGTCTTTGGAACCCAAATAGTATAGTCAATGTAACCCTCAACAGGACCAACATATTTAGCTTGCACAACACCATAATAATCAACATATAAGAAATGGTGTGGATTGTTAGTTCCCGCGGAGGTGCTACGAGTAGTGTTGTCCCTCATGACACTACTACTCGAGGCAACATTGCTTGCTTGTGCGGGTGTGATACGAGTAGTTTTGTCCCTAATGACAATACCACCCGAAGCACCATTGTTGGTCTTCATCTTGTTCTTCTTCTTCTTGGATACATAGCCAAGACCTTGCTTGCCCACTTGTTGCCTTGGAGCACTCAATTGTGGTATAGCAATAACCACATTAGATCTAGGGCAACCACTTGTGGGGTAGAGATCACAACCTTCTCAACTTGAGGGCCTTTGCCCTTGAGCCTTTCTAGATCATCCTTCAACCTAGCATTTTCCTCAATAATATTTGCATGATCACAAGAAGAAGTAGAGGTGCTAGGGTTGTTAGGTTGATTAAGTTTAGTTTGAAGTTCTTCATGCAACTCTTTGAGGGAAGAGTGTTGGCTCTCCAAAGCTTTGTGAGCCTTGGTTAGCTTTTCAAACTCCTCGGTTAGTTTACCATGACCAAAACCAAACTCAACATTATACTTTTTAGACTTTTATATTTAGCAATAGCAAGGTCACATTCCTTAGTGATGTTAGAGACAAGTTCATTATGAGTTAATTCAATAGATTCAAGTTCCTCCTCTAGAGAAACTCTACCATCATGCTCTTCCTCAAGAGTCATAGAGAGAGATGCAATTTCATCCGCATCCCTTCTTTCAACCTCATCTTTATTCTCAAGAGCTTCTTGGGACTCTCCCAATTGGCTCATGAGATGCTCAAAGTAATTCTTGGTCTCCCCTTGCATGTTAGATATAAAACGTTCCAAGGAGAGCCTTTCATCTTCTACTCTAAGACTAGCAAGATGTTCTAGTTCACTTGGGGTCTTAGAGTTGGAGGAAGGTGATACCTCCGGGGCCTTAGCCATGAAGCACTTGGCATTTTGGTGAGGATGATTGTCATTGGGGGATTCAAAGAGAGATGAAGACGATGGAGTAGAAGCAATGGCTAGAGCGGCCACTTCACTTGTGGTTTCTTCTTCTTCATCACTCTCGGAATCATACTCCTCTTGAGTCACTAGCACAAACTTGGTGGGATATTTCTTGTTGAATGGTTTCTTCTTGAATTGAGGTTTCTTGTACTGAACCTTGGACTTGTCCTTACGAATGAGCTTGCCACTATGGAGTTCTCTATTTTCATAGGGACACTCCGCAATGAAGTGGTGCTTATCTAGGCAATTGAAGCAAGACCTAACTTTTTGAGCCCCATCATTTCCATAGCGAGACTTGGTGTTCTCCTCAACAAATTTCTTGCCCTTGGGCGGATTTCTCCAAAAAAATTGCACGGTGAGAGCAATGAGATCCTTTAGCACGGTATCATAGTCTTGTTCCTTCAAAGGAGGCAACACCTCTTCTCCTTCTTCTTCATACTCAACCTCTCTTGACACAACCTTGGCCTTCAAAGCAACCAATGCCCCTTTGTGCATTCCAATGGCCCTAGCATGGTTGTCAAGAGCATTCTTGGTTTGCACTTGATAGGAGCACATTTCTTGCATCACTTGAGTTGAGGTCATGGAAGAGAAATCATGTCTTCCTTGAATAATCTTCAAGTCCGCGCCCTCAAGTGGCATTAGGGCAATCATGTACTTCCTTTTGATCCAAGCATCATCAATGTACTTGGCACCAACATTAGAGAAGGCGGTGGCAAGTGTCTTGAGTCTTCGGTACATGTCTACATGGTTCTCTCCATAATGCATATAGAACCCTTCAGCCTCATTGGTCAAGGCATCATATCTATTCCTTTGCATACTATCATTGCCCACAAACATGATGACAAGAGCGTCCCATGTTTCCTTGGCGGTGGAATATTGTTGAAGATGCGGCATGTGGTTAGGACCCACGCCTTGTTGAAGAATTGACAAGGCGGTGTAGTTGAGTTGACAATCTACGACTTCCCTTCTTGTAAGGTTCTTGGGGTCATGAGGTTTGTATCCATCCCGAGTGACCCTCCAAATCTCTATACAAGAAGAGTTCAAGTGAGTCTCCATGTAATATTGCCATTCACGAAAAGAAAAGGCATCAATTTTAGGTGGATCTCCCATAGGGATTTTATGAGGATGAGGGACGGGGGGATCGGGAGAATATTGTCCTTTGACGGAGTGAAATTCTCCATCTCCATCCGTGCCCTTCTCGGTGGAGTTTTCGGCGGAAACATTTTTAGATGAATCACCATCTACCCCTTTCTTGGCGCCCTCCGTAGTTACTTCTAGAGGAGTAGAGTCAGAGACCTCCGGTCCTTTGGCTTTGAGGAGTTCCGTCAAGACTTGACGCAACTCATCAATTTTGGTGTCTATGGATGAGGTCAATGAATTTTTCAACTCATTGAGATCATCCATGGATACCCTTGCCACGGAACCTTCGGCATCCGAATCTTCACCCATACTTAAACTCTTAGGCGGTTAAGCCCGATAAAAGACCGAGGCTCTGATACCAATTTAAAGTAAAGTATGGGCACCTAGAGGGGGGTGAATAGGTGCAACGACCAATTTTAATTTTTCTTGTAATTAAGGCTTGACACAAAGGTAAATTCTCTAGATAATGCAACTATGGTAAATTTACCTATATGACAAGGATAACAATAATTACAATGCAAGCACAAGTAATGGGAGTGAGGGAACGAGGTAACCAAAGTGAAGCACACGGAGACACAATGTAATCTCGAGTTCCTCCTTGTTAAGGGAGTACGTCTTGTTTGAGGGGTGTGAGCTCGCCACGAAGGCCTACTCAACGCCACAAAGGCCTCACCCTATTCTCCGATGAACCCCGCCACAATGGCCTAGTTCACTTTCCACTATTGATCCCCTTTGAGGCAGGAATCGAGTCCTTTACAAACAACTTGGGGCACACCTCCCAACAATCTCGGATCACAAACAAGTAGCAAGATGCCTAGGTTCTCCACAATAGGAAACCCTAGGCTAGATCCCTCAAGATAGAGAGGGGGTAAATGAAGAACGGGTCGGTGAAGATGTAGATCGGGGCCTTCTCCTTCAATCCTCCAAGTATCAACGAGTTCGGGTGGAGGGATTGGGAGAGATCTAACTTTGAAGGCTCAATAAAGCTTGTCTTTAATGCTGGAGCGAGCAACCTCTTGGGGAAGAAGGGGATGGGGTATTTATAGCCCCCTCCCCAAACTAGCCGTTTGACCATTTTTCGAGCGTGCAGCGGTACTACCGCCACCTGGTAACATGAGCGGTACTTGAGGGTCCCAGACACAGGGTGCGAGCGGTACCACCGCCAAAGTACCGTGGTACTCCAGCAACGGTACTAGCGAGTACACACCGGTACTACCGCTGGACACTATTTTGAATTAAATCGAAGTGGCTGGCGGTAGTACTAGGGCACTACCGCTCTAGTACCGTAAACGTTACCGTGAGCAAATCCTTGCTAGCGGTACAAGGTTTTGCTCAAGATTAATAAGACCACAACAGTACTACCGAACCAGTACCGCTGAAGTACCGCTGGATGCAGTAGCCTTTTTCACTCTGGCGGTACTTCTGGTGGTACTACCGCTTGCTGTGCAGAGCGGTACTACCGCTGGGATGCCCGGTACTACCGCTGGATCATAAAAATCTTGGTGGCTTTGTCTTGGAATTCTCTTCGCCTTTTTGCGTCTAGTTGATATTTCCTGAAATACTTTTTTTTACAAAGGGTGCCCCCAAAGGGGCTGCAATCACTTCCATTGATAAGAACATATTACAACATTGTGATTACAAAGGACATCCTGATAGAGAAAAACAGAGAAGATACATCGAAGATGAACTACATGAGCAATGTAACAACTATGCCTGAGAGCACAAAAGGAGCCTATCAGGGGGTCCGGCGAGAACTCGGACTCACAGAACCTGCAATTGTACTCTTCGAGGGCCTCGAGCACCCTGTCCAACCGTAGTGCTGGCGGCTCAACCAGCAATCGCATTGGCAAGGAATTATGAGGTAGAAAACTGAGCTGTAGATCTAGAGGGTGCATCACCGAGCCCAGTTCAGGAAGATCTTTGCCATTGAATGTGAGAAACCGCCGCAGAGGCAATCTCACCCGCCTCCGGCATGTCCCGAATAGCAAAGAGGCATAATTGACACTCCGAATAGTTGACAATAAAATAGATGTATGGCATGTAAGCTTATGAAATTGCAGCTCACAGGATGATTTTGGATGCCAGCAACAAAACTTTTGAGGAAGTATCTGCATCCAGCAAGAACCGACAGAGATGCTCATAGTGCAGCCAACATTACCTCTTGTAAAGGAGATCGCCTCCTCGAACAGGTAAAATCAAGCAGAGCACTGACCCCTGAGTTAAGCACCTCCATCTGAAATCCATATTCCATCAATCCCACGAGAGAAAAACCATCAGTACCGGTGGGATTCAGTAGAGTGAAGGACGGGTCAAGGCCCATGAAGCTGGCCTCGAGACGTAGTCGCCGCAGCTCCAGCACCACGGGATTGCAGAGCTCCCTCTTCGTGTGCGCGACCAGCAGCGACTCCAGCATCGTCACAGTTGGCAGCACAGACCTCTCCACCCGCCCACGAACCGCACCCAGCTCCCTCCATTCAGCAACCAAATCAGCTCTTCTGCAAAGCCTGCCATCATGCCCTCGATGACCCAGCCAGGACCGCATCGAGCCCTCTGATGCCGAAGACAGAGAACCAACAAGGGGATCCAGGAACAGAGCTCCCACCACGAGCTTATTCAGAGGAGGAGGAGTGGAATCCTCACCCACCCTCTTCGGCTCCGACCACCAGAGCACCACGGAGAGAGAGGGCTTCACCGCCGGCGAGCCAGCACCGCCTGAAGGAGACGACCACCATGACCTCCACGGCATAGCGCCAACCATGGAAACAACACAACAACTAGAAATCCTTAACTGAAAACTGGAACCTACAGCTACTATGCACAGCGGAACTCCGATCTCCTCTCCCATTCCTTCCCCATCCGGCGGCGCCAGCGGCGGAGTCCGGGATCGGGCCGGGCCCGAGAACGAACACCTCCCTTTCGCCTCCGTATCCGCTAGAGTCTACTGTAGCCCCGGCCAGACTCTTCCTGAAATACTTGACGCACTGTTAAACACTTAGTAGTGTTGTTATCAACTCCAAAACCTAAGAGAGATCAAAGATGCAAATGCACTTTCAAAGGCAATTTATAGGCAAAGAGGCAGTGTCCGGGGCAGCCAGGGGCCCACCATGCGTGGCCTAGGGTGGGACCTCACCTGGCAACCCCTCGGGGGACCCCTTTCCATCCTAAGACTCTTCTTTGGACTCCGTCTTCGTTTAGGGTAAAAAAAAGTTCTCCATGGATTTTCATCCCTTTCCGAGAATATTTATTTAAGAACATTTCTAAAATGGAAAAAAAATAGAAAATAGCAACTGGCCATGGGCATCTCGTTAATAGGTTAGTGATGCGCATAGATCGTACGCCCGTTGGGAAACCCCAAGAGGAAGGTATGAAGAGCACAACAACAAGTTTTCCCTTAGAAAGAAACCAAGGTTCAATCGACCAGTAGGAGAAAGAAATCACTTCTGAAGGTTGAAGACAACTGATGTTGGCAGGTCGCATGTAGCACTCCCACATTTTAATAATGTAAGAACACATGTTTTAGTGTGCTAGTCTCTCGATCAATTGCTTGCACCACAGTAAAAAATGAAATATCATCCAAATGCGTCAAATTCTATTACATCGCAGGATCCATTCTTTACAAAATAACATTACAACTTGCATAGTCTTAGAAGACTAGCAGGAAACAAAGTATTACAACGGAAAACATTGTACAACATTGATCCCATCTTGTTCATGTGCCACAGGCAAAACATGCTGGTGGTAGACTCGAGATCCTAAACGAAATCCTCACTCGTCTTCAGAATCATCTGCAGGATGGAATATGCAGCCACAAGGGGGTTAATACAATTTAATGTATTGGCAAGTAGCACTATGGTGGATATAAATGGAAATACTAGTACTACATGCTTATTTGGCTGAGTGGAATTTTGGCTAAGTTTGCATAGAGCCAGTTTTCTCCTATCACTTTTGTAAAACAAACTTTTCTTTTCAAAGGTGGCATCATTGGACTGAAATCCAAGCACCACAACTAATGTTCACTTGGTCAAATTTTACTTATTGAAAATGGTGATGTGATTCTTCCGTTTATCCTTGTCCAGCTGGTCGATATTGTCCATAATCGGGGACACGGCCAAGATCTTAGTTTGTTAACTCTGCAGAGTTTGTGCACTTTCACCTTCAGACTCAAATCAACCCAAACATCCTATACACTCTGAGTGCATTAAGGAAAGGAGAAGAATTGAGACGAGATCTTTCAAAAGCAAGAATTCAACCCAATGGCAAGACCCGTTCCACCTGTAATTATGCTACATCTGCTTTTCAAGCCCAGGCTGAACCCTCACAACTTAGTTGATCAAGACACAACCCATATGCTTAAAGGCTGCACTGGAAGCAATCTAAACTTGGGGAACATCATAATCACTTTGTTCCTGGGTGGCATTCTTTCAAGTGAACAACCATCGGGGAGACACTAAACTTTGAATCGCCCCGCACCACCAAATCCATCCAGGTGGTTCATTGAAGTTGTTACTTAAATTTTTTCCACAACATCAAGTAAAACGATTTTGTAGCAATACTAAGCATCTATGTACGAAGGCTTCAAAATAACAGGGTATAAGGATGGCTACACACTACTAGGACATAGCATAGCATAATATAACTTAGTAAAATTTCCTATCATGCATACTACTCAAAATCAACTAATGCATATAGAAAATAATGGGTAGTTGAATGGTGTGTTACTTGCCATGTTGAATTTGGTGAAGAATTCACACTCTCTTCACAAAAGATCGTTGCTCTACATACCATCTATTCATTGAAAACACAGTAACAGAATAAGATAGCATACTAGCTATCGAACACACAAGTGAAGAAAACATACAAAGCAACTTACATATCAAAAGGGGTTTGACCAATTTGGCTAGGACAAGGTCAAGGTCTGAGTTTGAAAGATTCATCCTCTAATGGTTTCATACTTGTTAAGGAGTTTCCAGGAGTTCACTAAGGATGTCTAGGTTGAGTTTGTAGTGATCAAACTTTATTGAAAACATATTTATCTAAGAAGTTCCAAGAGTTCACCAAGGTGATCTCACTATCTTAACTAAAGTAAATACAAAAAATGTGTAACACTTAGTCATTTTCATCAAGATTTTTTAGTGATCTAAGTTAGTCTTTCCATTTTGGGTCAAGGTAGGTCTAGGTTCAACTAACTTCATAGTAAATGACAAATAATGTCTTGGGATATTCCATTTGGGTCAATGGATGGACAAAAACAACTTGTTATTCTTCATCTTGTATGGATTGCTCTAAGTCTTCACATGTTTGTCTTCTTGAAGACCATCTTCATGCTTCTATTGTAGTCTTGTTCCTTGGATGGATTCTTCTCTTGTTCTTGATGTCTTTCTCACTAGTTGGTCCAAGTGTGATGGACACAAAATACCACTAAGTCAAATATAAAAGAGAAAGAAATAAGAAGAAGGATAGAAAGAGAGAGAGAGGAACTCGTTTCCTTCTTGATTTCTTCATACACTTGTACTTCCTTGAGTTGCTTCTAGTTTATGTGGAGTGTAAGTCCTTCCTTCAATTTCTTCAATGATCTTCTTTGTAGCTCTGGATGTTGCCACCAAGTTGAAAATGGAGTGCCTTCTTGTGCTTGAGTCTTGATTTCTATTTTGCTAACTTGATGATTTCTTGAAGCATGAACGGGGGAGTGGAGGAGTAGATAGCAAACTAAGGTTCACTACTTGGTATTATATGTGATTGACACATACTAAGTACTTGGGCTTGGCTCCAATTAGCCATAACAACAATAGTAACAAGCATAGAAACAACTCTAAGACTTAAACAACTAGGTGGACTACTATGCTGGAAGTTTGGCTAAAATTTCATGGTCATGGTCCAAGGGTGTCCAACAGTTTAGGCACTGATGTATCTGGTTCAAGGTTACCAAATTGCGCAATTTTGCAAAAGGAACTATATTGAAAATATTTATAGAATTAATTCTATGTAAAAAATACTCAAATATACCACTCAATTCTAAATTCAAATTTAACTTTTTCAAAAATTATTTTGTAACATAGGATATAAAAGTACACATCCTAAGGTTTCCAAATATATTTTATTTACAATTTTTGGATTTTTAGAATTTGAATTATTCCAAAATTCATCAGAGAAGCATATTTAAATTCGAACCATTTTAAGTTTGTCAATTTTGAATTTTAACAGTGCTAAAAGATTCTACATATCTAGGGGATTTCAAAAAGTCCAAGTTTGCTAAATTTGGAGTTGTGGTTGAAAAGTTATGATGGTTGAAGGTTCTATGGACTAATCTGCAAAATTGCCATTCTATTTTATTCGGAAAAAAATCCAGAGACGGGCTGGGCTCAGATTGGTTATTTGACGCGCAGGGCGATGGACAGGAAGTGGGCATGGGCAGGCTATGCGCTGCGCCGAGCGACAGATAAGAACATAATGTGATGCTGACTGAGCGCTGAGGTGGCGCGTTGTGATTGGCATGTACCGGTTCACTAAGTGGATTGAATCGCGGCCACTGGACCTAGATCAGACGGTGCAGATTCAAAACATGGGTTAGGGTTTCTCACCTTGCTGGAATGTCGCCGGAAATGTCGAGACAGCGGCGCAGTGCTCAAGAAAACGACGACGACGAGCTCGTGGGGTCTCTAACTAAGGAGAGGTGGTCCAGAAGGTTCAGCGTGACGCGTTAGAGAAGATGGTGGCGATGATGATGTTCCTCGCTTCCGATAACACCGATGATGAGCGGCCGAAGATGGCACGGCTCCGGCGGCCACTGGAGTGCACGGCGACAACGATTCCTGTAGTGGAAAAAATCGAGGAGGGGTCACAGGTGAGAGCACGGCTACAGGGAACGAGAACATCGGGGTCTCATGCCTTAGAGCTCACCATGCTAGCCGGAGACGGAGAAATTCAGCCGCGGGGTGGATGAACTCCGGCGAGGAAATTCTTCGTCCCGGGGGCATGATTGGAGAGAGGAGGAGAGGGGAAATGCTGAGGAGGCCGTGGGCATCTTATAGGGGCAGAGAGGGGACCAATTCATGGACTTAATGCAAAGAAATCGACGGGATTGAAATCGTCTGAAACTCACGTAGTTTCCTAACGGAGGAAGAAGTGGATGACGTTAGGGATGACGTCATCAATGTTTTTCTTTTTATTTCTGTTTATTGATTAAATTATATCTTCTATTTTACAACTCCAAATAACATGAAACAAAATTCTAAATTCATAATATTTCAAATAATTTCCAACAATACCACTTTTGTGGGGTTTCCATGTTTTGAATTTTTCAAATTACAAATTCAAAAGAATTCATAAATGCCTTATTATTCCAATTAAATGGAAAGATGTCAAATAAAATAGAAAATGAAATTGATTAAATTTCGGTAGCTTTGCAATGATAAAATACTATTTTCCAAAACCATTTCAAAGTGTTTTCATATTTTTATAACTTTAAAATATGATTAGAACATGAATAATTACTTAATAGAAAATGAGAGTTAAATATATAAATGTGATTTAAATGATTTTAGAAAATATTCCTATGGTTCAAACTATTGTTTTCTAGTCCCCTTTAAAATATTTCAACATATGAGAAAATCACTAATGGTATTTTATTAACCTAATCAAAATAGAGAATTAATAAATTTTGAATTGGGAGTGAGTAAGAACAGGGAGATCTTCCCAAATGAAGACGTTGTTTCTCCCAATGGAAAACATTGTTTTTCCTAATTACTTTACTTGTTTTCGTAACTCAAAAATATATATAACACCTTATTGTTTTGTTGATTGACATAATACTTGGAAAATAGATAACCAACTTTTATCCATTTGAGGTTATCAATAATGGTGACATAATTTATTGGAGACAAGGAGAAATATTAGAGATAGTAAATCTCTTGTTCTTTTTAATTATCATAATTATTTTCAAAATGGTAGTTGAGTTGAAAACATGTTTGGTAAAGATGTTTGCTAAGAAAATATTTTATTCACATGAGGAAACATATATATTTTTTTCTTTTAAGAAATACACTTTAGGGTTTTTGGAATTAAGGCAATTTGGATTCTTTACTGCAATTACATATTGTTTTCTTTTCTTTCCTCATTTTATTTGGTTTTTGGTGACTTGTTTAATCATGAAAACAAAAATTTGCAAATTTTTGTGATTTTTGAGTTTTCCAAAAATCAGGGATGTTACATACTACCACCCTTAAAAGAAATCTTGTCCCGAGATTTGGGAAGGCTAGAAATAAAGATAGGTTTGAGTAACTAGGTTCCAGAACAACTTGGTGGGCTACCACCCTTAAAAGAAACTTTTGTGGGTATTCTATTTTGGAGTGTGTCTTGATTTCAGATTGGCTTGAGTAGAACTTTCCTTCGCGGTAGAGTTCTAGACCAACATAGGTCTGTTGAACTACCTTTGACACTAAGGGGGTCACTCTTTGGGTCAATCAAAAGACCAAGTTGGGAGTATTTCGCAACATCATCTCATTTATTAAAATGGGAGCACATTTCTCAAGCATTCATTTTATTTTATTTTATTACATTGGAGGCATATTAAGAAAACATTTGTTTCTAAAGTATAACTTTGCATAAGAGTCAATCTTGTTGCTTAGCATGTCCCCCTGCAGTATTGGTCTCCTTGAAATATTATTTTCCTTTCTTCTTCCTTTTAGGACAATATTTGGCATAGTGTTCTTTATTTATGCATTTGAAGCATAACACTTGGCTGATGTCTTTGTGGAAGTAGTTGGGGTTCTGAAGTTTCTTCTCAGGGAAGTCATTGGCAGGATGTCATGTATCTCTGCACTGAAAACAAGTGACTTTGCTTAGGTCTTTCTTCCTTTCTATTGGCATAATATTGGCCATCATGCCTTCATACTTTTGTCAAGTATACTCAACTATGTTGGTTGAAAGTCTAGGTTGCTTGTTGGGACGATTCCTAGATAAATGTCCATCTTCTTCACAAGAATAACATTTTTTGGTGGTGGGTTTGGATAAATTTGAATGTGGTGTAGTCTTGGCTCCAGTATACATCTTGATATGGTCCATATGGATAGTATCCAACTTGTGCTTTCCCTTCACTTATGGTTTTCCTGAGTTCTCTTGGAGTGCACTAAGCATTCCTACTCTAGCTTGTTGTCCAACTTGTTGTACCATGGGGTAAATTGGACATTGTGTTGGTACATGTGTTGTTCCTTCACACAAAAGGCAAGTAACTTGAGTGGTTTATTCTTCAGTTGAGTTTTTTGCATCACCATGTGGTCACTCATCAGGATAATATTTCGAATAGTGTCCTATATCTCCACAAACTTTGCATGCTTTTAGTGTTGACCACCATTCTTCTTCTGCCGCTGGTTATCTCTAGCTATCAGGGGTTGATTGTTTTCACTATTGGCCATGCTTTGGGACATCATGTACACTTGTGATATTGGGTATCTAACACTTGCTGCATTCCTGATGCTAACTCCATATTGGGGTTGCTGGCTTGATTCTAGGTCATCAGTTGTATCATCCGAGTTTGAGCTTCTAGTAGCATCTTCATTGCTATTGGCTTCTCAGGGTTGTTGACATTCAGGTTAGGCATCTGTTTGGGTTTTAGGAGGGGAGATGAGTAGAGATTAGAAACATAACTAAAGGAGGTTCCTATCTAAACACAACAGATCAAGGAAACTCATCTTACTAACAACACATAACAAACATATAGCAATACATTCACACATCAAACAACAGAGTTTTCAAAAACAATCTAGTATTGTCATAGCACACTCATTGGTATGATCAATACGTTAATCGTGTTTCGTGTCTCACACTTTATTAGATATCATGGTGGTCTACTACTTAAGGTAGGCTAACCATTTTCTTGCTTTATTCCTCATGAAGGGTCTTCAATACTCAGTCTTCATGATGATCTCTTGGTTCTTTTTCATTGTAATCTCCTTTTCAAGAGTGTTGATCTCTTCTTAAGCTTCCTTCATATTCTTATGAGTGTTGTGAAGTCTCCACTTGAGTCTCTCTGTAAGTTCTTCAATAGCACTCCATGCAGCACTTCTTGCTGAGTCGAAGAATGAAAAATGCACTACCTTGTTGGTAAACATGCAATCTCCTCCCATCTTGTGGTCATACTCCTTGTTTCTGTACAGATGAATCTGTATCCACCAATATTCAATACCATCCTCCTCATCTATGTAGGGAAAACCCCAGTAGACTGCTGGTCCTTCAAATCCCATGATTAACATGAGGACCTTCAGTACTCTTGGGAACTCTGTGTCACATTCCAGGGTCATGGTCATCATTGGTCCTCTCTTGAGTGAAACAAAGATGCTGGTCATCTACAGATAAGATTAGACATTATAAATGTATATCATAGGAAGAAGTACAAGGAGAAAGGAAGATATAGTAGGTCTGTTTGTGAAGTAGTTGAAAAATAGTATATTTTTATTCCTATGGCTTCCCTAATTTTAATGCAAACCTAGGGTCTTGAATCCTATAGGCAACACAATGCTCTCATATCATTTTATAGCGTTCCCACATTTAAATAATGTAAGAACACCTGTGTTATTGTGCTAGTCCCTGGATCAATTGCTATCACCATAGTACATAATGAAATATCTTGCAAATGCGTCAAATTCTATTACATCACATGATCCAGTCTTTACAAAATAACATTACAACTCGCATAGTCTTAGAAGACTAGCATGAAACAAAGTATTACAACGGAAAACATAGTACAACATTGAACCCATCTTCTTCATGTGCCACAGGCGAAACATGTTGGCGGTAGACTCGAGATCCTATACGAAATCCTCACTCGTCTTCAGAATCATCTACATGATGGAATATGCAGCCACAAGGGGGTCAATACAATTTAACGTATTGGCAAGTAACACTATGGTGGATATAAATGGAAAGACTAGTACTACATGCTTATTTGGCTGAGTGGAGTTTTAGCTAAGTTTGCATAAAGCCAGTTTTCTCCTCTCACTTTTGTAAAACAAACTTTTATTTTCAAAGGGTGGCATCATTGGACTGAAATCCAAGCACCACAACTATTGTTTACTTGGTAAAATTTTACTTATTGAAAATGGTGATGTGATTCTTCCGTCCATCCTTGTCCAGCTGATCGATATTGTCCATAACCGGGGACACAGCTAAGATCTTAGTTTGTTGACTCTTCAGAGTTTGTGCACTTTCACCTTCAGACTCAAATCAACCCAAACATCCTATACACTCTGAGTGCATTAAGGAAAGGAGAAGAATTAAGATGAGATCTTTGATACGCAAAAATTCAACCCAATGGCAAGACTCGTTCCACCTATAATTATGCTACATCTGCTTGTCAAGCCCAAGATGAACCCTCACAACTTAGTTGATTAAGACAGATCCCATACGACTAACGGATGCACTGGAAGCAATCTAAACTTGGGGAACATCATAATCACTTTATTCGTGGGTGGCATTCCTTCAAGTGAATACCCCTCGGGGAGACACTCAACTTTCAACCGCACCGCACTACCAAATCCACCCAGGTGGTTCATTGAAGTTTTTACTTAAATTTTTTCACAACATCAAGTAAAACAATTTTGTCGCAACACTAAGCATCTAAGTACCAAGGCTTCAAAATAACATGGTATAAGTATGGCTACACACTACTAGGATATAGCATAGCATAATATAACTTATTAAAATTTCATATCATGCATACTACTCAAAATCAACTAATGCATACAGAAAATAATGGGTATTTGAATGGTGTCTTACTTGCCTTGTTCAAGTTGGTGAAGAATTCACACTCTTCACAAAATATCGTTGCTCTCCATACAATCTATTCATTGAAAACACAATAACAAAATAAGCAAGCATACTAGCAATCAAACACACAAGTGAAGAAAACATACAAAGAAACTGACATATCAAAAGGGGTTTAACCAAGTTGGATAGAACAAGGTCAAGGTCTGAGTTTGAAAGATTCATTCTATAATGGTTTCATACTTGTTAAGGAGTTCACTAAGGATGCCTAGGTTGAGTTTGTAGTGATCAAACTTTATTGAAACTATATTTATCTAAGAAGTTCCAAGAGTTCACCAAGGTGATCTCATTTTCATCAAGACTTTTGAGTGATCTAAGTTAGTCTTTCCATTTTGGGTCAAGGTAGGTGTAGGTTCAACTAACTTCATAGTAAATGACAAATAATGTCTTGGGATATTCCATTTGGATCAATCGATGTACCAAAACAATTTGTTATTCTTCCGCTTGTATGGATTGCTCCAAGTCTTCACATGTTTGTCTTCTTCAAATATCTTGTGTTTTATAACTCCAAATTACAAATTCAAACGAATTCATAAATGCCTTATTATTCCAATTAAATGGAAAGCTGTCAAATAAAATAGAAAATGAAATTGATAAAATTCCAGTAGCTTTACAATGATCAAATAATATTTTTCCAAAATCATTTCAATGTGTTTTCATATTTTTATAACTTTAAAATATGATGAAAAAATGAATATAGAAAATAATATTTGATAAAAATGAGGACTAAATATAGAAATGTGATTTAAATGATTTTAGAAAATATTCTTATGGTTCAAATTATTGTTTTCTAGTCCCCTTTAAAATATTTTCAACATATGAGCAAATCACTAAACCTAATCAAAATAGAGAATTAATAAATTTTGAATTGGGGTGAGTAAGAACAGAGAGATTTTCCAAAATGAAGATGTTGTATTTCCCAATGGAAAACATTGTTTTTCCAAACTACTTTACTTGTTTTCATAACTCAAAAATATATATATAACCTTATTGTTTTGTTGATTGACATAATACTTGGAAAATAAATAACCAACTTTTATCCATTTGAGGTTATTAATAATGGGGACATAATTTCTTGGAGACAAGGAGAAATATTAGAGACAATAACTCTCTGGTTCTTTTTAATTATTATAATAATTTTCAAAATGGTAGTTGAGTTGAAAACATGTTTGGTAAAGATGTTTGCTAAGAAAATATTTTATTCACATTAGGAAACAGAAAATAGATAAGTATATTTACTCAAGTTGAGTAAGAAATTCTATACAAGTATGATCGTATCATTATCAAGTGGATGATCATCATAATTATAGGGAATGTGGTTTAGATAAGATGGCTTCCTATAATATTTACCAACCTACAGATCTCCTAAAAGGTTTTAAACCTAAGGTCGCTTCGCTTTGATACCATCTGTGGTGACCTAGCACACCACTGCATGTGTAGTGCGCAAGTCGATGACATAATACTCACAGAAGGACTTATTCGTGAATATTACATCCCTTAGAGTAGTACAACAAAAACATAGCAGGTCTAGGCAAAACTGTAGGATACAAACTTCATTACAAAATCTTGAGAATCTCATTGATGAATCAAGAAGATCTCCTGCAAATGAAACATCAGAAGAAGCAATTCGAAGATCCAAGCTGGAGAATTACTCTAGCTCAGAACTTAATCTACTATGGCTGATGTCAACCCTAATCTATGGCTTGATACAGCTAAGACCGAGAATGGTCTTCACCTACACCTTGATAGCTTCTCCTCCACCAGCGTTGTTGATGATGATGCTTTAATAACTAAGTAAGAGATGACTCCACCTAGCTTCATGAGGTAGCGATGGCTTCACGATGACGACTTCCATAGGCTTCAACTCTAAGCAGGGGGTAAAACGGGAACGAATGAGTAACGAGCGTTACTCAGCAAGCTCATGATATATAGTGGGTATTTTGATGCACTAACTACAGCTTTAGACTCGAAAGAGTCATAAGCTAATGCAAGGTTTTGTAAAACTTTCTTCAAGAGGTTGATTTTAATTCTGAAAACTATGCCCGCCAGACCATCACAGTAGCTAGAACTTCATGGAGTTGTCTTTCATGTAGTCTTCGCAGTTCCTTCCCGGAACAGGGGGTAACATGCCACATACTTTTACACTCTGCAGAGGTGCGTTACTTTACCCATGGACGACCAAGACCATGTTGCACAACCAGGTGTAGATTCCTGTCCACTCCAACTCAGGTGTGGGGCCCGGTTGTTGGTCCAAGCCAAACTGTGCTTCTCCGCACAACGCATGCCCACCCATTTCCGCCAGCAGGTTGAACGCCTTATTCCACCCCTCACGGTGGAGATCTACGCGCCCCTGGCAGACACTCATAGACCCTAGAGTCCGTGGGACGTAAGGGCTCCCACCCATGTTCATGTAGTCCCGCATAACCTACAGCGTACATCTCTGGCAGCCCGTTGACATGCGAACGAGAAAAGATCACAGCTGACTTACTCCCCCCCATAGAAGACCCATGGTTAACGCGGTATTTATGATGCACCGAGTTCTGACGGCATTTGTGATTAGTTCCTAGGAAATACGTTCCCGTGCATATGGAACCTTCCTTTGACCTATTCATCTTACCATGGTCCCATCCGCCCACCAAACAGAACACTACCACTCGGGTAGTCATTCAATTAGTCATATTATTATAAAAATATGATCATGCATTCTTTTGAGAACATGTGGTAATACGATAGGGTTTTTGTAAATAGTTCATTTCGAAGTACTGCAAAGGATATGAGCAAGTGATGAACTTGCCTGAGATTGAAATAACCATAATAATCAATGCCTTCGGGTTCAAGGGTCTCGTAGAAAATCCCGACATCTGAAAGATAGCAAAGTAGTCCTGGTAAGGAATACAGAAAACATTGGCAGGATGATATATGCATAGTAATGAGATGCATCGTGTATTACCCTGGAAAACACCCCAGCTTACAAGTGTAAGCCATGTTTTATACGATAACTTATTCACACAGGGTTTAGGTGAATGGTTTCATTACTTGTGGTGATGTGGTTATTACTTTGTCTTTAGATTTACATGTGTTTCACTTTTACTTAACAAACACTTGTTATCATGTTTGAGTAGAAGTTTTGATTACTTGGTGAGGTAACAAGACAATAGCACATGGAAAACAATTATTGAAAAGGTAACAAACATGTTTGATTTTATGTTCTAAAAGTGTAGATCTAATGACAATGAGTTTAGTTGAAAATGATGAATGATTACAACTATTCTATCATCACATAACTTGCTAGTGTCTCGTGATGATAGGCTTAGTAGGTGTGAAAACATGAGAGTTTTATCAATAAGGAAAATAATGAGGTGATAGTCATCTCAGGTTTTTAATAGATATTTATAGACTTTCAGTAGACTTATAAAATCAAGTTTATAAGTTAAGTAAAATGTTTTACAATTGACATATTTGAGTTGGAAATGTTGTTCTATTTAATTTGGTATATCAATTGATGTTTCTGAAAATATTTGAATAAGTTATTATTTTTTAATAAATTAAATGACTAGGCAAAACATTGCATACATGAAAACTTGGTCAAATGACCATGAAAACATCATAGATGAGTTGCATTTTTCATTTGAGGCATTTTGGTATATAACTTATACGTTTCTAATTTTATGAATTATTTACTACTTTTCCCAAATTTTAATGATTTAATTTAAATCAAAAATATTTAATTTTAAATTTAATCAAACATTTTGAAAAGTTCATAAACATTTAGATTATGTTTTTCAGATTAATTTGGTATATTATTTATATTTTTCTAATTAACTAAATAAGAGTTATGGATTTTTCCAATATTCAATTATTTTCTAGAATTAGTAATCATTTTCTGAAAATAATAAAACAAGCTTATGACGTCACAGTGATGTCATCTTGACATCACACATAGAGGAATCTCTCTGCTGCTCTAGAATTCGATTGATTCGTTGGTTGAATCGTGAAATTGAGGGGATGGTGAGCTAGAACTAATCGAGGCGAACCTAGGGGTGGCTGCGGCTTGACCATATGGTCGTCGGAGCATCATCGGCGGCGAGGTTATGCGGCAGCGGTGACAGTGGGTCGGCGGTAGCACGCTATGGACCTCGAGGGGACAAACAGAAAGGTCCTGGAGATTCCCTTGCTCGCCAGGAATCCAGAGAAGGGATCACAGTGGCTGGAGAAGACTCGACGGCGACCCGAGCTTGCACGGAACCCAGTGCTGGTGTCGGAGAAGAAGAGCTCGATTCGTCGGGTTCCCACTGTTCTAGCCATCCGCGCTGGATGAGGTGGTAGAGGAGGCCGAGGTCGACCTCTGGGCAGTCCCAATTCGCCCGGGGACGGCCGGAGTCGATGGCGTGGCGGCGGTTTCCGAGAGATAGGGTTTCGGGTTCTTGCTCCGTTACAAAGAGAGATAGAGCAAGTGATGCGAGAGCCCCTACAAGTTCTGGAATTTACAAACATGTCCTTCTGTCTTAGAAACTGAGAGAAAACCTTTGTTTTCAGGGCCAAATTGTAAACCTAAAAATTATATTTGGAAAGCTCATCAAATTTTCAACCTCACCATGTTTTGTTTTGGTGAATTTGAGCAATATTTGTATTTTTTATTTAGGGTGCTGGATTAAGTGATTTTTGTTATTTCCAACCATTTAATTGATTAAATGGCTTTACAACTATTTTAAGCATGATTATCATGAGCACACAATGATCATGTGGTTTAACAAAGTGATATAACTTAATTGGAATATTGTAGGTATAATCCCTTATAGAAAGTAATTTAGTAAAACTACTTGGTACTGGTTCTATGCACTATTATGAAAATCATTTAATATGGAATTTTATTCCATGACACACCAAATGATTTTAATGGTTGAAGGGACTTGTTTTTCTTTTATAACTTTGTTATTCTCCTAATTGAAAATCTTAGCAAGCTTGGT
Organism: Alopecurus myosuroides; assembly: GCA_028641055.1. Lineage (NCBI taxonomy): Eukaryota > Viridiplantae > Streptophyta > Magnoliopsida > Poales > Poaceae > Alopecurus > Alopecurus myosuroides. The sequence goes on from CM054059.1 coordinate 202,300,734, forward strand.
TGACATATACTATGTGTGTGTGTGATAGAAAGGGTTTTTTTAGTACTTGATTAAATGGAAAACTTGAGTGGCTTTGAAAGCTTATTTGTTTGTTTTCCACCAGGTTCCAAGTATGAATATTATCCCATGCTTGTTTTAGAAACAAGTGATCATTTGTATGTTTATGTGTCGATGAATTTTTGTTATCATCTGTTAGTTTTATCTATGAAAAGGATTTGGAAAACAAGGTATCAGCTTGTTTTCATCTACCTCCACATATCAATACATGTGGATGCAATACCTTGTTGTTATTTCTTTATGGATACTTGTTTCCATTTAAGAGGTTTACTATTTGTTCCTCATCTCTGTTGAGTTTGACAAGGCATAGAGGTTATGGATTTTTTTAACATTAACTAATGTTTTACTGAATAAATTCTTCCTGAGACAGTGTTGCTCCTTTTGACTTCTGTTGCTTGATGTTCTTCTCTCTAGTTGCCACTAGTCTTCTTTTATCACATTTTCCATTGCAGGTAGGTTCCTCTCTTGGTTTCCAACTTCAATTATCTCACCCATATGGTGAAAACAACACGTTGTTCCAAGCAAAGATTTTCCTTAGAGGATTATGAAAGAATGTAGGTTTATTTTATGACATCAAGTTTCCATATGCATATAAGAAGAATTTGTTAACAAGTGGGCCAGACTTGCCTCCAAATTACTACTCATATACAATTGGATGAGATGTACTAGGTTATTCAATCTTTTGTCTATTTATCTATGACACTCAAGTGTTTGAGTATACAAAAGTGATCTGTTAACAAGGTAGCTAGTCTTGTTATCAAACTACTTCTATGTCGCACCCTGACTTCTAGAGGATACTCACCGGGCCGAACTGAATAGTAGATGAATGGATTACGGGGCTTACCTGCTCCCGCATCCTCTTACGAGTAGGCCAGCACTTATGTGCGACAACCAAACTCTACTATCCATCGTCGATGTAAATTATCCCATAGAAATCAAGATACTACCATTGACGTACTTCATACCAATCACACATGGTACGTCAACGGCTTGTAACAGAATGATAGCACAACATATCTCTAAGACACAAAAGATTGAAATAAGTTGCAACTGGCCCTCACTAGGGCAGAGAATAGCAAATACAATCATCCAGAGGACACATGTCCCAACATATCATCATTACATCACAGGGGAAGCACTCAAAGCGTCTGAATACAGACAAATCCAAATAGGCCTAAGAGCCGGGAAGAAAGAAAGACGGAGCCCATCCACGTAGTCTCGGATCCTGCCCGGGTCCGCTATCTACTCGTCAGCAGTCTCGTCGTACTCCACGTAGTAGCCTCCAAGGGGATCCTCGTGGTCGTAGTCTGCGGAAACCACAGCCCCAAAGGGGTCAGTACATCAACGTACCGGCAAGCAAGACTCACAGTTCACCAAAGTGTAGCCCGTCAACACCAAGCACAGATGCCTTGGGTTCAACGGAAGAAAGGGGATATAAAGGATGCTGCAACTGGCTGCGCTAACCAACTACAGAACATACTACAACTTCCGGCTAACAGAAAGAAGATAAGATAGCGTATCGTAACCAACTATGACTAACCACCAAACAAACCCATCCTGGATCTCGCCCCTTATCCAAAGAAGCAGTCCGAGGATAACTCACACGGTTGGATTAATGAATAATGGATCAAGTTGTTGTGTCAATGAGTCTATTACTAGTCAAGTTATCAATAGTTAGGTGTAAGTTGTTCTGAGTACTTGTTAGCCGGTACTTTCACCAAGTCAACCATAACCGCGGAAAACACGGCTTCTCGAGAAGATTTATCCCTGCAGGGGTGCACCAATTTAGCCGTACACGTAAGAATAACCCGCCAGATGGAATGCCTCCCACCAAGCGGGGCACTCAACACAACTCAACTCTTCTCCGCATCAAGCCCAAAGAACCCCGTGCAGTGAGCGCACGGCTAATCGAGCCCCCGAAGAAAAGGGGACCCTCATAGCACTCTAAGAACGTGTCTCCCTAAATGCCGACTACAAAAGTTCCACCCTGCGCTGGGCTCGCAAAAACATGCATGCGGCAAATGGAAAACCCGAACTAAATGAGCCGATTTGGACGAGATGCAAATTGAATCAAATTGAGGGGGGCGCCCATACACGCTTCCCACATGCGGGTAGTGTGCTCATCATGGATCAGTAGACAAGACCCTTTTCCTATTAGAGTCGACACTAGCAGGCCTCAAAACCACACAGGGCCTCCTGCCGGTGCCTTATCAGCATATTATTATTAACAGGTTGATTGATTAACATCGAGCCCCCAGAACATAATAGAAATAAGATAACAGAAAGTAACGGGTAAAAGACTCGAGCAAAACAACCTAAGCATGCTAGTAAGACACTGGCTCAACAAAGGGGTTGTAGGAGTGGAGGTGAGGCAATATCAGGGTTAAGGGATTCATGTGATAGGTTCGTAATAGAAACAACTATTACTAGGGCTAGCAGAATAGACAACGGAAAGTATCGGTAACCAATGTTGAAAGGAACACAGTGGTTCATGTGAGTGATAACTTGCCTGCAAGCTCAGCAGCCTCGTACTGAGCTAAGTCCTCAGAAGGGGTGCTGTAAGGATCGTCTGTCTCAACGTCGTCATCTATTCGAGAAGAAGCAAACAAACAACGCAAAGAGACAACAATCAATAAGATGGCATACTGCACAATCATGGGATGATGCATGTCATGTTAATGGATGCATCAGAATAAACTACTTGACATGGTAACACAATTTAAATGGACCCATATGCAATTTGATTGCATATGGAAAAGGTCCATGACTTAAGGGCATCTCCAGCCGTTGCGCCCCCCCAGGACGCGAAAACCCTCGCTTTTTTTGCGCCGCGGCGCTAAACGGCGCTATTCTGGGAACTGGGGGGCGCGTTTCCCAGTCGTGAACCCAGGCCGCCCCCCCAGCGGCGACTCGGCCCAATTTGGGCAATAGAAAAATTGCACACCAAATAAATAGAGTTTTGACATACAAATAAATAGAGTTTTGCCACACAAATAAGTTATTCAACAAATTAAAGGAAAAAAAATAGACTAGTCATCCTCCTCAACATTGCCATTTCCCTTTCGCGCCCACAAATGCTGCACCAGGTCATCCTGCAGAGCATGGTGTGTTGCAGCGTGTCGAATCTCCTGTCGCTTGGTGAGGAAGTCTACCCATGATGCCGGCACCTGGTGATCAACATCTGCAAGAGGGCCCTGCCGGTAGTATGGTGTGTTTGCCTCACTGTCAGGCACCGGGTCATCCCGCTCACTCTCAATGATCATGTTGTGCAAGATCACACAACACTGCATCACCTCCCACATGTTGGACTTCGACCAAGTCATAGCTGGGTACCGGACAACAGCGAATCGAGATTGCAGCGCACCAAATGCCCTCTCAACATCCTTCCTGCAAGCCTCCTGGCATTTGGAAAACCAAGCTTTTGCGCTTCCTGGGATAGGGTTGGAGATGCTCTTCACAAATGTTGCCCACTTGGGGTAGATACCATCTGCAAGATAGTATCCCTTTGTATACTGGTGTCCATTGATCTCATAGTTCACAGGGGGGCATGGCCTTCGACAAGATCGGCAAAGACATTCGAGCACTGCAAGACATTGATGTCGTTGTGACTTCCAGGCATACCAAAGAATGAATGCCAAATCCATAGATCGTACGAAGCCACGGCCTCGAGAACCACAGAGCACTCTCCTTCCTTTCCCTTGTACATCCCCTGCCAGTCAAATGGGCAGTTCTTCCATGCCCAGTGCATACAGTCGATGCTGCCAAGCATCCCAGGAAACCCTCTTGCTTCATTCTCTGCAAGGAGACGAGCAGTGTCTTGCGCATTGGGTGATCGCAGGTATATTGGGCCAAAAACTGCAACCACTGCCCGGCAGAACTTGTTCAAGCACTCGATGGCCGTGGACTCGCTCATGCGCAGGTAGTCATCTTGTGCATCTGCGGGAGCACCATATGCAAGCAACCTCATGGCCATCGTGCACTTCTGGATAGAGGTAAACCCTACCGTGCCGGTGCAGTCCTTCTTCAACTTGAAGTAGGTGTCGAACTCCCGGATGGCATGCATGATCTTGAGGAAGAGCGTGCGTTTCATCCTGAAACGACGCCGGAACACCTTCTCGTCGTTGGTAGGATCCTCGGCGAAGTAGTCGGAGTAGAGGATGCAGTAGCCCTCGTACCGCTGCCTCGGCCTGCTCTTCCGGCGACCGGGCTTCGATCCAGCGCGGCGTGGCGCGGCGTCCTGGGCCAGCAACGCGGCCAGGCAGCTCAGGACGAGCAGGTGATCCTCGTCGTCGATGGCGGCCTGGTCTTCCTCGTCGAATAGCTCGGCGAGCATTTCCTCGGAGTCGGAGTCCATGGCTCGGACAGAGCGTCGAACACCTTGCGGGCGGTGGACGCGGCTCACTGGGGCGCAGCCTCCTCCGCGACGGAGACGTGCTCGAACGGCGGCGACGACGTGGTGGACCAGCCGGCGGTGGGTTCTCTCTTCGCTGTCGTACGATGGTGGCGACGGTGGTTGCGTGGGCTGCGGGGGCGGGGCGGCGACGGCGAGGGCGAGCGAGTTGGAAAGACGATTCGGGGGGGGGAGAAAGTGGGAAAAGAGCTCTCCCTCGCCGACAGCGCTGGCCCACGCGCGCTTTTCCTCTCGCCCCCCCCCCAGGCCGAACCCAACAGGCTGGGTTCCGCCTGGGGGCGGCGGCGCTAATTTCCGCCGAAACGGCGCTTTTTCAGGTCCTGGGGGGGTCGACTGGTGGAAAAAACGGCGCTTTTCGCCAAAAACGGCGCTAATTTGCGTCCTGGGGGGGACGACTGGAGATGCCCTAAGGTTGAAACAAATGATCTACTAATAATTACCATGGGAAAGTTGTTTAGCATGATGCATGCATGATGAAAACAGTAAGGTAACAACATTAGATGCAAGTGGAAATGAAATTTACCAAGTGTGGAATTTTATTTAAGAAGTTAAGAATTTTTGGCTTCTTAATGATGTTACACAAGAATTGGTTGTTTTCATCAAGTTTAATTGCTCAAAACAGATAACAAAGTTAATATTTGAAAAGAGCACAAAATTTTAGGTGGATTACATGTTTCAATTATTGAAAAAGGAAATAGAATGATTTACTTATGAATTAAACAAGATTAAACAAGTTTTAATTGGAATTAATTCAAGTGTGGGTATTAATTGAATTTTTATTTGTTCAAAGAATTAAATAAAATTCATATTTGAAAAGGTTATGTTTTTCTGGTTTGAAAACATATTTTATATGTCCAAAAATAATTTAAGTTGAGCAAGTTATGAATTTAGCAAATTTAAATGATTTAAACAAGGTTTAAATTATTTAAGCAATTTTAATTATTCAAAACATGAAACAAAATTTATATTTGGAAAGATGGTTCAAAATGGCATGGAAAACATATTTTATTTATGTTATTTGGCATGCATTTAAAATGTTCAAAACAGGAAACAATTGGTTTAAATAGATAGATATTTAAATTTGGGGCAGTGTACATAGTTTACTTTTATTATTTGGATTTATAAAATGAAAGTTATTTGCATTTTAGTATTAGGGACCAAACTGTAATTAAAAGGACTTATTTTGAAAAAGAAAAAGGCTGAAAACAAATTTGCACTCTGCAGTGGCTAGCCCTAGCCACTGTCAGAGGGGCCCTGGGCACTGTGTGGCCCGCGTGTGCTTGCGTGGCAGCACCAGCCACAGACAGGTGGGGCCTGCCTGTCAGCAGCTCTGCGGAAAAAAGGTTGGGTTAATATGCGAGCGCCAGGGCTCGAACCCTGGGCTCTAGTGCGCGTGCGCTGTGGCGTTGCCACTGGGGTGGCGAATGGATCTTGTCAGTATACCACGCGCGAACAGGTTAAGGTTCAGTAGGTGCTCGTTATCTGAAAATGACGAAAAACGCGCCCTTTCTGAACCTGACGGAACAACGACGCCGGCGGTGAGCTGCTCGTGGCTGCGGTGCTCGTGCTGCTCGTGTGCGTGCACGGAAGTGTTGCGAGTGTGTGTGTGCACGAGAGGGAAGGGAGAGAGGGAGGTGGACGCCGTGCTAACCGCGGCTGGAGAGGAAGCAGAGGGTCGATGGAGGGCGGCCGGCGGCGATGTCGAGGACGGCGGCGGTGATCCAGTTCCCCTTGGGCTCAACGGAAGTGTCCAGGAGGTCGACGAAGGTGCGGTGGTCCGATCCCCGTGGTCAGCGTGGACGGTGGAGGGCTGCAGCGACGGCGGCGTCCATGGATTCAGAGGCGGAGCTCCGGTGAGGTGGGGTTCAGAGAGGGAAATTGCGCCGGGGGGAGAGAGGAGATGGCGGCGGAGCGAGGGGGATAGGGAGTAGGGGTCTAGGGCTGCAGCGGGGGGTCCTAGGTTAGCTATATAGGGGGCTAGGGCTGCTGTTGGCCGTCGGCGCGGTACTGCTGCCGCCGTGGCACCGCCCGATGGCGTGCCGTACCGCGAGAAGAAAGAGAGAGGGGAGCGAACCGGTACGTGGGCCAGCGGGGAACGAAAATGGGCTAGGCCGTGCGTGGCCCCCCTCCACTGGACGTTTTTCTTTTTCTTTTTCCTTCTGTTTATTATTATTTTATTTTTTTGCAGAAATAGAAATGGAAGAAAAAGATAAGTTTTAGGGCTAGGAAAAAATTAGGGAAAAATTGGTTGAGTTAATTAGGTCAATAGCAATCACTTGCCAAGCTTTGATTTTCAAAAAGTTCAAAATAACTTGCTGTTTGCAAATTGGTTCAAATTTGAATGAATTTGAATATTAAGTGATTATTATTGAAAACAAGATTTTTAAAAGGGTGAACCTTAATGTTCAATTAGGACAAAGGATTAGGGTTATTTTGATAATTTTCATAAGTTGAAATTGGGTGCTGTTTGTGAATGTGATTTGAATTTGAAATAATATTGGAATTAAGTTTGGATTAATTTAATTATTAAAAGCCATAATTTTACTGGTTTGAACCTTATGGTTTAATGGAAACAAATGGATGTTTTAATTGAACATTTTAATTGGAAAGTTGTAACATAACAAGTATGAACAAATTGATTTAGAAGTTGGTTTGAATTTCCATTGTGAAAACAATTAAAAACAGATGCAAAACAAATAGGAAACAAATGCAATGAGTATGATGACATGATGCAAAACTTTAGTAAAACAAGAAACAAAACATTCTAGGGGTGTTTTCATACTTGGGATGTTACAAAACGCCCCCCTTGAAGGAATCGCGCCCCGAGATTCCTACTGAGAAATGAAAAGGTCCGGATACTTCTTGCGAAGATCCTCTTCGGTCTCCCACGTTGCTTCTTTATCGGAATGATGCGACCATTGCACTTTCAAGAACTTGGTGATCTTGTTGCGAGTCTTACGAACGGTCTCATCGAGACTTTGAATAGGGTGCTCCTCATAAGAGAGATCATCTTGCAGTTCAATGGAATCATGATCAACTGCACGACCTGGATCTTTGAAACACTTCTTGAGCTGTGACACGTGAAACACATCGTGCACCTTGGATAGGTTTTCTGGAAGTTCAAGACGATAGGCATTTTCCGCACGCCTTGAGAGAATGTTGAAAGGACCAATGTATCTTGGTGCAAGCTTTCCTTTCACACCAAAACGATGAGTGCCTCTGAGGGGAGTTACACGGAGATATGCCTTGTCACCAGGTGCGTAGATCATATCCCGGTGCTTGCTGTCATAGTAGCTCTTCTGACCAGACTGAGCAATCTTGAGATTGTCACGAATGATGCGAACTTTCTCTTCGGCTTCCTTAACAATGTCAGGTCCTAAGAGTGAACGTTCACCAGCTCCAGACCAATTGATTGGACTCCTGCATCTGCGGCCATAGAGTGCTTCAAATGGTGCCATGCCTAGGCTTGCCTGGAAGCTGTTGTTGTAGGAGAATTCAGCATATGGAAGGCAATCCTCCCATTTCATGCCAAAGGAGAGACCACATGCTCTGAGCATATCCTCGAGAATCTGATTGACTCTTTCGACTTGCCCTTGAGACTGAGGATGATAGGTTGTGCTGAACAGAAGTTTGGTGCCCAATGCTTCTTGAAAACTCTTCCAGAAATGAGAAGTGAATATGCTTCCACGGTCTGAGCTTATTTCCAATGGAACACCATGAAGAGGAACAATCTTTGCTGTGTAGAGCTCTGCTAACTGGCTAGCTGAGATTGTTTCTTTGACAACAAAGAAGTGAGCTACTTTAGTGAGACGATCAATAACAACGAAGATTGCATCGTTGCCCTTCTTGGACTTTGGAAAACCAATGACGAAGTCCATTTCAATCATGTCCCACTTCCACTCAGGGATTTTCAGAGGTTGGAGAAGACCGGCTGTTTTCTGATGAACTGCCTTAACACGTTGACAAACGTCGCATTCAGAAACGTATTGAGCAATTTCACGTTTCATGCCAGGCCACCAATACAGTGTTTTGAGATCCTGGTACATCTTTGTACTTCCAGGGTGGATGGAGAGAGGAGTTTCATGAGCCTCCTTGAGAATGATATCTTTGAGACTTTGAATTTTAGGAACTGCAAAGAGTCCTTCGAAGAACACAGTTCTGTAACATCCCAAGTATGAAAACCATCCCCTTAGAATGGTTGTTGCATGTTTATTAAAGTATTGCATCATGTCATCATTTTGTTTCATGTTGTTTGCATTTGTTTCTTAATTGTTGCATTTGTTTTCCACTGTTTTCACAACTCAAATTCAAACTTTATTCAAATGATTGTTTCATACTTGCTCTGTTACAACATTTTGAATAAAAATCACAAACAAAAACAACCAATCTGTTTCATGTTTTTCCATAGTGATCACTTGTGAAAATGATGGTTTTAAACCAATCATTTAAATTCCACAAACACATTTAAAAGTCAAATCAAAGCACCAAAACAGAATCACTTTGAAATTATGATGATATCAAAACAAATCAACTCAATTTGGTTATAATTAACAATAGGGTTACCCTATTTTAAATTTTGTTTTTATTAATGATCACTTAATAAAGAAATTCATCCAAATTTGATTTAAATTCAAACAGCAAACAAAATTCAACCTTTTTGAAAATAAAAGTTAAAACCTGTTTGCAAATGATCTAACAAGGTTACCCAAATTTTTTCCAAATTTTTCACTAAGTTTAAACCTATCAAATGCTTCCAATTACTTTTCAGCAAAAAAAAAGGGGAGAAAGAAAAATCAAAAATTCAAACGTTTTGGTGCCAGCAGAGAGACTGGGCTGCGCCCAGCCCATTTCTCTTTTCCCTCCTCCTCGTTTTTCTTCGGCAGCGCAGCCCAGCCCGTTATCCCCGCGGAAAAACGGTTCGTTTTTTTCCCTCGTTCTAATCTGCCGTCATCAACCTGTACGGCGTCCATCCGGAGCGCCACGGCGGACGCGGCCACCTCCCGACGACGATCCCGCCCCCGTACGCCCTATATATCACCCCTAGGGCTCCGCGCCACCTAACCCTAACCCTAGGAGGCTGTTTCCCCCTCGAGCCCGCCGCCGTCTGCCCTCTCCCGGCCACCTCCCTCGCTCTGATCCCCTCGCCGGAGTTTTCTCCCCTCTGAACTCCGATGATAACCACCGCAGCAGTCACCCGTCTACCTACCTAGACCCAAAAACCGAAACCCCACTCTCCCCTCGTCCGTTTAGACACCCGTGCAGCCCCGGAGACGCACGGTGCCCTCGCCGCCGTCCACAGCCGTGTCGCCGTCGAGCTCGTCACGGTCTCTGCAACCTCGACCATCTTCCGGTGAGCCTCCGTGTCATACGCTCCCTCCTCCCTCTCTGTTGATTCGCAAGCCACACGGCACCGTGCACGTCCACCGCATCCGTCCAGCACACGCACGCACCACCAGCGCGAGCACGACCACCGTTTCCCCGCCGGCGAGCAGCGATGGTTCTCTGACGAAGTTCAGTAATCGCGCGTTTGGGTTCAGTTATCTCGCAGGGTAAGGTTATCCTCCCTGCGCCGCGGTACCTGACAGAACAAACGCAACAGCGCAGTGGCATGGTTCAGTTAGCGCGATGCGCCGCGGCCCGGGTTCGATTCCCAGGTGCCGCAACCCTTTTTTTTGGGGATTTCTCCCCTGGACGCGACCCCACCCGACAGCGACTCACGCTGCCACGCAAGCGTGCGCAGCGCCACGCTGGCCCCTGGCCCACGCCGCAGTGGCTGTGTGTAGCTGCAGCGCGGTAACAAATGTTTGCACGCTTCTGTTATTATTTTCTAAATCATTTTAAATGGCAGAATTAATCCCTAAAAGCCAAACTTTAATAACTTTTAATCTATAACTCTAAATAATAAAAGTTAAATATGTTTATTGTTCTAAATTAAATTGTCTACCCAACTATGCCATTTGTGTACTGTTTTGAAATTTCAAAGTGCAATTCAAATTTGAATTCAAATAATTCAATTGTATTTTGCTAAAATTCATAACTAATTCATAATAAATCCAAATCATGCAAATAAAATATGTTTTCAATGCTATTTCAAATAACCTATTCAAATATAAATTTTGTTTCATAATTTGAATAATTTAAATTGCTTAAATAATTTAAACCTTATTTAAATCATTTAAAATTGCTAAAATCATAACTTGCTCCATTTAAATTATTTTTTGAACATGCAAAATATGTTTTCAAACCATCAAAGTGTGAACTTTTCAAATGTGAGTTTGAATTTATGATTTGACTAAATAAAAATTCAATAATATTCAAACTTGTTCTAAATTCATTTAAAACTTGTTTAATATTGTTTAAGTCATAATAAATTCATTCTAACTCCTATTTCCAAATTTGAAACATGTAATCCAACTAAAATTTGATGTTCTTTTCAACTATGAACTTGGTTAATTGTTTTGCACACTTTAACTTGGTGAAAACAACAATTGCTTGTGTGACATGTTTAAGTAACCAAACTTTCCCAACTTAACCAATATTTTCCAAACTTGTTTTATTCTTTTACCACTTGCATCTCTTGTTGTTATTTTGTTGTTATCTTCATGCATGCATCATGGTAATCAACTTTCACATAATAATAACTTGTAGATCATTTGTTTCCACTGAATTCATGGACTCTTGCCATATGCAATCCAATTGCATATGGGTCCATTTAAATTGTGTTATCATGTTATCTAGTTTATTTTGATGCAACCATTAACTTGACATGCATCATCCCATGATTGTGCACTATGCCATGATATTGATTGTTTATTCTTTCTGTATTGTCTGTTTGCTTCTTCTCGGATAGACGACGACGTTGATACCGACGATCTTTACGACACCCCTTCTGAGGATCTAGCTCAGTACCCGGCTACTGGGTTTGCAGGCAAGTTATCACTCACATGAACCACTGTGTTCCTTTCAACATTGGTTACCGATACTTTCCGTTGTTCTTTTCTGCTAGCCTTAGTGGTAGTTGTTTCTGTTACGAACCTATCACATGATACCCTGAACCATGATATTGCCTCACCTCCCCTCCTATCACCCCTTTGGTTGAGCCCGTGTCTTACTAGCATGCTTAGGGTTGTTTTGCTCGAGTCTGTTACCCGTTACTTTCTGTTATATTCTGGGGCTCGATGTTAATCAACAACCTGTTAATCTTGGGTAATAATAATTTGCTGATAAGGCACCGGCAGGAGGCCCGGCGTGGTTTTGAGGCCTGCTAGTGTCGACCCTAATAGGAAAAGGGTCTTGTCTACTGATCCATGATGAGCGCACTACCCGCATGTGGGAAGCGTGTATGGGCGCCCCCCTCAATTTGATTCGATTCGCATCTCGTCCAAATCGCCACACTTAGTTCGGGCTTTCCATTTGGTGCACTCATATGCAGGTACGAACCCGAGGCCAGGGTGGAACTTTTGTAGTCGGCATTTAGGGCGGCGTGGTCTTAGAGTGCTATGAGGGTCCCCTTTTCTTCGTGGGGCTCGATTAGCCGCGCACGCACAGCACGTGGTGCTTTGGGCTTGATGCGAAGAAGAATTGAGTTGTGTTGAGTGCCCCGCTTGGTGGGAAAGGCCTTCCCATCTGGCGGGTTATTTTTACGTGTACGGCCAAATTGGTGCACCCCTGCAGGGATAAATCTTCTCGAGAAGCCGTGTTTTCCGCGGTTATGGTTGACTTGGTGAAAGTACTGGCTAACAAGTACTCAGAACAACTTACACCTAACTAATGATAACTTGACTAGTAATAGCCATAATGAGACAATAACGTGATCCATCATTAATCCAACTGTGTGAGTTATCCTCGGATTGCTTCTTTGGATAAGGGGCGAGATCCAGGATGGGTTTGATTGGTGGTTAGTTATAGTTGGTTACGATACGCTATCTTATCTCTTTCTGTTAGCCCTGAAGTTGTAGTATGTTCTCTAGTTGGTTAGTGCACCAAGTTGCAACATCTTTTATACCCTTCTCTTCCGTTGATCCCAAGGCATCTTTGCTTGGTGTTGACGGGCTACACTTTGGTGAACTGTGAGTCTTGCTTGCCAGTACGTTGTTGTACTGACCCCTTTGGGGTTGTGGTTTACGCAGACTAGGACTACGGCTACGATGACCACCAGGATGGCTACTTCGTGGAGTTTGACGAGACTGCAAACGAGTAGATAGCTGGACCAGGGCAGGATCCAGGACCTACGTGGATGGGCTTCGTATTCTTTTATTTCCCGGCTTCTTAAGCCTATTTGGATTTGTCTGTACTCAGACCCTTTGTTTGCTTCCGCTGTTGTAATGATGCTATGTTGGGACATGTGTCCTCTGGATGATTGTATTTGCTATTCTCTGCCTTAGTGAAGGCTATTTGCAACCTTATTTCAATCTTTTGTGTCTTAGAGACATTCTGTGGTATCATTCCGTTTAACGCTGTTGACGTACCATGTGTGATTGATATGAAGTACGTCGACAGTAGTGCCTATGGTCCCTAGTGGATAGTTTACATCGACGATGGAATAGCAGGGCTTGTGTTGTCGCGCATAAGCGCAGGCCTACCAGGAAGCTGGGACGTGGGAGCAGTTATGCCCCATAATCCAAGCATCTGCTATCCAGTTCGGCCCGATGAGTATCCCCTAGAAACCAGGGTGCGACAAATGGTATCAGAGCCTGTCTTCCTGTAGGATCCCTTTTACTGGTCGCAGTTTGAGTCTAGAAACTATTTTGTAGCTATACAGGAAAAATGAAACGTGAGAGTAGGAATTCTGCCATTTTTCTTCTTTCCCCACCCACCCACCCTTTTCTGGTAAGGAAGTGCAACGTTGTTTTCTCTTCTCACCCAAACTTTCAAGTTAGGATTTCACGTGTTTTGGGTTCTCCGTAGTACCTCAGGAGTTTTTGGTCTCGTTTTCCCGATGTTGCTTCGATATCCTGTTCTTCTAAAGAACCTTTCGTCCGTTGAAACCTTGTTGTTGTTTTCCACTTCTTTTTCTTCTACCGGCGTCTAATCAAAACCTTCCAAATCATCTGCAGATGGATCTCAGCTTCTACCCGCAGGTGGTTCGGATGACTCGCTGTGAGGGCACCGCCGGTTATCCGGAGATGCTGAGGGACATGGTTACCTATCTGGGGTTCTATTGGGCACCAGAGTACCAGGTCTACGAGCAGCAGCGAGAGTTTGAGCAGACCTACTACCAGGCTATCGTCTATATTCTGTCAGATGATGGCAGGAGCATAGTCCACCGCTACGAGGCAGTAGGTTCCACAGTGGACATGGCTGTGCAGCAGGCAGCATATGTGAGTCTCACCGTCCTTCGTGCTGACTACTGGGGGTTTGATGATTCCATCTATCGTCACATCCCCCGTGGTTACATCACGTCGGCGGGAGTTCACTTCACTCTCCACGGCAACCTGGATACCTACGAGGATGATAGCTCCAGGCTGCACACCACTGCTCAGTTCGTGAGGCACAGTGATGCAGTTGCTTCCACACTTGCTCAGGAGTTGGCCTCAGTCAGAGAGCAGCTCTACCTCGCGTTGACTCGTCTGGCGACGTACACCACAGACTTCGTTGGAGACGAGCGCTTTGCACGTTTCGCTCAGCCAGCTGGTCTTCCTCTGCCAGATGCTGGAGGTTACGAGCCGATCAGAGGTCCACTCCTCCATCTCGGTGCTGGTTACACTGGGATTCCTCGCTTTGGAGCACAGGGAGAGGACGCTTTCTACTTCACCACCCCGAGAGTCCCTCTCCGAGCAGTTCCGATCTACAGGGATCGTCGTTCTACTTACTTCCGTGGGATTCCTCCTCACCGTATCTCTCGCCGTACTCGCTGTTGACTCAGATGACTCAGGTCGTGGCTCAGATGGCCCAGATCCAGGCTAACCAGCACAACAACCAGAATGCTCCACGGGTCAACATCAAGGAGTTCCTCAGCTTGGGCCCGAAAGCTTTCGTGGCAACACGCGAGCCCCTGGATGCTGATGACTGGATCCGTGACATAGCCAGGACTCTGGAGATCGCACATGTTGCTGAGGAAGATAAGGTCAAGTATGCCACCTACCTACTGAAAGGTCAGGCAGCTTCTTGGTGGGAGAACTACCAGACCATGAGAGCTGGCTATCCTATCACCTGGGGCTGTTTCAAGGAAGCCTTCCTGAAGCACCACATCCCAGATGGTCTCATGGAAAGGATGCGTGAAGAGTTATGCTCTCTTAAGCAGGGCAAGCTGGATGTTATCAGCTATCAGACCGAGTTCAATCGCCTCGCTCGATATGCTGGTGACGAGGTGTCCACTGAGGCCAAGAAGATGGCAAGGTTCCGCCGAGGTTTTAACCCGGAACTGAAGTACGCTCTCACAAATGTCAAGTGCAAGGACTTCGAGGAGCTCGTGAACACCGCGCTCAATGAGGAGAATGGGCGCAAAGCGTTCGAAGAGTCCCGCAAGCACTCGCGTGAGGGTGGTTCCTCCTCCAACATGACCACCCCACCGCAGAAGCGCCGCATCTGGGTGCCAAACAGTGCTGTCACTAGGGCTCCATATGCCCAAGCTGCTCCAGGCTTTGGTCCCCGCCCACCCTCTGTAACACCTGGGGTGTTACCCTAATAGAGAGTTGTTTGTTTTCTTTTTTGCTTGCATCACATGCATCACATGAGCATTGCATTCTGTTTTTCAAAACAACTCAAAATTCAAACACAATTAAAACTTTCCCACATGTTCAAAGTTCCCAATTTCAAAATTGCAAACTAAACCACTCAATTGTTTTTTCAATGGTTGAATTTGTCTTAATCAAATTGCTTGTTAATAAAATTTTCCCTGCTATTAAAACCCTAATGGCAAATTCAAAACTTCAAATCAAATCAATCTTAATTATCATATTTCAATATGGGTTTAAAAATTAAAATTTGGCAAACAAACTAATTTCAATAATGTTTGTATAATTGTTTGAACTTATTAAATAAAATTTGTTTATTCCCAAAAATTTCCAAATCAAACTAATATTCTAATTTTCGAAGTTAATGGTAATTGCTTTTAATTACTGTTTTGCAAAGCACTAAAAATTATTCATAAAAATTAAACCCAAATCCTTTATTCCTTTCTCTTCTCTCTCCTTTTCTTTCTTGCAAAAAAAGGGGGTCAAAGAAATAAAAACACAAAAAGGAGGCAGCCCACCCACAGCTTTTTTTTCTCTCCTCAGCCCATCACCCCAGCCCACCTCTCTGGCCCAATGCCTTCACTGCGAGGAGATCATCCCCAACCTCCGTACCGTCCTCCCCCCTCTCTGTCGCTTTCCTCTGCAAAAGCAGCAGCAACACGCACCCTCCCCACCTGCCCCTCCTTATCATCCCCTCTCCCCTTCCTTTCCTAACCCTAGCCACCTACCCTTCTCCCTTTCCTCCTCCTGCGCCGCCGCTCTCCGATCTCCCTCCTCTCTGCTAGTTCCTCTCTCTCTGAACTTAACTGCAACCTCCGTTGATCACCACCGCTGCCTCCCGTCGCCCCCACCGCCACAGTCACCTCGAAGCTGCGCCGTTGGCGGGAATGGAACGTCGGCGTCCTCCGCATCGTCTACGCGGGAGATCGGAGCCGGAGCCGCGCCAGGGAGGCGCTGCGCGTCCGCGTTCTCCGGCGAGTTCCCTGCCGTGCACCGCGTTCGCCTCCAGCAGAACAGCACGGCATCATCGCCTCGCCTCGCCTACGCACCGATCGGGCCCCTCGAGGTGAGCCACACCTCCATCAGCCCCCTTTCCCTCCTCCCGTCATGCTCTGTGACCGGCCGTCGAGCCGTGTGCGTGATCGCCGCCGGCCAGCTTCGCTGGTTCCTCTCCGTCGCCAAAGTCTGAATCGTTGCCTGCCAAAGTTCAGTTACGCGTCCGTGGTCACATTATCTTCCGTCAGTAGTCGGTACAATCACAAACTCAGTGATAGCACATTGGTGTTGTTCCCCTGCGCGCGAGCCATCGATCCCGGGTTCGATACCCCTTGGCCGCGCGGAAGAGACCACCTTTTTCGCTATTTTCTCACCGCAAGGTCTCCGGCCCCACCCGTCATACACTCCATGTGCCACCTCAGCAGCCACCCGCGCAGCGCCAGCGCCCGCGTGGCATCGGGCCCGCCTGCCAGCGGCAGTGGCTGGGATCCTCTCCGGTGAGAAAAGGACCAGATCCAGATCTGGATCCAGATCTTTGCACCGAGGCCCCTGCCCTTCTCCTTTTTGCACCTAAGCCCTCCTTTTCTCTGTTTTCATCACAGTCAAGTCCCTGTCTTTTGCAAATAAAACCTAAAATTTCAAATGATCACAACTTTCAAACCACAAATCCAAATAACACAAATTTTATATGTATTCCACTCCAAATTCCTTGAACTTTTCAAATATGCAAATTGTTTTCTGTTTTGAACATTCCAAATTGTTTCAAATTTCAAATTTAAACAATTCCTCTCAATTTGGTTAATTCCATAATTAATTCATAATTAATTCAATTAACTCAAATAAAATATGTTTTTCAGTCCAAATTCAATGTACTTTCTGTTTATCAACTTTGTTTTGCAATTTGGGAAATTAAAATTAATGTTATTTAATAATCCTTAAATTGGTTAATTAAATGGCATAATTAATAACTTTCAAATGGTTGATCCAAATTAAATACTCAAAACATGTTTTCCATCCAAAATCAAATGCCACACTTGAATATGAACTTTGTTTTCTGGTTTGCACCATCTAATTTGAATAATTGTTTCACCTCTTATTTAATGCATTTAAATTTGGTAATGTGCTCAACTAATTCATTTACAATTGTTTCTCAACCAATAAAATATGTTTTCCAATCAGTTTCATATCTTTAACATGTTCATGCCATCCATATCTCTGTTTGCATCCTATCTTGTGCATTTTTAGGGTTTGTTATGCATGTTCATCTATATGACAACATATGGAATGTGTGGGCTAATTAATTCCAGTTGTTGCCCCATTCCATTTAAATTGCCTAACTCATCTACCTTATTGTTTACCATGCTAAACAACATTTAACTTGATGGTTAGATAAACCACTTGAACCAATTCCTATTTCTCCGGACTCCGGTTCCGATTAAATTGCTTAAGTTGTTTCCTCTCCGTTGCATCTTGCCATGCCATGCATATAAAATAGGATCATGCTGGATCTTTGCCGTAGTAGTAATTGTTGCATCCGGTGTTTGTTCGAGGTTCATTGCTTCTTCCCGGATAGGACGTTGAGATGATGTGAGCAACGACAAGTTCTGCTACCTTGCGGGATCTCAGGCAAGTATACTCACTTGCTGCCAAATGGCTGCCTTTCATCACTTGTTACCGATGCTTTCCGTTGTTCTTATTCTAGCCTGTTGATGCGATGCTTGTGTCTCGATCCTATTATATGTTTACCGTGCAGCCATGATATAGCCTTTTCTACCACTTCCTATTAACTGTTGTTTGTTTACCTTGTTGGCCCTCGTGTCGTAGTTGCATGCTTAGTGTTGTTTGCGCTCAAGTCTTGTTGTCCGTCTTATCACCTGTTTAGTTGATAGTTGGGTCTCAATTCAATCAACAACATGTTAATGTTTTGGGTAATAATAATTTGATGATAAGGCACCGGCAGGAGGCCCGGGTTAGGGTTTTGAAGCCTGCTAGTGTCGACCCTAATTAGGAAAAGGGATTTGTCTACTGATCCATGATGAGCGTGCTCACCGCATCCGGGTGGTAGTATGGGACCCCCCTCGACTTAGACCTGATCTGCAGCTTGTCCGAAGAGCCACACTTAGTTCGGGTGTTCCATTTGCTCCTTGCATAATGGGAGGGCCCCCCATGGTTACTGGTTATGATGATGATGATGATGCATATAGGACGAGGCCTGTGGTGCCGGAGGGTGTGGTTTTCACCCTTGCGCTTAGCGGACTGGTCGGGACCTTATAGCTCCGTGGCTCCTAGGATGGGTTGTAGAGATGGTTTGGGTCGTGTCAAGCCAACCTGAGTTTTAGTTGGTGGCTTGAGTGTGTACGGGTACTGGAGCACACCCTGCAGGGATGAATCTTCTCGAGAAGCCGTGTTTTCCGCGGTTATGGATTACTTGGTGAAAGTACTGGCTAACAAGTACTCAGACAACTTACACCTAATCAATAATAATTTGACTAGTAATAGGCATATTGTCACAATAACCTGAACTTCACCCTAATCAACAGTGTGAGTTATCCTTGGGTTGCTTCCTTAGTAGGGGGTGACATTGGATGGGTATTGTTTGGTGAGTAGTTGTAGTTGGTTCCGATACGCTATCTTACCTTCTTTCTGTTAGCCGGAAGTTTTAGTGAGTTTCTGTAGTTGGTTAGTGCAGCCCGCTGTCGCTTATTTGCAATAATCCCTTCTTTTCCGTTGATCCCTAAGTATTTGTATCTTGTGATGACTGGCTACGCCGGTATCGTGTGAGTATGGTTTATCCACTTGCCAGTACTTAACCGTACTGACCCACGAATCTCTTTCGTGGCTGCATATTCAACATTGCAGTCAACAGGTTTGAAGTCTGACGACGTTAGCTTGGGAATCCCTCTGGCTTGGCCTGGGCAGGGATTGGACGCTCTCGGTTATCTTCAGGACTCTTAGTCCAATTTGTATCTTGTCCGTAGACGGACGATATGTTGTTTCTTCCGCTGTTATTTGGATCTTTGTATTGTATCAGTTGTATCCTTGACTCGTTTGAGTCATCTTGTATCTATCTGTTTCTGTTGTAATTGTGGAATATTCGTGAACTGTTGTAATGTTATCATAAGTGGCAACCTGGAATCGGTTATTATGCGGATTTGGCGGGAATGCTGAAATCTGCATAGTGCCCGATCTCGGGGCGTCACCAACCAGGCTATGGTGCGCGCTCCTCCGGCTAAAGCCTTCAACTCCAACAACAGGCCTGTCGGGAGGACCGCGAGGGTGAATCATATCAAGGCCGACAAAGCTGAGGAAGCTGCTAACGTCGTTCTCGGTACATTCCCCGTAAACTCTAACCCAGCTAAAGTGTTGTTTGATACCGGAGCATCGCATTCGTTCGTGTCAAAGATCTTTGCGACAGCAGTTAAACTACCTTTTGTTGGTTTGGGTTCCCCGCTAGTAGTAAACTCCCCTGGAGCAACTATGCAAACTTCCAAGATCAGTCATGAGAATCAGATCTTAATTGGAGGCCACATATTCCTTACTTCTCTCATTCTGCTTGGCAATTCTGACATTGATGTCATCCTTGGCATGGATTGGTTGAAGGCCAATAAAGCTACGATTGACTGTGCTAAGAAGTCAATAACTCTGTTCCACCCTTCCGTCCAGATAGTCTATTCTCCGAAGGAATCAAGTTCTGTTCAGTTGTACACCCTGGATGCTAAACCTCTACCTCTGCTTGAAAATGTTCCGGTGGTTTGTGAATTCCCTGACGTCTTTCCAGAAGAGTTGCCAGGGATGCCTCCGGACAGAGCAGTTGAGTTTGTGATCGAGCTTGAACCAGGTACTGCTCCAATCTCTAAGCATCCATACAAGATAGCTCCTCCTGAACTGAAATTGTTGAAGGAGCAAATCGATATGTACATGGAGAAAGGTTACATTCAGCCTAGTTCCTCCGCTTGGGGTTGCCCAACTCTGTTTGTTGCCAAGAAAGATCAAACAAAAAGACTCGTGGTTGACTATCGTCCTCTCAACGAGAAAACCATTAAGAATAAGTATCCAATTCCTCGTATCGATGATCTTTTTGATCAACTTGCTGGAGCCTCAATATTCTCAAAGTTGGACTTGAGGATGGGTTACCATCAAATAAAGATCAGAAAGGAATATATTCCTAAGACAGCTTTCACCACTCGGTACAGTCTATATGAATACACTGTCATGTCCTTTGGTCTCACCAATGCACCGGCGACCTTCTCTCGACTCATGAATTCTGTCTTCCATGAATACCTCGACAAGTTCGTTGTGGTATATCTTGATGATATTCTGGTCTACTCCAAATCTGAGGAAGAGCATGGAGAACATCTTCGTCTCACTCTCATGAAACTCCGCGAGCATCGTCTATATGCCAAGTTTTCCAAATGTGAGTTCTGGATTCCAGAAGTTGCTTATCTTGGTCATATCATCTCTGCCAAGGGCATAGCCATTGACCCAGAAAAGGTTAAGGCAATTGTTGATTGGAAACCTCCTAGAACGGTGAAGCAAGTCAGAAGTTTTCTTGGCTTGGCTAGCTATTGCCGTCGTTTCGGCCAAAACTTCTCCAAGATTGCAAAACCTCTCACTGATCTCACCAAGAAGGACAAGAAGTTCGTTTGGTCTCCACAGTGTGATGAAAGTTTCAATCTTCTCAAGACTAAACTCACTTCTACCCCAGTTCTGGTTGGCCCAGATACTACCAAACCTTTCCAGATATTCTGTGATGCATCTCTCCAAGGCCTAGGAGCAGTTCTTATGCAAGAACGTCAAGTTGTGGCTTATGCTTCACGTCAGTTGAATGCCCATGAGCAAAACTATCCCACACATGATCTTGAGCTAGCAGCAGTTGTGTTTGCCCTCAAGAAATGGAGACAATACTTGTTGGGTAACAAAACTGAAATCTTTTCCGATCATAAGAGTCTGAAATATATCTTCACTCAGCCAGATCTAAACCTCAGGCAAAGGAGATGGATTGAAAAGATTAAAGACTTTGATCTCACCATTTCTTACACTCCAGGCAAGGCTAATGTTATGGCCGATGCTCTCAGTCGCAAATCCTATTGCAATAATCTCATGATCATGGAAAGCCAACCTCCACTTCATGAAGAATTCCAGAAGCTGAACCTTGGTCTTGTTCCTCAAGGTTATCTTGCTAGCTTGACAGCCAGCCCAACTCTCGAGGACAAGATTTGTTCTGAACAGTTTCGTGATGCTGAAATCAAGAAGATGGTAGAGCATATCAAAGAAGGCAAAGATAAATTCAAGTCCTTCTCAATTGATGACAAGGGAGCTGTGTTCTTTGAAGGACGCATTGCAGTTCCTAAGATTCAAAGTCTCAAAGATATCATTCTCAAGGAGGCTCATGAAACACCTCTCTCCATCCACCCTGGAAGTACAAAGATGTACCAGGATCTTAAGACACTGTATTGGTGGCCTGGCATGAAACGTGAAATTGCTCAATACGTTTTTGAATGCGAAGTTTGTCAACGTGTTAAGGCAGTCCATCAGAAAACAGCCGGTCTACTCCAACCTCTAAAAATTCCTGAGTGGAAGTGGGACATGATTGAAATGGACTTCGTTACTGGGTTTCCAAAGTCCAAGAAGGGCAACGATGCAATCTTCATTGTTATTGATCGTCTCACTAAGGTAGCTCACTTCTTTGCTGTCAAGGAAACTATCTCAGCTAGCCAGTTAGCAGAGCTCTATACAGCAAAGATTGTTCCTCTTCATGGTGTTCCATTGGAAATAAGCTCAAACCGTGGAAGTATCTTCACTTCTCATTTCTCGAAGAGTTTTCAAGAAGCATTGGGCACCAGACTTCTGTTCAGCACTGCTTATCACCCTCAGTCTCAGGGGCAAGTCGAAAGAGTCAATCAGATTCTCGAGGATATGCTCAGAGCATGTGGTCTCTCCTTTGGCATGAAATGGGAGGATTGCCTCCCATATGCTGAATTCTCCTACAACAACAGCTACCAGGCAAGCCTAGGCATGGCACCATTTGAAGCACTCTATGGCCGCAGATGCAGGAGTCCAATCAATTGGTCTGGAGCTGGTGAACGTTCACTCTTAGGCCCTGACATTGTTAAGGAAGCCGAGGAGAAAGTTCAAATCATTCGTGACAATCTCAAGATTGCTCAGCCTCGTCAGAAGAGTTACCATGACAGCAAGCACCGGGACATGGTCTATGCACCTGGTGACAAAGCATATCTCCGTGTAACTCCCCTCAGAGGCACTCATCGTTTCGGTGTGAAAGGAAAGCTTGCACCAAGATACATTGGTCCTTTCAACATCCTCTCAAGGCGGGCAGAAAATGCCTATCGTCTTGAACTTCCAGAAAAACTATCCAAAGTGCACGATGTGTTCCACGTGTCACAACTCAAGAAGTGTTTCAAAGATCCGGATCGTGCAGTTGATCATGATTCTATCGAACTGCAACATGATCTCTCTTATGAGGAGCACCCTATTTGTATTCTCGATGAGACCGAGCGTAAGACTCGTAACAAGAGCACCAAGTTCTTGAAAGTGCAGTGGTCGCATCATTCCGATAAAGAGGCAACATGGGAGACCGAAGAGGATCTTCGCAAGAAGTATCCGGACCTTTTACTTTCTCAGTAGGAATCTCGGGGCGCGATTCCTTCAAGGGGGGGCGTTTTGTAACATCCCAAGTATGAAAACCATCCCCTTAGAATGGTTGTTGCATGTTTATTAAAGTATTGCATCATGTCATCATTTTGTTTCATGTTGTTTGCATTTGTTTCTTAATTGTTGCATTTGTTTTCCACTGTTTTCACAACTCAAATTCAAACTTTATTCAAATGATTGTTTCATACTTGCTCTGTTACAACATTTTTAATAAAAATCACAAACAAAAACAACCAATCTGTTTCATGTTTTTCCATAGTGATCACTTGTGAAAATGATGGTTTTAAACCAATCATTTAAATTCCACAAACACATTTAAAAGTCAAATCAAAGCACCAAAACAGAATCACTTTGAAATTATGATGATATCAAAATAAATCAACTCAATTTGGTTATAATTAACAATAGGGTTACCCTATTTTAAATTTTGTTTTTATTAATGATCACTTAATAAAGAAATTCATCCAAATTTGATTTAAATTCAAACAGCAAACAAAATTCAACCTTTTTGAAAATAAAAGTTAAAACATGTTTGCAAATGATCTAACAAGGTTACCCAAATTTTTTCCAAAATTTTCACTAAGTTTAAACCTATCAAATGCTTCCAATTACTTTTCAGCAAAAAAAAGGGGAGAAAGAAAAATCAAAAATTCAAACGTTTTGGCGCCAGCAGAGAGACTGGGCTGCGCCCAGCCCATTTCTCTTTTCCCTCCTCCTCGTTTTTCTTCCGCAGCGCAGCCCAGCCCGTTATCCCCGCAGAAAAACGGTTCGTTTTTTTTCCCTCGTTCTAATCTGCCGTCATCAACCTGTACGGCATCCATCCGGAGCGCCACGACGGACGCGGCCACCTCCCGACGGCGATCCCGCCCCCGTACGCCCTATATATCCCCCCTAGGGCTCCGCGCCACCTAACCCTAACCCTAGGAGGTTGTTTCCCCCTCGAGCCCGCCGCTGTCTACCCTCTCCCGGCCACCTCCCTCGCTCTGATCCCCTCGCCGGAGTTTTCTCCCCTCTGAACTCCGATGATAACCACCGCAGCAGTCACCCGTCTACCTACCTAGACCCAAAAACCGAAACCCCACTCTCCCCTCGTCCGTTTAGACACCCGTGCAGCCCCGGAGACGCACGGTGCCCTCGCCGCCGTCCACAGCCGTGTCGCCGTCGAGCTCGTCACGGTCTCTGCAACCTCGACCATCTTCCGGTGAGCCTCCGTGTCATACGCTCCCTCCTCCCTCTCTGTTGATTCGCAAGCCACACGGCACCGTGCACGTCCACCGCATCCGTCCAGCACACGCACGCACCACCAGCGCGAGCACGACCACCGTTTCCCCGCCGGCGAGCAGCGATGGTTCTCTGACGAAGTTCAGTAATCGCGCGTTTGGGTTCAGTTATCTCGCAGGGTAAGGTTATCCTCCCTGCGCCGCGGTACCTGACAGAACAAACGCAACAGCGCAGTGGCATGGTTCAGTTAGCGCGATGCGCCGCGGCCCGGGTTCGATTCCCAGGTGCCGCAACCCTTTTTTTTGGGGATTTCTCCCCTGGACGCGACCCCACCCGACAGCGACTCACGCTGCCACGCAAGCGTGCGCAGCGCCACGCTGGCCCCTGGCCCACGCGGCAGTGGCTGTGTGTAGCTGCAGCGCGGTAACAAATGTTTGCACGCTTCTGTTATTATTTTCTAAATCATTTTAAATGGCAGAATTAATCCCTAAAAGCCAAACTTTAATAACTTTTAATCTATAACTCTAAATAATAAAAGTTAAATATGTTTATTGTTCTAAATTAAATTGTCTACCCAACTATGCCATTTGTGTACTGTTTTGAAATTTCAAAGTGCAATTCAAATTTGAATTCAAATAATTCAATTGTATTTTGCTAAAATTCATAACTAATTCCTAATAAATCCAAATCATGCAAATAAAATATGTTTTCAATGCTATTTCAAATAACCTATTCAAATATAAATTTTGTTTCATGGTTTGAATAATTTAAATTGCTTAAATAATTTAAACCTTATTTAAATCATTTAAAATTGCTAAAATCATAACTTGCTCCATTTAAATTATTTTTGAACATGCAAAATATGTTTTCAAACCATCAAAGTGTTAACTTTTCAAATGTGAGTTTGAATTTATGATTTGACTAAATAAAAATTCAATAATATTCAAACTTGTTCTAAATTCATTTAAAACTTGTTTAATATTGTTTAAGTCATAATAAATTCATCCTAACTCCTATTTCCAAATTTGAAACATGTAATCCAACTAAAATTTGATGTTCTTTTCAACTATGAACTTGGTTAATTGTTTTGCACACTTTAACTTGGTGAAAACAACAATTGCTTGTGTGACATGTTTAAGTAACCAAACTTTCCCAACTTAACCAATATTTTCCAAACTTGTTTTATTCTTTTACCACTTGCATCTCTTGTTGTTATTTTGTTGTTATCTTCATGCATGCATCATGGTAATCAACTTTCACATAATAATAACTTGTAGATCATTTGTTTCCACTTAATTCATGGACTCTTGCCATATGCAATCCAATTGCATATGGGTCCATTTAAATTGTGTTATCATGTTATCTAGTTTATTTTGATGCAACCATTAACTTGACATGCATCATCCCATGATTGTGCACTATGCCATGATATTGATTGTTTATTCTTTCTGTATTGTCTGTTTGCTTCTTCTCGGATAGACGACGACGTTGATACCGACGATCTTTACGACACCCCTTCTGAGGATCTAGCTCAGTACCCGGCTACTGGGTTTGCAGGCAAGTTATCACTCACATGAACCACTGTGTTCCTTTCAACATTGGTTACCGATACTTTCCGTTGTTCTTTTCTGCTAGCCTTAGTGGTAGTTGTTTCTGTTACGAACCTATCACATGATACCCTGAACCATGATATTGCCTCACCTCCCCTCCTATCACCCCTTTGGTTGAGCCCGTGTCTTACTAGCATGCTTAGGGTTGTTTTGCTCGAGTCTGTTACCCGTTACTTTCTGTTATCATATTTCTGTTATATTCTGGGGCTCGATGTTAATCAACAACCTGTTAATCTTGGGTAATAATAATTTGCTGATAAGGCACCGGCAGGAGGCCCGGCGTGGTTTTGAGGCCTGCTAGTGTCGACCCTAATAGGAAAAGGGTCTTGTCTACTGATCCATGATGAGCGCACTACCCGCATGTGGGAAGCGTGTATGGGCGCCCCCCTCAATTTGATTCGATTCGCATCTCGTCCAAATCGCCACACTTAGTTCGGGCTTTCCATTTGGTGCACTCATATGCAGGTACGAACCCGAGGCCAGGGTGGAACTTTTGTAGTCGGCATTTAGGGCGGCGTGGTCTTAGAGTGCTATGAGGGTCCCCTTTTCTTCGTGGGGCTCGATTAGCCGCGCACGCACAGCACGTGGTGCTTTGGGCTTGATGCGAAGAAGAATTGAGTTGTGTTGAGTGCCCCGCTTGGTGGGAAAGGCCTTCCCATCTGGCGGGTTATTCTTACGTGTACGGCCAAATTGGTGCACCCCTGCAGGGATAAATCTTCTCGAGAAGCCGTGTTTTCCGCGGTTATGGTTGACTTGGTGAAAGTACTGGCTAACAAGTACTCAGAACAACTTACACCTAACTAATGATAACTTGACTAATAATAGCCATAATGAGACAATAACGTGATCCATCATTAATCCAACTGTGTGAGTTATCCTCGGATTGCTTCTTTGGATAAGGGGCGAGATCCAGGCTGGGTTTGATTGGTGGTTAGTTATAGTTGGTTACGATACGCTATCTTATCTCTTTCTGTTAGCCCTGAAGTTGTAGTATGTTCTGTAGTTGGTTAGTGCAGCCAGTTGCAGCATCTTTTATACCCTTCTCTTCCGTTGATCCCAAGGCATCTGTGCTTGGTGTTGACGGGCTACACTTTGGTGAACTGTGAGTCTTGCTTGCCAGTACGTTGTTGTACTGACCCCTTTGGGGCTGTGGTTTACGCAGACTACGACTACGGCTACGATGACCACCAGGATGGCTACTTCGTGGAGTTTGACGAGACTGTAGACGAGTAGATAGCTGGACCAGGGCAGGATCCAGGACCTACGTGGATGGGCTTCGTCTTCTTTTATTTCCCGGCTTCTTAAGCCTATTTGGATTTGTCTGTACTCAGACCCTTTGTTTGCTTCCGCTGATGTAATGATGCTATGTTGGGACATGTGTCCTCTGGATGATTGTATTTGCTATTCTCTGCCTTAGTGAAGGCTATTTGCAACCTTATTTCAATCTTTTGTGTCTTAGAGACATTCTGTGGTATCATTCCGTTTAACGCTGTTGACATACCATGTGTGATTGATATGAAGTACGTCGACAGTAGTGCCTATGGTCCCTAGTGGATAGTTTACATCGACGATGGAATAGCAGGGCTTGTGTTGTCGCGCATAAGCGCAGGCCTACCAGGAAGCTGGGACGTGGGAGCAGTTATGCCCCATAATCCAAGCATCTGCTATCCAGTTCGGCCCGATGAGTATCCCCTAGAAACCAGGGTGCGACAAGTTCCCTTGTCATCAATTGAGAAGGACTTGAATTTCTCCTCGCCTTCTTTGATGTGTTCTACCATCTTCTTGATTTCAGCATCACGAAGTTGTTCAGAACGAATCTTGTCCTCGAGAGTTGGGCTGGCTGTCAAGCTTGCAAGATAGCCTTGAGGAACAAGACCAAGGTTCAGCTTCTGGAATTCTTCATGAAGTGGAGGTTGGCTTTCCATGATCATGAGATTGTTGCAATATGACTTGCGACTGAGAGCATCAGCCATAACATTAGCCTTGCCTGGAGTGTAAGAAATGGTGAGATCAAAGTCTTTAATCTTTTCAATCCATCTCCTTTGCCCGAGGTTTAGATCTGGTTGAGTGAAGATGTATTTCAGACTCTTATGATCGGAAAAGATTTCAGTGCGGTTACCCAACAAGAATTGTCTCCATTTCTTGAGGGAAAACACAACTGCTGCAAGTTCAAGGTCATGAGTGGGATAGTTTTGCTCATGTGCATTCAACTGACGTGAATCATAAGCCACAACTTGACGTTCTTGCATAAGAACTGCACCTAGACCTTGGAGAGATGCATCACAGAATATCTGGAAAGGTTTGGTAGTATCTGGGCCAACCAGAACTGGTGTAGAAGTGAGTTTAGTCTTCAGGAGATTGAAACTTTCATCACACTGTGGAGACCAAACGAACTTCTTGTCCTTCTTTGTGAGATCAGTGAGAGGTTTGGCAATCTTGGAGAAGTTTTGGATGAAACGACGGCAATAGCTAGCCAAGCCAAGAAAACTTCTTACTTGCTTCACCGTCTTAGGAGGTTTCCAATCAACAATTGCCTTAACCTTTTCTGGGTCAATGGCTATGCCCTTGGCAGAGATGATGTGACCAAGATAAGCAACTTCTGAAATCCAGAACTCACATTTGGAGAACTTGGCATATAGACGATGCTCGCGAAGTTTCATGAGAGTGAGACGAAGATGTTCTTCATGCTCTTCCTCGGATTTTGAGTAGACAAGAATGTCATCAA
Organism: Alopecurus myosuroides; assembly: GCA_028641055.1. Classification (NCBI taxonomy): domain Eukaryota; kingdom Viridiplantae; phylum Streptophyta; class Magnoliopsida; order Poales; family Poaceae; genus Alopecurus; species Alopecurus myosuroides. Next base: position 202,329,099 of record CM054059.1, read on the forward strand.
GATATACCACAACGAACTTGTCGAGGTATTCATGGAAGACAGAATTCATGAGTCGAGAGAAGGTCGCCGGTGCATTTGTGAGACCAAAGGACATGACGGTGTATTCATATAGACCGTAGCGAATGGTGAAAGCTGTTTTTGGAATATCTTCCTTTCTAATCTTTATCTGATGGTAACCCATCCTCAAGTCCAACTTTGAGAATATTGAGGCTCCAGCAAGTTGATCAAAAAGATCATCGATACGAGGAATTGGATACTTGTTTTTTATGGTTTTCTCGTTGAGAGGACGATAGTCAACCATGAGTCTCTTTGTTTGATCCTTCTTCGCAACGAACAGAGTTGGGCAACCCCAAGCCGAAGAACTAGGTTGAATGTAACCTTTCTCCATGTACATATCGATTTGCTCCTTCAGCAATTTCAGTTCAGGAGGAGCTATCTTGTATGGATGCTTAGAGATTGGAGCAGTACCTGGTTCAAGCTCGATCACGAACTCAACTGCTCTGTCCGGAGGCATCCCTGGCAACTCTTCTGGAAAGACGTCAGGGAATTCACAAACCACCGGAACATTCTCAATTGCAGGAAGAGGTTTTGCATCCAGGTTGCAAAGCTGAGTGGAACTTGATTCATGTGGAGAATAGACTATCTGGCCAGAAGGGTGGAACAGAGTTATTGACTTTCTAGCACAGTCAATTTTAGCTTTATTGGCCTTCAACCAATCCATGCCCAGAATGACATCAATGTCAGAATTTCCCAGCAACATGAGTGAAGCAAGGAATATGCGGCCTCCAATTAGGATTTGATTGTCCTTACTTATCTTGGAAGTCAACATTTGAGATCCCGGAGAGTGAACAGTGATTTGATTGCTTAGTGGAACCACAATTAGATTGTTTGTTGCGGCAAAAGTCTTTGACACGAAAGAATGCGATGCTCCGGTATCAAACAACACTTTAGCTGGAATAAAGTTTACGGGGAATATACCGAGAACGACGTCAGCAGCTTCCTCAGCTTTGTCGGCCTTGATATGATTCACCCTCGCGGTTCTCCCGACAGGCCTGTTGTTGGAGTTGAAGGCTTTAGCCGGGGGAGCACGCACCATTGCCTGGTTGGTGTTGGGACGAGGTGGTGGAGGTAGCTGCCTCTTAGTGCACTTGTCAGCGTAGTGCCCCGTCTGCTTGCACTTGAAGCAAGTGACGACACGAGGAGGATCTGGCCTTGGCTGCCCCATTGCAAACCTCTGACCATGCATCTGAGATGGGTTGGGTGGGCGGGGAGCAAAGCCTGGAGAAGCTTGGGCATATGGAGCCCTAGTGACAACACCATTTGGCACCCAGATGCGGCGCTTCTGCGGAGGGGTGGTCATGTTGGAGGAGGAACCACCCTCACGCGAGTGCTTGCGAGACTCTTCGAACGCCTTGCGCCCATTTTCCTCATTGAGCGCGGTGTTAACGAGCTCCTCGAAGTCTTTGGTCTTGATGTTGGTGAGGGCATACTTGAGTTCCGGGTTAAAACCTCTGCGGAACCTTTCCATCTTCTTGGCCTCAGTGGACACCTCATCACCAGCGTATCGAGCGAGGCGATTGAAGTCATTCTGATAGCCGATGACGTCCAGCTTGCCTTGCTTGAGAGAGCAAAACTCTTCACGCATCCTTTCCATGAGACCATCTGGAATGTGGTGCTTCAGGAAGGCTTCCTTGAAACATCCCCAGGTGATTGGGTATCCAGCTCTCATGATCTGGTAGTTCTCCCACCAAGTAGCTGCCTGACCCTTCAGCAGATAGGAGGCATACTTGACCTTGTCTTCCTCAGCAACGTGAGCAATGTCCAGAGCCCTGGCCATCTCACGGATCCAGTCATCAGCATCCAGAGGCTCGCGTGTTGCCACGAAAGCTCTCGGCCCCAGACTCAGAAACTCCTTGATACTGACTCGTGGAGCGTTCTGGTTGATGTGCTGATTAGCCTGGAACTGGGCCATCTGCGTCACGACCTGGGTCATCTGAGTCAACAGCTCCGTGATTGGCGGTGGCTCAGGCGGGGTGTTACTTGTTGGCGGCATCCTGAATGGAAATGTATTTTAGCACAACAACAGAAAAGGATAGACTTGGTAACCGAAAGATAGATTATTCCGACGCATGAATAGATAACCAACAGGTACATCATCACATGTTCAAATACATCAGAATATCCAACACACCATAATTGGTTCGAATGCCAAAGGATAACTAAACATAGCTAAGAACGGATACATCGGTACTCCCATGCTCATCACGCAGGACGGCGGTGAGTAGTACGGCGAGAGGTACGGTGAGGAGGACGCCCACGAAAGTAGGTAGACCGACGATCCACGTAGATCTGACGTGGTCTGAGAGCGACTCTCGGTGTGATGAAGTACATAGCATCGGCTCCCTGTGCTCCAATGCGGGGAATCCCAGTGTAACCAGCACCGAGGTGGAGGAGTGGACCTCTGATCGGCTCGTAACCTCCAGCATCTGGCAGAGTACAACCAACTGGCTGCTCGAAACGTGCGAAGCGCTCGTCTCCAACAAAGTCTGTGGTGTACGTCGCCAGACGAGTCAAGGCAAGGTAGAGCTGCTCTCAGACTGAGGCCAACTCCTGAGAAAGTGTGGTGGCAACTGCGTCACTGTACCTCACAAACTGAGCGGTGGTGTGCAGTCTGGAGTTATCATGCTCATAAACATCCAAGTTGTCGTAGAGAGTGAAGTGAGCTCCCTCCGAAGTGATGTAACCACGGGGGATGTGGCGATAGATAGAATCGTCAAACCCCCAGTAGTCAGCACGATGGACGGTGAGACTCACGTAAGCTGCCTGCTGCACGGCCATATCCACTGTGGAACCTACTGCCTCGTAGCGGTGGACGACGCTCATGCCATCATCTGACAGAATGTAGACGATAGCCTGGTAGTAGGTCTGGTCAAACTCTCCCTGCTGCTCGTAGACCCGGTACTCCGGTGCCCAACGGAACCCCAGATAAGTGACCATGTCCCTCAGCATCTCCGGATAACCGGCGGTGCTCTCACAACGAGTCATCCGAACCACCTGCGGGTAGAACCTGAGATCCATCTGCAGACGATCGGGGAAGTTTTGATTAGACGCCGGTAGAAAACTGAAGTGGAAAGCAACAACAAGGTTTCAACGGACGAAAAGGATGTTGAGAAGAACAGGATATCGAAGCAACAACGGGAAACACGAGACCAAAACTCCTGAGGTACTACGGAAGAACCCATCCGGGCTTCTAAAGGATCAATATCTACTGCTAAAGGAATAGAGGAACCTCCATTCCTATGGTCTAGTAGATATAACTATCCTAGAGAAACCAGGATACGTGAAAACCTAACTTGAAAGTTTAGGTGAGAAGAGAAAACAATGTTGCACTTCCTTACCAGAAAAGGGTGGGTGGGTGGGGAAAGAAGAAAAATGACAGAATTCCTACTCTCACGTTTCATTTTTCCTATGTAGCTACAAAAATAGTTTCTAGACTCAACTGCGACCAGTAAAAGGGATCCTACAGGCAGACAGGCTCTGATACCATTTGTCGCACCCTGACTTCTAGAGGATACTCACCGGGCCAAACTGAATAGTAGATGAATGGATTACAGGGCTTACCTGCTCCCGCATCCTCCTACGAGTAGGCCAGCACTTATGTGCGACAACCAAACTCTACTATCCATCGTCGATGTAAACTATCCCATAGAAATCAAGATACTACCATTGACGTACTTCATACCATTCACACATGGTACGTCAACGGCTTGTAACAGAATGATAGCACAACATATCTCTAAGACACAAAAGATTGAAATAAGTTGCAACTGGCCCTCACTAGGGCAGAGAATAGCAAATACAATCATCCAGAGGACACATGTCCCAACATATCATCATTACATCACAGCGGAAGCACTCAAAGCGTCTGAGTACAGACAAATCCAAATAGGCCTAAGAGCCGGGAAGAAAGAAAGACGGATCCCATCCACGTAGTCTCGGATCCTGCCCGGGTCCGCTATCTACTCGTCAGCAGTCTCGTCGTACTCCACGTAGTAGCCTCCAAGGGGATCCTCGTAGTCGTAGTCTGCGGAAACCACAGCCCCAAAGGGGGCAGTACATCAACGTACCGGCAAGCAAGACTCACAGTTCACCAAAGTGTAGCCCGTCAACACCAAGCACAGATGCCTTGGGTTCAACGGAAGAAGGGGGATATAAAGGATGCTGCAACTGGCTGCGCTAACCAACTACAGAACATACTACAACTTCCGGCTAACAGAAAGAAGACAAGATAGCGTATCGTAACCAACTATACCTAACCACCAAACAAACCCATCCTGGATCTCGCCCCTTATCCAAAGAAGCAGTCCGAGGATAACCCACACGGTTGGATTAATGAATAATGGATCAAGTTGTTGTGTCAATGAGTCTATTACTAGTCAAGTTATCAATAGTTAGGTGTAAGTTGTTCTGAGTACTTGTTAGCCAGTACTTTCACCAAGTCAACCATAACCACGGAAAACACGGCTTCTCGAGAAGTTTTATCCCTGCAGGGGTGCACCAATTTAGCCGTACACGTAAGAATAACCCGCCAGATGGAATGCCTCCCACCAAGCGGGGCACTCAACACAACTCAACTCTTCTCCGCATCAAGCCCAAAGAACCCCGTGCAGTGAGCGCACGGCTAATCGAGCCCCCGAAGAAAAGGGGACCCTCATAGCACTCTAAGAACGTGTCTCCCTAAATGCCGACTACAAAAGTTCCACCCTGCGCTGGGCTCGCAAAAACATGCATGCGGCAAATGAAAAACCCGAACTAAATGAGGCGATTTGGACGAGATGCAAATTGAATCAAATTGAGGGGGGCGCCCATACACGCTTCCCACATGCGGGTAGTGCGCTCATCATGGATCAGTAGACAATACCCTTTTCCTATTAGAGTCGACACTAGCAGGCCTCAAATCCACACAGGGCCTCCTGCCGGTGCCTTATCAGCATATTATTATTAACAGGTTGATTGATTAACATCGAGCCCCCAGAACATAATAGAAATAAGATAACAGAAAGTAACGGGTAACAGACTCGAGCAAAACAACCTAAGCATGCTAGTAAGACACTGGCTCAACAAAGGGGTTGTAGGAGTGGAGGTGAGGCAATATCAGGGTTAAGGAATTCATGTGATAGGTTCGTAACAGAAACAACTATTACTAGGGCTAGCAGAATAGACAACGGAAAGTATCGGTAACCAATGTTGAAAGGTACACAGTGGTTCATGTGGGTGATAACTTGCCTGCAAGCTCAGCAGCCTGGTACTGAGCTAAGTCCTCAGAAGGGGTGTTGTAAGGATCGTCTCTCTCAACGTCGTCGTCTGTTCGAGAAGAAGCAAACAAACAACGCAAAGAGACAACAATCAATAAGATGGCATAATGCACAATCATGGGATGATGCATGTCATGTTAATGGATGCATCAGAATAAACTACTTGACATGGTAACACAATTTAAATGGACCCATATGCAATTTGATTCCATATGGAAAAGGTCCATGACTTAAGGTTGAAACAAATGATCTACTAATAATTACCATGGGAAAGTTGTTTAGCATGATGCATGCATGATGAAAACAGTAAGGTAACAACATTAGATGCAAGTGGAAATGAAATTTACCAAGTGTGGAATTTTATTTAACAAGTTAAGAATTTTTGTCTTCTTAATGATGTTACACAAGCATTGGTTGTTTTCATCAAGTTTAATTGCTCAAAACAGATAACAAAGTTAATATTTGAAAAGAGCACAAAATTTTAGGTGGATTACATGTTTCAATTATTGAAAAAGGAAATAGAATGATTTACTTATGAATTAAACAAGATTAAACAAGTTTTAATTAGAATTAATTCAAGTGTGGGTATTAATTGAATTTTTATTTTTTCAAAGCATTAAATAAAATTCATATTTGAAAAGGTTATGTTTTTCTGGTTTGAAAATATATTTTATATGTCCAAAAATAATTTAAGTTGAGCAAGTTATGAATTTAGCAAATTTAAATGATTTAAACAAGGTTTAAATTATTTAAGCAATTTTAATTATTCAAAACATGAAACAAAATTTATATTTGGAAAGATGGTTCAAAATGGCATGGAAAACATATTTTATTTATGTTATTTGGCATGCATTTAAAATGTTCAAAACAGGAAACAATTGGTTTAAATAGATAGATAATTAAATTTGGGGCAGTGTACATAGTTTACTTTTATTATTTGGATTTATAAAATGAAAGTTATTTGCATTTTAGTATTAGGGACCAAACTGTAATTAAAAGGACTTATTTTGAAAAAGAAAAAGGCTGAAAACAAATTTGCACTCTGCAGTGGCTAGCCCTAGCCACTGTCAGAGGGGCCCTGGGCACTGTGTGGCCCGCGTGTGCTTGCGTGGCAGCACCAGCCACAGACAGGTGGGGCCTGCCTGTCAGCAGCTCTGCGGAAAAAAGGTTGGGTTAATATGCGAGCGCCAGGGCTCGAACCCTGGGCTCTAGTGCGCGTGCGCTGTGGCGTTGCCACTGGGGTGGCGAATGGATCTTGTCAGTATACCACGCGCGAACAGGTTAAGGTTCAGTAGGTGCTCGTTATCTGAAACTGACGAAAAACGCGCCCTTTCTGAACCTGACGGGAACAACGACGCCGGCGGTGAGCTGCTCGTGGCTGCGGTGCTCGTGCTGCTCGTGTGCGTGCACGGAAGTGTTGCGAGTGTGTGCGTGCACGAGAGGGAAGGGAGAGAGGGAGGTGGACGCCGTGCTCACCGCGGCTGGAGAGGAAGCAGAGGGTCGATGGAGGGCGGCCGGCGGCGATGTCGAGGACGGCGGCGGTGATCCAGTTCCCCTTGGGCTCAACGGAAGTGTCCAGGAGGTCGACGAAGGTGCGGTGGTCCGATCCCCGTGGTCAGCGTGGACGGTGGAGGGCTGCAGCGACGGCGGCGTCCATGGATTCAGAGGCGGAGCTCCGGTGAGGTGGGGTTCAGAGAGCGAAATTGCGCCGGGGAGAGAAGAGATGGCGGCGGAGCGAGGGGGATAGGGAGTAGGGGTCTAGAGCTGCAGCGGGGGGTCCTAGGTTAGCTATATAGGGGGCTAGGGCTGCTGTTGGCCGTCGGCGCGGTACTGCTGCCGCCGTGGCACCGCCCGATGGCGTGCCGTACCGCGAGAAGAAAGAGAGAGGGGAGCGAACCGGTACGCGGGCCAGCGGGGAAGGAAAATGGGCTGGGCCGTGCGTGGCCCCCCTCCACTGGACGTTTTTCTTTTTCTTTTTCCTTCTGTTTTTTTTTTTTTTTGCAGAAATAGAAATGGAAGAAAAAGATAAGTTTTAGGGCTAGGAAAAAATTAGGGATAAATTGGGTGAGTTAATTATGTCAATAGCAATCACTTGCCAAGCTTTGATTTTCAAAAAGTTCAAAATAACTTGCTGTTTGCAAATTGGTTCAAATTTGAATGAATTTGAATATTAAGTGATTATTATTGAAAACAAGAGTTTTAAAAGGGTGAACCTTAATGTTCAATTAGGACAAAGGATTAGGGTTATTTTGATAATTTTCATAAGTTGAAATTGGGTGCTGTTTGTGAATGTGATTTGAATTTGAAATAATATTGGAATTAAGTTTGGATTAATTGAATTATTAAAAGCCATAATTTTACTGGTTTGAACCTTATGGTTTAATGGAAACAAATGGATGTTTTAATTGAACATTTTAATTGGAAAGTTGTAACATAACAAGTATGAACAAATTGATTTAGAAGTTGGTTTGAATTTCCATTGTGAAAACAATTAAAAACAGATGCAAAACAAATAGGAAACAAATGCAATGAGTATGATGACATGATGCAAAACTTTAGTAAAACAAGAAACAAAAAATTCTAGGGGTGTTTTCATACTTGGGATGTTACATTCTATATAACACTAACCTTGGAGTATCACACTCTTTCAAGAGAGTTAATAAGATCATATCAAGATATAAGAATTTCCAAGTACTCTTAAAGAAGATTAGAGTAGCACTTCAAGCACACTCTAAACAATCTTCTTGAAGATCTTCATGTGGTAGTTCCTTTTGTCTTGTGGTTTCTTCTCTTGCAAAATAACTTGGAGGAGATCGGGAAACAAGATACATTGGTCTAGCCAAAATCACAAGATCTAGATTAAGGGTTAATTCACGCTTTTATTTTCCTTCCATAAATTTGTTGTTTTGCTTCCCATAAGTTATGCTCTTATATCATACATGATTGGTTTACTTAGCTTCCAATTTTCTTCCTCTCATTGAGGTTATAACTTGTTGTTATTCCCTAGTTGTATCCATAGATACTTTAATTGTTAAATGATGATTTGGATACAAATGTGGAATGCTTAAGGAATGATGACTTAATAATGAGTTGATCAATTGGTTCATTGATGTGTTGATATTTCAGATACTCACTTGTATAAGATGAATGAGGCAATGAGCATGTAAATCTTATTGGGTTTTAATGACTTATGTCATAATTGTCATTTGTTTTCTCTAGTGTCATGATTTTACTTTATATTCTTATCTTTATTAACTTTGTCATTCATAATTCAGATATAGAGGTTTGGAAATATCCTATGTGATGATCAAAGTTTTAACAGTAGGTTAAGAAGATTTATTTCTTCTTTTAATTACTTCTTTTATAGTTGATGAGATATGTACATATTCGATAAATATGTTAATACAATTATTATGTCATTACCCAACTGTAGGGTTTAAGTTAATACTTATTTGTATCATTTGTGTTCTATTGCAATCTTTGTTATTTAGTTAGGAAGGTGCACTTGATAGTTGTAAGATGATTTATAAAGGCGTGGTATGAATGGTTGATAACTTTAAAGAGTTATTGTTCTAGAGGACATAACACCTCTGTTAATGAGATGGTTCAATTGTGTATTACTCATTAGTGGAAGTATGATTATCAGTGGTGTGGTTTGGGTACTCACCCCTCTTTGGGTTGTAGATACCTGATGAATTATCCCAAGTCACTTAAAGACTTGTGGTGAAGATTGTTGAGAGTTAGTGGTGGTTAAAACGAATTTATGGTTTGTGTAACCAGATGATTTGGTTTCTTAAGATACTTGTTATAAAGATCACTCCAAACGTACTCCTGACTAGATGAACTAGACCTATTTCATCATGTCAAGTGAAACTTGGTCACTTTGATTTGTTTAAACTTTCGCGCCAAAATTTCCCGTACTTTTAGATGCACGCTTTGCAAATGCACATATTAAATTTAGATCCTTATATCTTCCCAAACACTGGGATGTTACAGTATCTCCCCCTTAACAAGAACTTCGTCCCGAAGCTCTCTCATGTAAAAATGGTAGAGAGATCTTCCGTAGACCTTTGAATCGCCACAATTGCTTCCTTGTGTTGGCATTGGCATGTATAGCCTCTTGTCTTGATTGTTCACCTTCCACTGTCTTGGATGTTGATCAGACTATGCCTGTTATTATGACAACTCTGTTGTGTTACTATACCTTCCTAATGGTCTTACGAAGAACACGTGGTATCTCCACCACATAGTGGATACCAGGTTTCGTTCTCCGATGAATAGGTATGGTTTCCTATCCCTCACAACTTTCTGAAGAACATTTGATATATCCACCAAGTGATGAATAACCAATAAGATTCTTCTGGTACATTGGATACCGTCTATGTTTAGATTTCCATTTGGTTGAATCTATGGTTCTCAAGAGAAGTACTGCACAAAGAAACTTATACAACGTAGTGTACATTAGCTTAGACTCAATTATTAGTGAAAATATCTTCGAGTTTCCTCGAGTTTTAACTCTTTCCTATAGGTGACTATAACCTATACCACTGGTTACTTTCTATGTTCCTACTATATCTTTGGATTTCAACTTCTACGGGGTAACTCTATGGGTCTATTTATCGAACTTCTACATGTTTCCTTCCAACATATAACTACCCATGTGATTTTCTTCTCATCACTTGTTGTATATCTCCATGTGTTGATGAAGTATGTCACCAGCTCCAAGCAAAATGTGGAATGTGGTCCATTCCCATCAATGTTGCATTGATTTCTGCCTTCTTGACTTCAAGGACTTCCAGAGCTTTGGTAGATGCTTCAGTCAGCTGATATTTCAGACCGCTCTCATACTAATCATATACCCTCTAGAGCAGTAACATCAAGATAGAACTCAGTGTTTGCACATGCATTTGCACATCAAGTTCAATCTTTATGTACAGATCTAGTCAATCAAAGATCCAAATAAAATCCAATAAATCCCAAATGCATTTATCACTCATGCATCAAAAGCCTGTGAAATAACAATACATAGAGTAAAACATCTCAAGTACCAAGGCTCTTAAATGCTATACACTACAAGTAGGTATATATTACCTTGTAATCCTATTCTACACAACCACTCTTTGCCTCGGTAATTACTCCAGTTGCATGCCTTACTGCAATAGAATAAACCAAGACAACATGATCCTAGAGTAGTTGTTGTCTAACTTGGTTCCATTTAGGACTAAGTACCATGTAATTGAATTACTTTATCTTGATTACGATAAGCTTCTCATGGTATCTGTTGATCCTTCATGGTGTTGATCACATCGTAGGAGTAGTAATGTAGCTTCCATCAACTCTTATGCCTTTTCCTAATTCTGTAATATATTATGATGATTCACCTTTATACTTGATAACTAAGGATATGGTATATACCCACTAGTAACCATAGTTTTAACAACTCTTAATGATCCTCATCATCCATTCTTGATGACTCCTATACACTTACTCTATACCAGGTTCTACTCTATCCTATTCATTCATAGAATGGGGTAATCATCATTGTGACTTATTCATCTTCTAACTATGGCACAACTCGTTTTCTCATTGAAACTGATACATGCTAGACTTCTAACTATTCATACCGAGGTATACAGAAAATAGATAAGTATATTTACTCAAGTTGAGTAAGAAATTCTATACAAGTATGATCATATCATTATCAAGTGGATGATCATCATAATTGTAGGGAATGTGGTTTAGATAAGATGAATTCCTATAATATTTACCAACCTACAGATCTCCTAAAAGGTTTTAAACCTAAGGTCGCTTCACTTTGATACCATATGTGGTGACCCAGCACACCACTGCATGTGTAGTGCGCAAGTCGATGACATAATACTCACAGAAGAACTTATCCGTGAATATTACATCCCTCAGAGTAGTACAACAGAAACATAGCAGGTCCAGGCAAAACTATAGGATACAAACTTCATTACAAAATCTTGAGCATCTCATTGATGAATCAAGAAGATCTCCTGCAAATGAAACATCAGAAGAAGCAATTCGAAGATCCAAGATGGAGAATTACTCTAGCTCAGAACTTAATCTACTATGGCTGATGTCAACCCTAATCTATGGCTTGATACAGCTAAGACCGAGAATGGTCTTCACCTACACCTTGATAGCTTCTCCTCCACCAGCGTTGTTGATGATGATGCTTTAATGACTAAGTAAGAAATGACTCCACCTAGCTTCATGAGGTAGCGATGGCTTCACGATGACGACTTCCATAGGCTTCAACTCTAAGCATGGGGTAAAACGGGAACGAATGAGTAACGAGCGTTACTCAGCAAGCTCATGATATATAGTGGGTAGTTTGATGCACTAACTACAGCTTTAGGCTCGAAAGAGTCATAAGATAATGCAAGGTTTTGTAACACTTTCTTCAAGAGGTTGATTTTAATTCTGAAAACTATGCCCGCCAAACCATCACAGGAGCTAGAATTTCATGGAGTTGCCTTTCCTGTAGCGTTCGCAGTTCCTTCCCGGAACAGGGGGTAACATGCCACATCCTATTACACTCTGCAGAGGTGCGCTACTTTACCCATGGACGACCAAGACCATGTTAAACAACCAGGTGTACATTCCTGTCCACTCCCACTCAGGTGTGGGGCCCGGTTGTTGGTCCAAGCCAAACCGTGCTTCTCCACACAACGCATGCCCACCCATTTCCGCCAGCAGGTTGAACGCCTGATTCCACCCCTCACGATGGAGATCTACGCGCCCCTGGCAGACACTCATAGACCCCAGAGTCCGTGGGACATAAGGGCTCCCACCCATGTGCATGTAGTCCCGCAGAACCTACAGCGCATGTCTCTGGCAGCCCGTTGACATGCGAACGAGAAAAGATCATATCTGACCTACTCCCCCCATAGAAGACCCATGGTTAACGCGGTATTTATAGTGCACCGAGTTCTGACGGCATTTGTGATTAGTTCCTAGGTAATACGTTCCCGTGCAGATGGAACCTTCCTTTGACCTATCCATCTTACCATGGTCCCATCCGCCCACCAAACAGAACATTACCACTCGGGTAGTCATTCAATAAGTCATATTATTATAAAAATAGGATCATGCATTCTTTTGAGAACAGGTGGTAATACGATAGGGTTTTTGCAAATAGTTCGTTATGAAGTACCGCAAAGGATATGAGCAAGTGATGAACTTGGCTGACATTGAAATAACCATAATAATCAATGTCTTCGGGTTCAAGGGTCTCGTAGAAAATCCCGACATCTGAAAGATAGCAAAGTAGTCCTGGTGAGGACTACAGAAAACATTGGCAAGATGATATATGCATAGTAATGAGATGCATCGTGTATTACCCTGGAAAACACCCCAGCTTACAAGTGTAAGCCATGTTTTATACGATAACTTATTCACACAGGGTTTAGGTGAATGGTTTCATTACTTGTGGTGATGTGGTTATTACTTTGTCTTTAAATTTACATGTGTTTCACTTTTACTTAACAAACACTTGTTATCATGTTTGAGTAGAAGTGTTGATTACTTGGTGAGGTAACAAGACAATAGCACATGGAAAACAATTATTGAAAAGGTAACAAACATGTTTGAGTTTATGTTCTAAAAGTGTAGATCTAATGACAATGAGTTTAGTTGAAAATGATGAACGATTACAACTATTCTATCATCACATAACTTGCTAGTGTCTTGTGATGATAGGCTTAGTAGGTGTGAAAACATGAGAGTTTTATCAATAAGGAAAATAATGAGGTGATAGTCATCTCTGATTTTTAATAGATATTTATAGACTTTCAGTAGACTTATAAAAGCAAGTTTATAAGTTAAGTAAAATGTTTTACAATTTACATATTTGAGTTGGAAATGTTGTTCTCTTTAATTTGGTATATCAATTGATGTTTTCTTAAAATATTTGAATAAGTTATTATTTTATTAATTTTTTATAAATTAAATGACTAGGCAAAACATTGCATACATGAAAACTTGGTCAAATGACCATGAAAACATCATAGATGAGTTGCATTTGTCATTTGAACCATTTTGGTATATAACTTATACGTTTCTAATTTTATGAATTATTTACTACTTTTCTCAAATTTTAATGATTTAATTTAAATCCAAAAATATTTAATTTTTAAATTTAATCAAACATTTTGAAAAGTTCATAAACATTTAGATTATGTTTTTCTGATTAATTTGGTATATTATTTATATTTTTCTGATTAACTAAATAAGGGATATGGATTTTTCCAATATTCAATTATTTTCTGGAATTAGTAATCATTTTCTGAAAATAGTAAAGCAAGCTTATGACGTGACAGTGATGTAATCTTGACATCACACAGAAAAGAATCTCTCTGCTGCTCTAGAATTCGATTGATTCGTTGGTTGAATCGTGAAATTGAGGGGATGGTGAGCTAGAACTAATCGAGGCGAACCTAGGGGTGGCTGCGGCTTGACCATATGGTCGCCGGAGCATCATCGGCGGCAAGGTTATGTGGCGACGGTGACAGTAGGTCGGTGGTAGCACGCTATGGACCTCGAGGGGACAAACACAAAGGTCCTGGAGATTCCCTTGCTCACCAGGAATGCAGAGGAGGGATCATAGTGGCCGGAGAAGACTCGACGGCGACCCGAGCTTGCACGGAACTCGGCGCTGGTGTCGGAGAAGAAGAGCTCGATTCGTCGGGTTCCCACTGTTCCAGCCATCCGCGCTGGATGAGGTGGTAGAGGAGGCCGAGTTCGACCTCTGGGCAGTCCCAATTCGCCCCGGGACGGCCGGAGTCGATGGCGCGGCGGCGGTTTCCGAGAGCTAGGGTTTCGGGTTCTTGCTCCGTTACAGAGAGAGAGAGCAAGCGATGCGGGAGAGGGAGAGTGAGCGATTGGGGTATGACCTCCTCCAGGTCTTATCCACCCCCAAGAGCGGCCGCGAGAAGGTGGCAGCGGCGAGGAGAGTTGCACGATCTTCTCCTCTGTCTTCTGGATGAGAAAGGAGAAAGGAAAAGATCTCGCGGAATTTCGATAACCCCCTACAAGTTCTGGAATTTACAAACAGGTCCTTCTGTCTTAGAAACTGAGAGAAAACCTTTGTTTTCAGGGCCAAATTGTAAACCTAAAAATTATTAGAAATTATATTTGGAAATCTCACCAAATTTGCAACCTCACCATGTTTTTGTTTTGGTGAATTTGAGCTGTATTTTTTATTTAGGGTGCTGGATTAAGTGATTTTTGTTATTTCCCACCATTTAATTGATTAAATGGCTTTACAACTATTTTAAGCATGATTATCATGAGCACACAATGATCATGTGGTTTAACAAAGTGATATAACTTAATTGGAATATTGTAGGTATAATCCCTTATAGAAAGTAATTTAGTAAAACTACTTGGTACTGGTTCTATGCACTATTATGAAAATCATTTAATATGGAATTTTATTCCATGACACACCAAATGATTTTAATGGTTGAAGGGACTTGTTTTTCTTTTATAACTTTGTTATTCTCCTAATTGAAACTCTTAGCAAGCTTTGTTGACATATACTATGTGTGTGTGTGATAGAAAGGGTTTTTTAGTACTTGATTAAATAGAAAACTTGAGTGGCTTTGAAAGCTTATTTGTTTGTTTTCCACCACGTTCCAAGTATGAATATTATCCCATGCTTGTTTTAGAAACAAGTGATCATTTGTATGTTTATGTGTAGATGAATTTTTGTTATCATCTGTTAGTTTTATCTATGAAAAGGATTTGGAAAACAAGGTATCAACTTGTTTTCATCTACCTCCACATATCAATACATGTGGATGCAATACCTTGTTGTTATTTATTTATGGATACTTGTTTCCATTTAAGAGGTTTACTATTTGTTCCTCATCTCTGTTGAGTTTGACAAGGCATAGAGGTTATGGATTTTTTAACATTAACTAATGCTTTACTGAATAAATTCTTCCTGAGACAGTGTTGCTCCTTTTGTCACTCGAGTGTGAGTGAAAGGGAGGCATGAACCCACTATCGATCATAAATACTCCCTCTTGAAGTTACAAGCATCAGCTTGGCCAGAGCATCTACTGGCAATGGAGAGCACACAATATCATAAATAACATAAACATGATAGATTGATAATCATTGGACATAGTATTCAATATTCATCGTATCCCAGCAAACACAACATGTAACATTACAATAATATGATCTTGATCATGTTAGGCAGGTCACAAGATCTAAACATGAGGAATAAAGAGGAGAGAACAACCATCTAGCTACTGCTATGGACCCGTAGTCCAAGGATGAACTACTCACGCATCGCTCCAGAGGCAACCATGGTGATGTAGAGCCCTCCGTTGATGAATTCCCCTCCCGACAGGGTGCTGGGGAGAGCTCCAGAACCATCCTGAACTAGGGTTGACGATGGCAGCGGCTACGGATCTTTTTGGTGGAAAAGGCTCGGGTGTTCAGAGTTAACCCAAGGAGGAGATTAAATAAGCGAGAGGGCAACATCGGTGGGTGGCAAGGGGGCCCACACCACCAGCTGGCGTGGCCAGGGGGCGCGCCGCTGAAAGTGCAAACGCGCTTAAATCATCTTGTTTTGGTGTTTGTTAACAACACATGTACTACTAAAAGGTGTTGATGGATTTCAGGGTTAATTCAACTTATTTGTTATGGTGGTGTGTTGGTTCAAAAAGGAGCAAGCTGTCAAGTCACTGGTTGCTGGAGTTTTCTCTAGGCCGGAGTCTCCGGTCCCCCAGACCGGAGTCTCCGGTGTGGAGATTTCTCCCAGGCTTTTTCCTCTGGAACAGGTGGTGTCGCGTACTGTACCCACACCGGAGAGTTTCCGGAGACTGTCCGGAGTCTCCGGTGTGGAGGTTTTCTCTCAGAATCGCTAAGGAAAAGTTGGTGTCCAGTACTGTACCCACACCGGAGACTTACCGGATACTTACCGGAGTCTCCGGTGTGAGTGAAGTTTTATTGTCTCACAAGACCACAGACAGTCTCTGTGCCTACCCGCAGCGCCAAGACCGGAGTCTCCGGTCCCCCTGACCGGAGTCTCCGGACTGATATATTCCTGAAGAATTTCAAGTGTGCCAAGGTGGTGTCCAGTACTATATCCAGTCCGGAGGGATACCAGAGACTGTCCGGAGTCTCTGGACCAGACCGGAGTCTCCGGCCTTTACACCGGAGTCTCCGGTGTGTTTTCGCCAGATCTGCTCCAACGGCTCTTAGTATTTATGAGGGGTATAAATACCCCCTCCCCTCCACCTACCTCCAGCTAGCTCGACCAGAATTAAAGTCACCATTGTTGGAGCTCACCCACCTTGCTAGATCTCCCAATCCAACGACCCAAAAGCCTAGATCTTTGGAGGATTGAAGCAGAAGGCCCCGATCTACGTCTTCACCAACCGGATTTCATTTCCCCTCTCTTTTGCTTGAGGGATCTTTGCCTAGGGTTTCCTCTTGTGGAGAACCTAGGCTTCTTGCTACTCTTGGTGATTTGTGAGTGTTGGGAGCCCCCAATTAAGTTGTGGGTGTGTGCCCCAACCTTGTTTGTAAAGGACTCGGTCCCCGCCTCAAAGGGGTTCAATAGTGGAAGGTGAACTAGGCCTTTGTGGCGGAGTTCATCGGAGAATAGGGTGAGGCCTTTGTGGCGTTGAGTAGGCCTTCGTGGCGAGCTCACACCCCTCCAACGAGACGTACTCCCTTAACAAGGAGGAACTCGGGAATACATCGTGTCTCCGTGTGCTTCCATCGGTTACCTCGTTCCCCTCTCTTTACTTACTCGTACTTGTTGCATTTATTGTTGTACTAGTTGCATTAATTGCTTGCCTTGTCATATAGGTAAATTCACCACTAGTTGCACTATCTAGAGAATTTACCTTATTGTCAAGCCTAAACGATTAGAAAAATTAAAATTGGTCGTAGCACCTATTCACTCCCCCTCTAGGTGCTCATACTTTACTTTCAATTGGTATCAGAGCCTAGGCTCTTCTATCGGGCTTAACCGCCTAAGAATTCAAGTATGGGAGATGATTTGGTCGACGCTCCGTCCGTTAACAATGTGACCATGGATGATCTCAATGCTTTGAGAAATTCATTGACCTCATCCATAGACACAAAATTTGATGAGTTGCGTCAACTCATGGCGCAACTCCTCAAAAGCAAAACACCGGAGGTTGTCAAATCATCCCTTCCGGAAGAACCGGAGGGTGCCAAGGATGGGGTAGATGGTGATCCACATAAAAATGCTTCCTCCGAACAATCTGCTAAGAAGGGTGCGGGTGGAGAGGAAGGATATCACGCCGTTGAAGGCCGATACTCTCCCGATCCCCCCGTCCCTCATCCTCACATAATCCCTAGAGGAGATCCACCTAAAATTGATGCCTTTTCTTTTCGTGAATGGCAATACTACATGGAGACTCACTTGAACTCTTCTTGTATAGATCTTTGGAGGACCACTCGTGACGGATACAAGCCATTTGATCCCAAGAATCTCACAAGAAGAGAAGCCGTAGATTGCCAACTCAACTACACCGCCTTGTCCATCCTTCAACAAGCCGTGAGTCCCAACCACATGCCGCATCTTCAACACTTCTCCACCGCCAAAGAAACATGGGATGCACTTGTCATCATGTTCGTTGGGAATGAGAGCATGCAAAGAAATCGGTATGATGCCTTGACCAATGAGGCCGAAGGATTTTTCATGCGTGATGGAGAAGATCATGTTGATATGTATCGAAGACTCAAAACTCTTGCCACCGCCTTCTCTAGTGCGGGTGCCAAGTATATTGATGATGCTTGGATCAAGAGAAAGTATATGATTGCCGTGATGCCATTTGAGGGCACAGACTTGAAGAGCATTCAGGAAGACATGATTTCTCATCCATGACCTCAACTCAAGTGATGCAAGAATTGTGCTCCTACAAAGTGCAAACCAAGAATGCGCTTGACAACCGTGCTAGGGCCATTGGAATTAGGGCTGCAAGAAAAACTCGAGGCTCGTGAGTGGATTGAGATCGACTCGCTTGTTAGCTCGACTCGAGATCGACTCAAAAAGAAATGAGCTGAGTATGAGCACCTTCTATAGCTCGGCTGGAAAACGAGCTAATCTTGAGCGACCACTAGCCCGCTCGATTTAGCTTGATAACTCAGAATAATATAATTATTTTTAATGATTCTGATATATATTAAAATAAAATAGGATAATTTGCTACCTTATATGTTGTGAGTAAAAGGGATTGTTCTTTCCTTCTTAGCACTACCAAATCTGGAAGGTTAATTAAATGGATCAATTTTTGGCATTAATTGTACGTGGTCTGTGCCTATGAATAGGTTACATACGACTCCTCGTCTTGGAATGTAGAGTATATAAACTATTTATTTTGGAATGTAGAAATTTCAAATGTCTTGCTAAGCTCGAAACTTGCTCGAGATCGACTCGAGATCGTTACAAGCCAAGCATGATCCAATATTACAGCTCGACCATTAAATCGACTTACTCTGAGCTCGCTCGAAGATTAGAATGAGCTGAGCTGAGCTGAGTATAACTCGCTCGAACTCGACTCGTTTGCAGCCCTAATTGGAATGCATCAAGGAGCATCCGTTGCTTTGAAGGCCAAGGCGTTGTCAAGAGAGGTTGAGAATGAAGATGAAGGAGAAGAGGCATTGCCTCCGTTGAAGGAACAAGACTATGATCCCGTACTAAAGGATCTCATTGCTCTCACCGTGCAAAAGTTTTGGAGCAATCCTCCCAAGGGCAAGAAATTTGTTGAGGAGAAGACAAGGTCTCTCTATGGAAGTGATGGGGCTCAAAAAGTGAGGTCTTGCTTCAATTGTCAAGATAAGCATCACTTCATCGCAGAGTGCCCTTATGAGAATAGAGAGCTCCATAGTGGCAAGCTCATTCGCAAGGACAAGTCCAAGGTTGAGTACAAGTTACCTCACTTCAAGAAGAAGCCGTTCAACAAGAAGTCTCCCACCAAGTTTGTGCTCTTGACTCAAGAGGAGTATGATTCCGGGAGTGATGAAGAAGAAGAAACCACAAGTGAAGTGGCCGCTCTAGCTATTGCTTCTACTCCATCATCTCCATCCCTCTTCGAATCCCCCAATGACGCTCTCCCTCAACGTAATGCCAAGTGCTTCATGGCAAAGGCCACGGAGGTATCTCCTTCCCCCAACTCTAAGACCCCTAGTGAACTAGAACATATTGCTAGTCTTAGAGAAGAAGAAGAAAGGGTCTCCTTGGACCACTTTATGTCTAACATGCAAGGGGAGACCAAGAAGTACGTTGAGTATCTCATGAGGCAATTGGGAGAGGCCCAAGATGCTCTTGAGAAGAAGGGTGAGTTCGAGAGAAGGGATGTGGATGAAATTGCATCTCTCTCTATGACTCTTGAGGAAGAGCATAATGGTAGAGTTTCTCTAGAGGATGAACTTGAATCTATTGAATCAACTCATAATGAAATTGTCTCTAACATCACTAAGGAACTTGATCTTGCTATTTCTAAATATAAAACGGCCAAAAAGGATAAGGTCGAGTTTGGGGTTGGTCATGGTAAACTAACCGAGGCTCACAAAGCTTTGGAAAGCCAACACTCATCCCTCAAAGAGTTTCATGAACAACTTCAAACTCAACTTAATCAAACTATCAATGCTAGCACTTCTACTTCCTCTTGTGATCATGCAAATATTATTGAAGAAAATGCTAGGTTGAAGAATGAGCTAGCAAGGATCAAAGGTAAAGACCCACAAGTTGTAACATTTGTGACCCCTTCCCCACAAGTGGTTGCCCCTAACTCTAACATGGTCATTGCTAGACCACAATTGAGTGCACCAAGGCAACAAGTGGGCAAGCAAGGTCTAGGCTATGTTGCCAAGAAGAAGAACAAGAAGAAGAAGAGCAAGAAGAAGACCAACAATGGTGCTTCGAGTGGTGTTGTCATTAGGGATAACACTACTCCTAGCACACCCTCTCAAGCTAACAACATTGTCTCGAGTAGTAGTGTCATGAAGGACAACACTACTCGTAGCACATCCGCGGGAACTAACAATCCACACCATTTCTTATATGTTGATTATTATGGTGTTGTTTAAGCTAAATATGTTGGTCCTATTGATGGTTTCATTGACTATACTATTTGGGTTCCAAAGACCCTTGTTGCTAACATGAAGGGACCCATCTCGGGTCCTAACACTAGTCAATGATCTCTTGCAGGGCTATGCTTCCGGTGGGAGTAAATGGATTCTCGATAGTGGGTGCACTAATCATATGACCGGAAGCAAAGAGCTAGTGACGGAGTTGCGACCAAATGACATCCAAGCAACCGTCACTTATGGAGACTCGTCCAAGTCTAAGGTATCCGGGTTCGGCAAGGTTGTGGTGGCTCCCGATATAACTATCGTGAACGTCATGCTTGTCGAATCCCTTGCTACAATTTACTTTCCGTCCGCTCTCTTGGAAAGATGGGGTTTTCCGTCTTTTTCGATGGTGATATTGTGGTCCTTTTGAGGAGCAAGACTCGTGACGTCGCTCACGTGGGACATGTTGAAAATGAGTTGTTCGTGGTGTACTTTTTGAAGTCAAACAACTCTCAAGCAATGTGTCTTTTCGGGAAGGCGGACTTGGGATGGTTGTGGCATCGCCGCCTATCCCATGTCAACATGAGAACTTTGCAAAGTCTTCACAAAGGTGACCTTATTGTCGGACTAAAAGAAAATGTTCCTTTGCAAAGGATCGCGTTTGTAGGTCGTGTGTTGAAGGGAAGATGCATGACACCGTGCAGAAGGCCAAGACTATTATCTCATCAAAGAGGATCTTGGAGCTTCTCCATGTTGATCTCTTTGGTGCCGTGCCCGAGGCAAGTCTTGGCGGCAAGAAGTATTGCTTGGTGATTGTCGATGATTATTCAAGATACACTTGGGTTTATTTCTTCAAGTGCAAGAGTGAAACTCAACAAACCATCGTCGACTTCTCCAACGAAGTGCAACGTCAACACAATGTGCAAATCATGGCTATTAGGAGTGATAATGGCTCGGAGTTCAAGAACTATACATTGAATGAATTTCTTAGTGAATAAGGCATTCATCATAAATACTCCGCACTTACACTCCTCAACAAAATGGTGTTGCCGAAAGGAAGAATCACTCTCTCTTGGATATGGCAAGGACCATGTTGGCGGAGTACTCTTCTCCCCAATATTTATGAGCCGAGGCCATATCCACCGCATGCCACTCCTCCAACCGCCTCTACATCCGCAAAGGCTTGGACAAGACCCCATATGAGATCCTCACCGGCAACAAGCGCAACGTCTCCTACTTCCGTGTATTCGGTTGTAAGTGCTTCTATTTGATCAAGGGTATTAGGTTGTCTAAATTTCAATCCAAAACTATTGAGGGTATTTTTGTTGGTTAAGGTGCCGAATCCCACACTTATAGAGTCTATGACAAAGCCTCGCGAATTTTCATAGAATCTTGTAGTGTGGTTTTCGAGGAAAATGACGGCTCCCAAGTGGCGCAATTCCATGTTTCTAATGTAGATGTTGAAATTCCTCAAGAAGCCATAGGAAGGATGGGTGTGGGTTTTTTCCGCCCCATCGAGGGACACCTTATGGCGACTCGAGAAGGACTATGCTCTACTCAAGTGGAGCCCTCCTCTACAATAGAAGATCAAGCCAAGGAGCCAACTATTACACCTAACCAAGAACATGTTCAAGACCCTCCTCTCATTGATCAAGTGACTCCGCAAGTCGTACCCACTCCTCTCACTAATGCGAGTCAAGATCAACCATCCTCCTCATCCTCTCCTCAAGTTGAAGCTTGTGTAGAAGATATTGTTGATGATGATGATGATAATGATCAAGGCCAAGTTGGTCAAGATGGGACCCAAATGATCAAGATGATCAAGTGATCCCTCCTCGCAATAATGAGGAGATCGAATCCCGTCGTATCAAAAGGATAAGAAGAGCTTTGAAGCAAATTGATGCCCAAGACGACAAGGTCTTGGAGGATGTTCAAACTAGAAGATCTACAAGAAGGCAATTGGCTCATTTTTGTGAGCATCAATCTCATATTTCTATGGTGGAGCCTAAGAAAGTGTATGAAGCTCTTGAGGACTCCGATTGGGTTGAAGTTATGCATGATGAGCTCAATAACTTTGAGCTCAACAAAGTTTGGAGATTGGTTGAGAAGCCCAAGGATTGCCACAATGTTATTGGCACTAAGTGGATTTTCAAGAACAGTCAAGATGAGCATGGAATTGTCATTAGGAACAAGGCAAGATTGGTTGCTCAAGGTTACACCCAAGTTGAAGGCATTAACTTTGATGAAACCTACGCACCCGTGGCTCGCCTTGAGTCCATCCGTATCCTCCTTGCTTATGCATCGTCTCATAATTTCAAATTGCAACAAATGGATGTAAAGAGTGCTTTCTTGAATGGTCCACTAAAAGAGGAGGTATATGTTAAGCAACCTCCGGGGTTCGAGAATCTCAACTTTCCTAACCACGTTTACAAACTTGACAAGGCTCTCTATGGTCTCAAACAAGCACCTCGTGCTTGGTATGAGCACCTTAGGGAGTTGTTAGATGATCGTGGTTTCGAAGTTGGGAAGATTGACCCCACTCTATTCACCAGGAGAGTAAAAGGAGAGCTTTTCATATCCCAACTATATGTGGACGATATCATCTTTGGCTCAACTAACCAAGCTTTCAATAATGAGTTCTCTAAGCTTATGACTGACAGGTTTGAGATGTCTATGATGGAAGAGCTTAAATTCTTCCTTGGCTTTGAGATCAAGCAATTGGCCCGTGGGACTTTCATTTCTCAAGCCAAGTATACCCAAGACATGATCAAGAGGTTTAACTTCCAAGATGCAAAGATCAAATCCACTCCTATGCAAGTCAAGTGCCACCTATCACGCAATCCTAAAGGGAGTAAGGATGTGGATCAAAAGCTTTATCGTTCTATGATTGGTTCTTTGCTCTATCTTTGTGCATCTAGACCCGATATCGTTTTGAGTGTAGGTGTGTGTGCAAGGTATCAAGCGGATCCTAAGGATTGCCACTTAGTGGCGGTTCATAGGATCTTTCGTTATTTAGTTCATACCCCAAGATTTGGTTTGTGGTACCCAAAGGAGGCACAATTTTCTCTTAATGGCTATACGGATTCCGATTGGGCGAGTGATCAAAATGATAGGAAGTCAACTTCCGGGGCTTGCCAATTTCTTGGTAGGTCCCTTGTAAGTTGGTCCTCCAAGAAGCAAAATTGCATATCTCTTTCCACCGACAAAGCCGAGTATGTTGCCGCCGCAAGTGCATGCACTCAATTGTTATGGATGAGGCAAACTCTCAAGGAATATGGTGTTAATTTGGATAAAGTGCCTCTTTTGTGTGACAATGAAAGTGCCATCAAGATTGCATACAATCCGGTGCAACATACAAGAACGAAGCACATTGAGATTCGCCACCACTTCATCCGTGATCATTTGGCAAGAGGGGATATTGCACTATCTTATGTGCCCACCAAGGACAATCTCGCGGATATTTTCACGAAGCCACTTGATGATGCAAGAATCTTATTCTTGAGGAATGAACTAAATGTGATTGATTCAAGGAGTTTGACTTGAAGATCTTGCACACACTCCTATAGATGAAACGTGTTCGATTTTAGATGCAGGCATGGACATAGGGGGAGTGTTATCCTAAAACATTGGGTTCTCCCTCCCCCCATTATTCCCAAAGCAAAAATTCATTGTGATCTCTCTTTTTCTAATGTTGAATTGTGAGCTTCAATGTTGAGTAATGGCAATGCCCCCAAGATATATCTTCGTGGTTGCATACCATGAAATCTTACATGGTGGCCTAGGCCACCAACCTCTTCCGTGAAGAGTTGGTTCTTATTTGCGGATTTTTGACATTTTTGTTAAGGGATGTACTCAATATTTGATTTTTTTTGTTTTTCTTGGTGTTCTTGAGTACAAGTTCCCTTCCTGTTGTTGCTCCTCCTTCCTTGCCAAAAACCCATTTCCGAAAACAATTTCTAAGTTTTGTGCACTTCATGTCATTCTTGGGGAGTTTTTCTGGCGAAAGACCGGAGACTCCGGTGCTAAGACCGGAGACCCCGGTGTGCAGCAAGCAGTATAAAAACTGGGGGCTGAGGGAAGTTAGGGTTTCATTCCCCACTTCCCCCACGCCCCCATAGTCTTGCTGCGCCGCCGCCGCCAGGAGCTCTCCCCGGCCGTTTTCCACCGCCGAAAACCGCCCCCCCCCCGCCTCTCCTTGCATCTCCCATCCGTGGGAGGCACAATGGCCGGCCAAGGAGACAAGGGTACAACTTTTCCCCTCATTTTTGCTTGCTTTTGATCTAGATCTAAAAATCTAGGTAGTTTTTTTGGGAGAAGTTGCATATGCTGTTGGTAGCATCACCTTGGCTAGTTTATCTTGTGTAGGAACTGCTAGAAACTCCAGTAGACCATTTGTGTTAGATCCATGCTTGTTGCTGTCAACCAGTCCGGAGACTCCGGTGTACCAGACCGGAGACTCCGGTGTGTCTGTCCGGAGACTCCGGTCTGCCAGACCGGAGACTCCGGTGTGGATCTTCCAGAAATGACTCATGTTGCTTCTGTCTTGTACCTGCACCTATTTTGGACATGATTGCTCATTATTGCTTTCTCTGGTGTTGTGCTCTCTGTTTTGTGTATGCTTTCAGGAACAAGGGTGAAGTCCTTAGCCAAGCGTGGTCCCCGTCCTCACTCCCGCAACTACATGGTCACTGATGAAGCTACCGGTCGATATGGTCAGAGGGGTGCATTTGAGGGTGAGAGGCGTCAGAAAAAGAAGCACGAGAGCAGGATGAACGCTGAAGCAGCAAAGAAGGCCATATTTGATGCTATCTCCTCGGTGGCATCCATGAGCAAGAAGGAGTACAGGATCATGAGGGCTCGTCCTTTCTTCTCCATGGCTCGCACTGCTCTTTCTGCTCATTATTGGAGGAGGGAGTCCGAGTTGATCATGGAGGAGATATACACCCGTTTTAGGCAGCCTGTGTGTCCACAGAAAGTCCTTGACTTAGAGGCTCTTGGAAGCTCTCAGTACTTTGAGGAGACAGTCTGGATCATGAGGAAATTGGGTCTTGACAATCTTGTGAGCATTCAACAGAACTACAACCCCCCTATCATTCAGCAGTTCTTTGCCACTGTCACCCTTGCTGATAATGACGAGGTCACTATGAGATGGATGTCTGGGACTGTTGAGTGTGAGTCTTCTATGAGACGGTTTGCTGAGCTTCTTGATTACCTTTGGGGAGAAGGGAGTGGTGAGCGCATGCACGTTCATGTAGTGGCTTATGACAAGAAGCGCATGGATCCTATGTATGAGAAGCTCTCCAGCTGCGGCACTGCCAAGGATCTGAGGAGGGTATACAACATCTGTCTTCGCCTCTTTCGCTGCAACATTTCTCCCAAGGTTGGGAATGTAGATGCTATTCGTGGTGGACTAGTGAACCTTCTCTACGAGGCCTTCCAGTGTCACCTTGCTGGCCCTGATGGAGAGGGTTTCGAGATTGATGTTATGAACTTCATCAAGGAGGATATTTACTCAGCTATGATCGAGATCAAGAAAGTGCCCGTGTATGCTCCTTATGTGATGAAACTCATTCTTGATCAGCTTCCTGGCTTGGCTACCGAGACTGTGCACCCTGTGGGCTCTCTCCAGATTCTGTCCTCCCACCTTCCTGATGACACTCCCATGGGGGACGCTTATGCGCCTCCTCGCTCTAGGAGGAAGAATGCTGACCCTCCCTCTCGCCGCTCTAGCAGGGAGGAGACTCAGGATGAGATGAAGAACCTCTCTTGGTTCCAGCGCAACATGTTGTGCATGACTGTGGCAGTGCACAAGGAGAACCATGCGGCCTATAAGGAGAGACGCGAGCTGAAGAAGATGGTCGCCAAGCTGCATGACCATGCGGGTCTTGGAGCTACTCCTCCTATGGGTACTCCTCCCACTACTCCACCCACCCCTCCCACCGCTTCTGTGACTATGTCATATGAGGGGTGGAACATTGATCAGTTTCCGTGGGGTGGCTTTGAGGATGTCACCTCGGCTCCTTCTTCCTCGACCCACCGTGCTAGGACTCCTGAGATTGAGGAAGAACATGTTGATGATCAGTCTGAGCATGGGGATGAGGATGAGGACCTTGAGTACTTCAACACTGGTTTTGGTGCTGAGGATGATGATGAGGGAGCTGGAGATGATGATGATGATGAGAGTGACGCGGCCACGGACCCGGTGGATGAGGACGACGAGGACTACGAGGATGATGACTGAGCCCTTGGACCGTGTTGTGCTCTTTGCCCCTTTTTGGTGTCTCGGTGCCAAAGGGGGAGAAGTAGCCTTGTCTTCTCCACTTTGCATGGGTTGCTTTGCTTTATTTGCTTTGGAACACAAGTCTTTGAACTTGATTTTCCTTTTATGGCTTGTGTTCCCACTATCTTAGTCGCTTTGCTTTTTTAGTGAACAATGGTTGTGTTTTATGTGAGAGACCTCGTGGAGAAGCTATCCTTTATTATTATTATTCAGTGTGCTTTATCTATTGTCTCTACATGCTTGTATTATTGTTCACTAATGTTTGCTCTAGAAGGGCTTGGTTTGTAAAATATAGGGGGAGCTCACTTTGTGAGTGCTCTATCTTTTACAAACTTAGCTTAGCTGTGATTTAATTGCAAACATATGTGTGTTGTCATCAAACACCAAAAAGGGAGAGATTGAAAGTGCAAACACGCTTAAATCATCTTGTTTTGGTGTTTGTTAACAACACATGACCTACTAAAAGGTGTTGATGGATTTCAGGGTTAATTCAACTTATTTGTTATGGTGGTGTGTTGGTTCAAAAAGGAGCAAGCTGTCAAGTCACTGGTTGCTGGAGTTTTCTCCAGGCCGGAGTCTCCGGTCCCCCAGACCGGAGTCTCCGGTGTGGAGATTTCTCCCAGGCTTTTTCCTCTGGAACAGGTGGTGCCGCGTACTGTACCCACACCGGAGAGTTTTTGGAGACTGTCCGGAGTCTCCGGTGTGGAGGTTTTCTCTCAGAATCGCTAAGGAAAAGTTGGTGTCCAGTACTGTACCCATACCGGAGACTTACCGGATACTTACCGAAGTCTCCGGTGTGAGTGAAGTTTATTGTCTCGCAAGACCACAGACAGTCTCTGTGCCTACCCGTAGGGCCAAGACCGGAGTCTCCGGTCCCCCTGACCGGAGTCTCCGGACTGATATATTCCTGAAGAATTTCAAGTGTGCCAAGGTGATGTCCAGTACTGTATCCAGTCCGGAGGGACACCGGAGACTGTCCAGGGTCTCCGGACCAGACCGGAGTCTCCGGCCTTTACACCGGAGTCTCCGGTGTGTTTTCGCCAGATCTGCTCCAACGGCTCTTAGTCTTTATGAGGGGTATAAATACCCCCTCCCCTCCACCTACCTCCAGCTAGCTCGACCAGAATTAAAGTCACCATTGTTGGAGCTCACCCACCTTGCTAGATCTCCCAATCCAACGACCCAAAAGCCTAGATCTTTGGAGGATTGAAGGAGAAGGCCCCGATCTACGTATTCACCAACCGGATTTCATTTCCCCTCTCTTTTTCTTGAGGGATCTTTGCCTAGGGTTTCCTCTTGTGGAGAACCTAGGCTTCTTGATACTCTTGGTGATTTGTGAGTGTTGGGAGCCCCCAATTAAGTTGTGGGTGTGTGCCCCAACCTTGTTTGTAAAGGACTCAATCCCCGCCTCAAAGGGGTTCAATAGTGGAAGGTGAACTAGGCCTTTGTGGTGGAGTTCATCGGAGAATAGGGTGAGGCCTTTGTGGCGTTGAGTAGGCCTTCGTGGCGAGCTCACACCCCTCCAACGAGACGTACTCCCTTAACAAGGAGGAACTCGGGAATACATCGTGTCTCCGTGTGCTTCCATCGGTTACCTCGTTCCCCTCTCTTTACTTACTCGTACTTGTTGCATTTATTGTTGTACTAGTTGCATTAATTGCTTGCCTTGTCATATAGGTAAATTCACCACTAGTTACACTATCTAGAGAATTTACCTTCTTGTCAAGCCTAAACCTTTAGAAAAATTAAAATTGGTCGTAGCACCTATTCACCCCCCCCCCTCTAGGTGCCCATACTTTACTTTCAGCCACCCTATGGTGTGGGGCCCCTGAGGCCCCCCTCCGGGTCTCCTCCAGACTTAGTGTACGTGACGACTTTCTAAGACTCTGGGATTTTGTTTCGTCCAATTCCGAGAATATTTCCAGAACAACTTTTCTAAAACCAAAAACAGCAGACCATAAAAATGACATAAAGTGTATAAGAAACATGTAGTATATGGCATGAAAACAACATGGAACATCAGAAATTATGGATACATTTATGACTTATCAACATCCCCAAGCTTAGTTTCTACTCGTCCTCGAGTAGGTAAAACAATAAAAACAAATAATTTCTGAGGTGACATGCTACCTGCATAAACTTGATTATCTAAATTGTAAAAGCATAAGTACGCTGAGATCATAGTACTTTAAACACAAGCATGTTAGATATAATTCTAACAGTGAAACTTAGCAATCACTTTGCATCATGAAAAGTAACACACATAAAAGATCATGAATAATAATGCACTTGAAAGTTATACGTTTGTTTCGAGCATAAAAAACATAGCAAAGTGATATTCTCCTTAAGAGTGGGGCAAAACATAAATGCCAGGACACCTTCGAAGTTCAAGTTGATGACTAGAACAAATAATTTGAGAGAAAGTAATAACACATCATGATTCAATCAATAATAATCTTTGGGACTGATGGACATTGAACTCGGAATGGCAACTACGCTCTCTCAACTGTGCATAAAGTTTGAAGGTGGAGACTCAACATAAAAGTAAAAGAAAGGCCCTCTGCAAATGGAAGCATGGATTAACTCATGTGCTAGAGCTTTTTATTTTATTAAACATAGGTATTGAAAACATTTTTTTTAGAGAGGTGTATTCTTATGTCAACAAATAGTAAACAGAAAATACAGTACGTCACAAGACAACTAGACATCACAAGAGAGGCTACCATTTGAAGGACGCATCTGGGGTCATAAGGTCATCCCTCTTCTCTTTTGTTTACACAATTAGGGCAAAAAATAGTGAAGAGAATTTTATAGTAACCAATTTTGGGGCTGGGCACCCCGTTGCCAGCTCTTCTATCATTTTGGATAAGCATATGTGCCACTAGTCCAGCTGTGTAAAGTCCAATCAACAAGTGAAATAAATATTCTATATTCACGTCCTCATGAGCTAAAACAGGGGCACAAAACAGGAGCAATTTTGAAAGTTTAAAGGTAGCACATGAGAAATTTACTTGGGTGGTGGTTAAATACCACATGTAGGTAGTTATGGTGGACACATTTGAATTTTTTTTGGTTACTGGGAGTTGGATGCATGATTAGAGCTCATACTCGGTACAGGTGGAGGCTAGCAGAGACTAGGAGTGACAAACCGAGAGAGCAATAATGGCCATAATCATGCATAGCGACAAAAAAATTATTAATCAAAGCATAAAGGGTATTAAAAGTCAAAAAATAAATGATCATAGAGGCTATAAGTGACTGGTTTGTAGTCATAAACATGGTGTGAGCCTGCGCCCAGTCAAGCAAATAAAGCATTCGAAGGAGAATACCACAAATTTATGCTTCAATGTTATAAAAACATTAAGCACTTTCAGCTATTAGAGACAAGTCATGCTACAAAAATAACTACTAAGCATAGAATTAAAATAACATCTTACATGACATGAAAAAGTCTAGCCACAGGCTATACGAGCTTCTTTTTGCAACGTAATAAGCACAAAAATTGTACAACTGCTTTCCAACAACAATCATTTTATATAAACAAAAAGTCTCCAGGAGATATAGCAATGAAACAAGAGAGTATTAATACTAATCTACTAGAAATAACAACTCTGAATAAGAGATGCATGAAAAACAGGAGCTAAAAGAATTTGCACTAGCTAGAAAAAAAAACTAAAAATACGACCATGGAAGAAAACGTGTATTCATATGAAAAAGCGGAGCGTGTCTCTCTCCCACACAAGAATGTTGGGTTCCAACTGTGTTTATTGCAGCAAGGAGAACAAAAGAAAACAAAACAAAAAACAAACATACACTCCAAGTAAAGTGCATATGATGTGGCCGAATAAAAATATAGTTTCAGTAGAAGTGACCTGATAAATTGCCGATGAAGAAGGGGATGCCTTGGGCATCCCCAAGATTTGACGCTTGAGTCTTCTTATAATTAGCTGGGAGGCATCGCCAAGCTTTGGCTTTTCACTCTTCTTGATCACATTACATCACCCTCTTCTCTTGACCCTTGAAAACTTCCTTCACACCAAACTCAAACTAATTCGCATTAGAGGGTTAGTGCACAAACAAAAATTCACATGTTCTCCTTGGACACAAGCGTTATTAATACTTTTTAAACATTAGCTACAACCGCCGATGTTTTGTGGATCAAAGAAATCCACTCGACATAGCAAAAGTGAGAATGCAAGTAAAAAGGCATAATCTGTCAAAACCAGAACGGTCTGTAAAGACGATTTTTTCGGGGCACTTACGTTGCTGAAATATAAAAACATAAAGCTAGAAAAGGTTTTAGAGTTAGCTGAGGATTAAGCACAAAAATTGGCAGGTCATTTTGATCTTTATGGAATTCACACGATTTTATACGATGGACAGCAGAAATCTGTTTCCCGCGCAAAAGCCAAATCTAACACCAACTTTCATTAGAGACTTTACTTGGCACAACAAATACGAGAAAATAAAGATACAAAGAAGTTGCTATAGAAGTAAACAACACCTTGACTCAAAGAAAACAGAGAAAAACAATGCAAAAATAAA
Organism: Alopecurus myosuroides; assembly: GCA_028641055.1. Taxonomy (NCBI): domain Eukaryota; kingdom Viridiplantae; phylum Streptophyta; class Magnoliopsida; order Poales; family Poaceae; genus Alopecurus; species Alopecurus myosuroides. Next base: position 202,360,332 of record CM054059.1, read on the forward strand.
ACGATGGGTTATCTCCCAAGAAGTGCTTTTCTTTAACGCCTTTCACCTAGGCATAAAAAGAGATAATCAAGTGTTTTCAAGTGAAGAAGCATACAAATTGTAACCTGTTTGAATAATAGAATAAAAATTAAACTTCATTTTCTTCCTAGGAAAGCGTTCCATACCTTTATTGAGTGGGGATTTATATTTAATATTCCCTTCGTTCATATCAATAACAGCACCAACAGTTCTAAGAAAAATTCTTCTCAAAACAATAGGACAAGAAGCATTGCATTCAATATTCATAACAATAAAATAAACGCAGACAAGTTTATTATTAACCATAATAAGAACATCATCAACTCTCCCCAAAGTATCATTTCTAGCATTATCAGCAAGACGAACATCCAAATAACAACGTTCCAAAGGTGGTAAATCAAGCATATCATATAGTTTCTTAGGCATAATAGAGATACTAGCACCAAGATCACATAAAGCATTACAATCAAAATCATTCACTTTCATTTTAATGATGGGTTCCCAACCATCATCTAACTTTCTAGGGACAGAGGCTTCACGTTTGAATTCTTCTTCTCTAATTTGCATGAGAGCATTTGTAATATGTTTTGTGAAAGCCATATTCATAGCACTATCATTAGGATTACTAGATTTTTTTTTGTAGGGACATAATTACTTCAGAGATATTGCATTCATCAAAATCAAGATCATTTTTATCAAAGGTAATGGGACCATTGTCTCCCATATTTCGAAAAATTTCAGCACTTTTATCAGGAACAATTTCAATGGTTTCCTGGCAATTTTAAATGTTTAATAGAAGAAGTGGAAGTATTGAAAATACCAATTACTTTACCATTAACAGTAGAAGGTTTAATATCATGAGAAGTTTCAGTTTTACTAGTGGTAGTAATAGTGCAAACATTAGCTATATTATTCTTTCTAGCTATTTCATCTTCTCTTTCCCATCTAGCATGCAATTCAGCTAACATCCTCACATTGTCATAAATTCTAACTTGAATGGCATTAGTAGAAGCAAAATGATTTTCATCTATGGTTTTTTGCTTTAGCAGCCATTTTATTGATTAAAGAAGATTGTGCTTTTGGCATGGATGAAATATAAGTTTCAGCACGAACAATTTTAACTTGCAAACCAAAAATTTCTCTATTTAAATTCTCAAGTTGATGACTAATATTTTTCATCATAAAAAATTGTTCCTCCATGGTCTTAGTAAATAATTTATTTTGCTCATATTGCTTTTGCATAAAATATTTAGTGGCTCTTTCAATTTCTGAAATTCTTTCATTAGACATCCCAGATCTATCATAAGAATAATTATTACCACTATTAGCAGGATATGGCCTATAGTTGTTGCCACCAAAATTATTCCTATAAGCATTGTTGTTGAAAATTTTGTTTTTAATGAAGTTCACATCAACATGCTCTTCTTGAGCAACCAAAGAGGCTAAAGGAACATTATTTGGATCAATAGGATCATGGCCATTCACAAGCATAGACATAATACCCTCAAGCCTATCGCTCAAGGAAGAAGTTTCTTCAACAGAATTTACCTTCTTACCTGGTGGATCTCTCTCAGTGTGCCACTCAGAATAATTTATCATCATATCATAAAGAAGCTTTGTTGCATCACCTGATGCTTCCGTTGGGATACCCCAAGAGGAGGGTGTGATGATCACAGCGTTAGGAATTTTCCCCTTAGTTAAGAACCAGGGTTATCAATCCAGTAGGGGAAAGAGGACCTTCGGAAGGTTGATGCCACTGACGGTGGTGTTGGCGCTTCACCGGTGTCAGTAACAACATGGAACCCGCACACAACACAACCAAAATACTTTTCCCCAACGGTACAATGAGGTTGTCAATCTCACTGGTCTTGCTGAACACAAAGATTAGACGTATAGTGTGGAAAACAAATATATGATTGCAGAAAGTAGAGAGAGCAGGAAAATGTTGTGGTTCGTTTAACAGTGTGGAAAATGGACTGGGGTTCATAGGTTCACTAGTGGTGTCTCTTCATAAAAATAACATGCTGGGTGAACAAATTACAGCTGGGCAATCGACAAATAGAGGTTGCACCGTAGTGCACATTATAACATGATGATTACTATGATATTTAGTGCGGCATTACAACAAGATACATAGACCGACATCCATCTGCATCTATGACTAATAATCTACCCACAGGTTATCATCTGAACCCCCTTAGGTATTAAGTTGAAAACAACTGATAATTGCATTAAACAAAGTGTGTAATGTAAGCAATGATTATACACGCGGGTACTCTCACCGCTGTTTTCTCCCTAATGACAACAACACATCCTCCCCCTTCACGTTTCTGTCACTCGAGCAAGGCAACAAGGAGGCATAAACCCACTATCAAGCATAAATACTCCCTCTTGGAGTCACTAGCAACTACTTGGCCAGAGCAACCACTAGCAACGGAAAGCATGCAAGATCACAAAATAGCATATGCAATAAAGACTGTAATTAACTTGGCATAAGGTCAATATTCATCGGATCCCAGCAAACATAGCATATAGAATTACATAAGATCGATCTCGATCATGATAGGCAGCTCACGAGATCTAAACATGGAGGCATATGAGGAGGAGAGAACCATCTAGCTACTGCTATGGACCCGCAGTCCAGGGATGAACTACTCACACATCACTCTAGAGGCAGACATGGTGATATAGAAGCCTCCGGTGATGATTTCCTCTCCGTCAGAGTGCCGAAAAATAGCTCCAGAACCCTCCTTATCTAGGGTTGACGGTGATGGCGGCTGCGGATCTTTTTCGGGGATTTTGATCGGGTGTTTAGGGTTTTCCATCCGGGGGGTTAAATAGGCGAAAGGGCAGAGGCGGTGGAGGTCCAGGGGCCCCACACCACCCCCTGGCACGGCCAAGGGGGGCGCGTCACCCTATGGTGGGGGGCCCCTGATGCCCCTCTTTGTCTCTTCTTCGGTCTTCTGGATGCTTTCGGGGAAAATAGGACTTCTGGGCTTCGAAGTTTCCAATTCCGAGAATATTTTCGGAACAACTTTTCTGAAACTAAAAAACAGCAGAAAATAGTGAACTGGCTCTATGGCATCTTGTCAATAGGTTAGTCCGGAAAATCGATAAAAATGACATAAATAAGGTAGAAAACATGTAGCAATTGGCATAATGTCATCATGGATCATCAGAAATTAGGCATACGTTTATGACGTATCAACACCCAAAGTCATGGACATAAAGGTTCCTCCAGCAGCTGAATCCAGAAGGTTTCTTGAGGAACAATTCAGACATGTATAAATGGTTTGGATGATCATCCAAGTAGTCAGTCCATGAGTGGGACAATTCTTTACTAAATATTTCATTATTTTCCAAGCTTTAGCAACATGCTCATTATCAAGTTGATTAAAGTTCATAATGCTACTTCTTAAAGATATAATCTTAGCAGGAGGATAATATTTTTCAATCAAAGCATCTTTAAATTTAGTCCATGAATCAATACTATTTTAGGCAAAGATAACAACCATTCTTTAACTCTTCCTCTCAAAGAGAAAGGAAACAATTTCAGTTTAATAATATCTCCATCTCCATCTTTATATTTTTGCATCTCGCAAAGTTCAACAAAATTATTAAGATGGGCAGCAGCAGCATCAGTACTAACACGATAAAATTGCTCTCTCATAACAAGATTTAACAATGGAGGCTTAATTTCATAAAAATCAGCAGTAGGAGTAGGTAGAGCAATAGGTGTGCTAATAAAATCATTGTGATTTGTGCTAGTAAAGTCACACAACTTAGTGTTCTCAATTTAGCAAGATTAAAACATGGTAAAAATAACAACTAGAATAAGAGCTATTTTTTTGTGTGTTTTCGATATAGAGAAGAAAACAAGACAAAATAATATAAACTAAGGAAAACAAAAACAAAGTAAAGAGATTAGAGGTGAGAGACTCCCCTTACAGAAATCCTCTTCCTCTCGGGCAACATCGCGAGAAAAAGTGCTTGATGCGCATTGATTGTACGCTCATTGGGAAACCCCAAGAGGAAGGTATGAAGAGCACATGAGCAAGTTTTCCCTCAAAAAGAAACCAAGGTTGAATTGACATGTAGGAGACATAAATCACTTCTGAAGGTTGAGGACAACTGATGTTGGCAGGGCGCTCTACTGGTTCAGCAGCAACGTGGAACCTACACAACACAATCAAATTACTTTGCCCCAACGAAGCAGTTAGGTTGTTAGTCTCACCAGTTTTTCTGAAACAAAGGATTAGACGTATACTGTGGAAAATAGTACTGGTTTGGAGTAGATGAAAAGAGAACAGTGATGGCAGTACGAAAACATTAATTTCAGTAGGAAAACAACGGTTGAAGTGGTTGTATTATCAGTTTAAAAAATGGACTGGGGTCCACATTTCACTAGTGGTTTCTCTCCATAAAAGATAGATAACATGTTGGGTAAACAACTTACAGCAGGGCAATTGACAGATATAAAGGTCGCATCATAGTGCATACACATAACATGATGATTACTATGTGATTCATGCGGGAATTACAACAAGATACATAGACCATTATCCAGCTGCATCTATGACTAATAATCCGCCCTCAGAGTGTGATGTCTATGCACACTTCTATTCTTATTGGCAGTGTTGGGCCTCCAAGTGCATAGGTTTGTAGAACAACAACAAGTTTCTCTTAAGTGGATTACCCAAGGTTTATCAGACTTAGGGAGGAAGAGGTCAAACATATCCCTATCAAGCAACCCTGCAATTACAATACAATAAGTCTCTTGTGTCCCCAAAACACCTAATACAATTGTCAGTTGTATAGGTGCACTAGTTCGGCAAACAGAGAGTGAAATACAAGTAATACGGATGATTATAAGTGATAATAACAATCCAAAATAAAAATGGCAGCAAGCAGACATGTAGCAGAACTAATTGTAAATGGTGTTTCAATGCTTAAAAACAAGCCCTATGGATCATAATTTTACTAGTGAACACTCTCAACAATAATAACATAATTGAATGCATAAATATATCTCTTCACTATGCTACTCCGAACCAATCTCCGGTCGAATAACAAACACCAATCATTGCGTAGGGTTACAAGAAGCACTCCTTAGAGTTCACATTTATTCATCTAGGTAACCCCCACGCTATCACTATGAGACCTCGATGGTTCCGGACAAACACCATAATTTCATAGGGTCATCCAACACAAAATATAAATATCATGATAAACCACACGGTGCACACACTATCACCATTACACTGTGAACAAAGTGTCGACAGAGATCTCATAACAAAACCAGTTGAGTAGCATGACAGATGAAGAGTAACATCTACTTATTCAACTAGATTACAAAGCTCATGATCACATAAATATCACACCATGGGAGAAAGAGATGAAACACATAGCTACCGGTAGAACAACAATGGCGATGAAGATGGCGGTGGAGTCGATGGAGATGGCTCTGGGGGCACTTCCCCGTCCCAGCAGGGTGTTGGAACAGAGATTTCTTTCCCCCGAAACTTGTCGGCAGCGGCGGCGGAGCTACGAAACTTTTAGTGGAAGGGCCCGATACTTTTAGGGTTTATGCATCGAGATGATTATTAGGCGAAAGGGCAACGTCGCTGGGTGCCTAGGGGGCCCACACCATCTGGTGGCGCGGCAAGGGGGGCCCGTGCCACCCTATGGTGTGGACACCCTTTGCCCCCCCTCCGGGTCTCCTTTGGACTCCGCTGAAGTGTTGGGAATTCTAAGACTTTTGGCTTTTGTTTCATCTTATTCCGAGAATATTTCCAGAACAACTTTTCTGAAACCAAAAACTGCAGAAAACAGGAACTGACTCTATGGCATCTTGTCAATAGGTTAGTCCATGAAAATTTCCGGAAAACGAAGGAAAACATGTAGAAACATAAAGATATTGGATAGAAAACAAGCATGGAGCAACAAAAATTATAGATACGTTTGAGACGTATCAGAGCACCATCCATTAAACCTCTAGTGTTACGTTTCAAGCAATAGATAATTTCATTAAGCAAAGTGTGTAATGTAAACAATAAAATTATCCTTAGAAGAAGCATTGTTGTTTTCTCCCTAATGGCAACAGCACATCCCCCACCCGTTACGTTTTTGTCACTCGAGTGTGAGTGAAAGGGAGGCATGAACCCACTATCGAGCATAAATACTCCCTCTTGAAGTTACAAGCATCAACTTGGTCAGAGCATCTACTAGTAACTGAGAGAATGCAAGATCATAAATAAAATAAAAATTATAGATTGATAATCATTGGACATAGCATTCAATATTCATCAGATCCCAGCAAACACAACATGCATCATTACAATAAGATGATCTTGATCATGTTAGGCAGCTCACAAGATCTAAACATGAGGCATAAAGAGGAGAGAACAACCATCTAGCTACTACTATGGACCCGTAGTACAAGGATGAACTACTCACGCATCACTCTGGAGGCAATCATGGTGATGTAGATCCCTCCGGTGATGAATTCCCCTCCCGGTAGGGTGCTGGGGAGAGCTCCAGAACTCTCCCAAACTAGGGTTGACGATGGCGGCACCTACGGAACTTTCTGGTGGAAAAGGCTCAGGTGTTTAGGGTTAACCCAAGGAGAAGCTTAAATAGGCGAGAGGGTAACATCGGTGGGTTTCCATGGGGCCCACACCACCACCTGGCGCGGCCAGGGGGCACCACCCTATGGCGTGGGGCCCGTGAGGCCCCCCTCCGGGTCTCCTCCGGACTCCGTGTACATGACGACTTTCTAAGATTCTGGGATTTTGTTTCGGCCAATTCCGAGAATATTTCCAGAACAACTTTTCTAAAACCAAAAACAACAGAAAACAAGAACTGGCTCTCTGGCATCTTGTCAATAGGTTAGTCCCATAAAATCCATAAAAATGACATAAAGTGTGTAGGAAACATGTAGCATATGGCATGAAAACAACATGGAACATCAAAAATTATGGATACGTTTATGACGTAACAGTTAATTTATGAAAACATACGGAAAACAAAGGAAAAAATGTGGAAAACAAAAGGTATTGGGTAGAAAGCAAGCATGGAGCATAAAAAATTATAGATATGTTTGCAACATACGAGGGACCGCAATTTGGAGGCTCTTAATATTATATAAAGTCTAGTTGGAATCCCTCCTATTGATGATATTAAAACTGAGATCACTTTGGAACATGTCACAAAGAATTTGGATGTATATAAAAGAATGTGTTAAGTATGAATAAGACAAGAGAGATAGATAAAAGGATGAGTGATCTCATGGTGCGCTTGATAGCTCTATAAAAAATATTACCAAGAGAATTAAGTTTTCGGAAACCATAAAAGCTAAGGGAAATCAGCCTTCCATAATTAATAGGATTGAGGAAGTTACTGAAACCTTGGGAATGACGTTATCTTCATTTAAGGCTAAAAAAAATGGAAAATCTGGTAAGTAAAAGAACTATGCTCAAAATATTCCCCAAACCAAAATTGACACACTTACTAATGGGGAAATTTTTTGATAGCAATGGAGGGAGTGTATATTTTGAGCAAAAGCTAAAAGTAATCCTGATTTTAATAAAGGTAAAATTCTTGATTCTCCAAGTGTTTTGGCTAAGTTGTTTACTTAGAGTACTCCTAAAAGGACTGGTTGCATTATTTAAGAATTTTTTAATGGTCCTGATGATGGACTTATTGATAAAACATGATTCTTGTTTTTTTCCTAACTAAATGACGTTAAAGAAAAAGCGCTTGTGGGAGGCAATCCACCTTATTTTTGTTTTCTTTTGCTTTCTTTGAGTACTAGGAGTTTTTACCTATGTAGAAACCTCTCCTTATCCTTCTATTTTTGTTTTGTGCCAAGAATTGTCTCTATTTGAAAGAAAGTGCAGGGTTTGGTTGTGCCTTTCAGCCTTTTGTGCTTTACCATTAAATTTGTATCTCGCTACCAGAGCACGATTAAATTCTGAAAACATTTGAGAACATGACTCGTTGGGAAACCCCAATAAGAAGATATGATGATCACAACAACAGTTTCCCTCAGAAAAGAAACCAAGGTTGAATCGACCAGTAGGAGGACAAGCAACTTCTAAAGATTGATGCAGTTGATGTGGTAGGGAGCACTACCGGTTCAGGAGCAACGTGAAACCTACACAACAAAATCAATTCACTTTGCCCCAACGAAGAAGTGAGGTTGTGAATCTCACCGGTTTTTCTCATAACAAAGAGGTTAAATGTATGGTGTGGAAAACAGTAGGAGAACAATGTGAAAACAATAGTAGTAGTGTGAAAACGGTGATTGAAGTGGTTGTATTATCAGTATGAGAAAATGGACCGGGGTCCACAGTTTACTAGTGGTTTCTCTCCGTAAAAAAAAAAAGATAACATGTGTGGTGAACAAATTACAACTAGGCAATTGATATATATTGAAACATGCCTTACATGATGGTTACTATATAATTCATGTTGGCATTACAACAAGACTCGTAGACTGTTATACAACTGCATCTATGACTAATAATCCACCCTCAGAATATCATCCAAACAAACCTTGAGTATTAAGTTGCAAGCAACAGATAATTGCATTAAGCAAAGTGTGTAATGTAAACATCTTTGTTTTCTCCCTAATGGCAACATCACATCCTCCATCTGTCATGTTTCTGTCACTCGAGCACAGATGCAAAGGAGGCACGAACCCACTATCGAGCATAAATACACCCTCTTGGAGTCGCTAGCATCTACTTGGCCAGAGCATCTACTAACAACATAGTGAAGGGGAACGTAGCATAGAAAACAAAAATTTTCCTACGCGAGAGATACCCGAAAGGCCAAGATCTAATCTAGGAGACGAAGTGCAACGGGCAACAAGAGGGTTAATGAGAACACATACCCTCGAAGACTCAAAGTGGTACGAAATCAAATCTCGTTGTTGGCGTAGTCGTACTCACACCGATCCCGATAGCGAGAAGATGGCACCGCAATCCGGCGGTGCATCCGTGATCGGTCACACGTACGGTTGATGACGACCTCCGTTCCCTCGTTCCAGCGGGGCGCGGAAGTAGAGGATCCCTCGGAACTCCAGCATCACGACGACGTGGTGGTGGTGAAGAATCCCACGGTCAGGGCTTCGCCAAGCCGGAGACCATGAAATGGAGCAGCGGGTGGAGGGAAAATGAAGTGGCCAAGTGTGTGGAGGAGGGAGAGCTCTCACCCTCCTTTTATAGGAGAGGGGGGAGGCAGCCCAAGGGGGGTGCGGCCAGCCCCATGGTGTGCCCCCACCTCTTCCCTCATGATGTGAGTGGACACTCCACTCACACCCACTCATTTTCCTTTAAACCCCACTTAGAAAATCCAAGAGTTTTTCTTTAATAAATCAATAAAACATTTTTATTTCTTTATTTCAGCATTTGTTAATTCTATTAACAAACATTTGCATAAAGCACCTCGAATCATTTGTTAATTCTATTAACAACCATTCGACGAAAAACCCCTTGAACTATTTCAATTTTCCCCGAAACAATTTCGGTGCTGCCCAAAATATTCTTCGATATTCCGTATTCTCTCAAACGCGTCATCGAACCTTAAGTGTGTCACCCTACGGTTCGCGAATAAGATAGACATGATCGAGACTCCTCTCCGATCAATAATCAACAGCGGGATCTGGAGATCCGTGATGACTCCTATATATTCAACGATGACTCTCGTGATCGTGTGAACCAACAACGCCGTGAACCATTCCCTTTGTCTCGCGATATTTTACTTGTCCGAGATTCGATCATTGGTATCAACCATACCTTGTTCAATCTCGTTACCGACAAGTACTCTTTTCTCGTTCCCGTGATATAACATCCTTGTGATCATATCACGTGCTTGCAAGCGGTTTCGATGTGATATCACCGAGAGGGCCCAGAGTATATCTCTCCGTCATTTGGATGGACAAATCCCACTCTTGATCCATGATCCTCAACTAATACTTTCCGAATACTCAACGACACCTTTATAGTCACCCTGTTACGGTGTGAAGTTTGATGCCATCAAAGCACTCTTCCGGTATCAGTGATTGACATGATCTCATGGTCTAAGGAATAAGTTACTTCGTGTGTTTGATATAACAATGTAAACTAAATGACTTGATCGCATTGCTATATTCTCTTTGGGTATATGTTCATCACATCATTCTTCTAATGACATGACCCCGTTATTAATAACATCCAATGTTCATGATCAGGAAACTTTGATCATCTATTAATCAACGAGCTAGTTAAAAGAGAGGCTTTACTAGGAACCATTGTTTGTTTATTAAGCACACATGTATCAACGTTTCCGGTTAATACAATTCTAGCATGAGAAATAAACATTCATCATAAACAAGGAATAAGATAATAACCATTTTATTATTGCCTCTCGGGCATATTCCCTTCAGTCTCCCACTTGCACTAGAGTCAATAATCTAGTCTGTAAGCACTTAAACACATATGGCGTACCAGTGTTATTACCATGCTTCGCATGCGGTAAACATCATCAAAAAGATCTGAACTGTTCAGGTCCTATTGTATTTGCATGTTCTTTGCGTCTACACGCATCACTCATTCTCTAATGATATGGCTTTGTATATATATGGTCAATCGGTGAAAACTTAATTCCTCAGCTTAAACTGATGTCACTAACATTGTGAAAATGTAGCTTCATAGTGTTAGCATTCTTGGAAATTCACCAAGTTCCGGTGATACCTTAATTCCTCAGCTTAAACTGATGTTACTAACATTGTGAAAATGTAGCTTCAAAGTTTTAGCATTCTTGGAATTTCACCAAGTTCAATAAAGAACTCCTTGACACAAAATACGCTTATTATCAGTTGTCAACACAACGATATACTTTAGCCTTTGTTGTAGTATCTGTCACAATATTTTAATTTTGAAACTCTTTCAAATCCAGCATGGAACTTTCTTCCATCCTATTGTGCTACCCTTCATCACATATTTTAATTGAGATAAAATTACTTGAATAAATGACAAGACTATTAGTGTAACATATTACAACTAATATTTTGTCATTACTATATAGGAAAACATATCCTTAGCATTTCTAAAATGACACAAGGATCTCTCCCACTGTTGTCTAATCATCATATGAATTATCCTACTATAACATTTTATAGCATAGGACTCATCTGGGTTGTGTACATAGCATGGAAACATGACTTAGAAATCTCAATTTCAATGATGCTCATCATGTGTCAAAACACATGAATCTTGCTCAATTATTTTCCATGTGACAAGAACTCCTTCTTATCAATTTTATATTGACTTACTTCAATATTTCATCTATGTAATTTGGCTTCAATCATATCAGGCGCTTGAATCCATCTTTTATAGACATCGATGCCCAATATCTTCCAAGCCTTTCATCAATATGAAATCGAAAATATTAACCGTGTTAATTTAAAATACATATTTTCCAATCAACCATATGTCATCTACATAAAGTATTGGAAATATGTCATAGCGCTCCCACTTAATTTCTTGTAACTCTACAAGCATCTTTATCATTCATGATGGAATCAAACTCTTTTGATAACTTCATTAAGGTAAAGATTTCAACTTCGTTATGCTCACTTCAACCATTGAAGTGTGCATACCTTTCTAGCAATCTTTTTGAATTTTACAAAACTCTCAGACTGTGTCAAGTACACATCCTTGATAAAACTTCCTTGAGAGGAGAGTTGGTTTTGTTATTCAACTGCCATATCATAATATGTAACCTTTTGCTAGAACTATCCGCAAAGACTAAAGCATCACTACGGAAGATCAAAATCTTGTAGTAGTTAACTCTTTGAACTTCGTCGAAAACAACTTTTCGATAAGTACAATTTTAATAAGATGTAAAATCCATGTCTTTGTCGCTATATAGACCCTTTTGCTATCGCTAGGCATCATGCCTATCGAAAGGACTACCAAGTCACATACTTGATATTCATACAAGGATACTATGGCGGATATAATGACTCATAGTCAATTTTACGAAGTCAGGGCCCATCATTTGCTTCCTTTATAAGGTCCAGGTCCTTTTGTTGTCAAAACAACACTTTACACTTAAACCACAAGTTGTTCTAAGTACAAAGTTTTTGGACTTTTCTGGTACAGTTCGCAAACTCATTTGAAGTATCTACAACATTTGTAGTGTCTTCTACTTAGTCAAAATAGTAAACCCCGGAACAACTTCCAGTGCTGCGCTACTCTTGACATGATAACGAAGATTCTCTAACCTTGTTGAGTTTGTACTGTGCTCCCACTCACTTGTTTCGCAAGAACTACTTTCTCGAGAAATCAACCCTTTCTGACAAACAACATTTGTCTTTTGGTTCGGTGATAGGAGAAATACCCAATGTTTTATTTGGGATAACCTTATAAACATATATTTATCCTATTTTGGTTGTAAACATTTTACACATGCTATGCATACCAAAACTTAAGAAAGTGACAATTCGGGTCACTACCCAAACCATATCTTATATGTTGTCAATTTCAGCGGATCATGATGGTGCTCTTTTCAGTGGAAAAACGGTTGTCACTAATGTATAAACTACAAAATTATAATGGCAATTTTATTAATCTTACCATGTCAAACAGGGTTTGATTTTGTCTTTTGAATACTCCAATCTAATGTGGGGTATTCGAGAAGTATAAGTTGTAGAACAATTCTGCAACTTCTCAGATGTTTTGCTAAACTTGTAACTCAAACTTTATCCTTTATGATCCAATCATAAATACTTGATTATCTTGTTACATTGATTTTAACTTCATATTAACAACCTTTTGAACCAATTCAAAATGTCAAACTTTGTTCCCTTTAAATAGATATACTCACATATCTACTTAAATCATCAACAGAATTTTATGAAGGAAAAATTAATCCACCATACATGACTACACATAATGGACTATATACATCAATATGTATAATCTCCACTAAATTAGTCGTCCATTCTACTTTGGCCTAAGAACGAAATTCTAGTCATCTTTTGGAAGAGGTCTCACAAGCGTCAATAAAATGACTCCGGAAGTCCATCAATATGGAGTTCCTTCATGTTTTCCTTTCCGATATGAACTAAAATGGTGGTGTCACAATTTAAGTGAAACTCTTCAACGTCTTGTAACGTTTAGCATTTAGTCTTATAGATGTTTACTTTACCAACATGATTTATATTAACATATCCATCAATTATGGAATATGATCATAGTTTGAACAATCTCATTTGTTCTCACAAAAGACTAGAACAAAATAACAAATTATTAAGTTATTCAAATAAATCTTGACTGGTTGGTTCGATACGACAATGAACACAATAACACTTTATTTATGTTCTTGTCATAATCGATTCCACATCTATTACTAGTTCCTTTTAGGCCCTTGTATTTCTTTCATTGCGTTGCTTTGTATGACAACTCATACCAACCAATGTGGTATCAAAATACCCAAAAATACTTTGTTAACTAGTAATACATCTATAACTTGTATATCAAGCATATACTCCTGAGCTGGACTTTCCAGTTATCTTCTTTTTCTGCCATATATCTTTTTGTAATTCTATTTTCAATATTCCCTTTCCTTTATAGAAGAATCATTCAGCATCAAACAATGCTAGTCTTACTAGCTCATTTTTTTTGGCGTGTTAGTCATATACTATCACCCATTGAGTCATACTTTGAGTTTGATTGTTCTACTAATATCACCATATTAATAGCATTCTTCTAGATTCCACTCTTAGCAATTTTCAAGTAAGGTAAACTACTTTACCCATACTTCTAATCCATCCCCTCATAACAATTTTATGATTAAGCTACTATAGCTCGAAGGAAGGGATTTAGAGGATAATTTTTAGCGCCTAATTTCTTGGAATATTCAAACGCCTAGCGTCTTCAATCATTGCATATATTCAAATAATATAAGCAAACATTGTCACGCTAAATTTGCATATATTCAGATAATATAAGCAAACATTGTCACGCTAAATTATACTCAGTCATGTTGCTACAAATAAGTTTCTAGATATCAATATATCTTTCACTTGATTGTTTCTGAAAACAACTCTTTTCAGTTCCAAAATCACCTTGATCAACAAAACATTCTTTTGAAGATAAAGTAATACGGAAGCAACCATGACTCTGGATTCTAAGTAGGAATTATTTGCTCTCTAGATTAATCAATCATTAACCACATGGAGCTAGGTAGGAAATACCAAAAATCTACAATAGGACTCAATTTTAAATTTCACTAATACGGTACCAATCTTAAATGGTATTTACCAGATCATAACAGTTATATCTCAATTAACAATCTAAGTGTAAGGTAATTATAGATGCCAATGAATACTACAATTTGTGCAAATTCGCTTTGATTGGTTGTTCATGATAAATAAGTTCAAGTTAATTGAAAAATTAAACCATGAACTCCCACTCAAAAACAACATCCCTCTTAGTCGTCTTTAGTGATTACACGAACCAAATTCACTACACCAAAACCGATCATCACGTGAGATGATGTAGCTTCAAAGGCGAACATCGACATGTTCATCATATCATCCATATGACTCATGCTTTACCTTTCGGTTACGTGTTCCGAGGCCATGTCTGTACATGCTAGGCTCGCCAAGTAGAACCGTAGTATTGCGTGTGTTTCAAGGCCATGTCTGTACATGCTAGGCTTGAAAACACCCGTTGTATGCGAACGTTGAGTCTGTCACACCCGATCATCACGTGGTGTCTCGAAACGACGAACTTTCTTAACGGTGCATACTTTAAGGAAGAACACATTATTATCTTGATATTAAGTGAGAGGGATCATCTTATAATGCTACCATCGTTATCTAAGCAAAACAAGATGCATAAAAAGGATTAACATCACAGACATCACATGAAAGGATAACGTGATATGATATGGTCCTCCTTGCACTTGATCTCCATCATGTGCATTATGGTATGATCTCAATCATTCCACCGGTGTGGTACCAAGTACCACGGTACCCTAAACTTGATTGTCCATCAATAAGAAGACAACCATATGGATACCTTCCGGTATATCAAAAATTTACAAAATAGATCATCTCATAATCAAATTTGTAATATTGACCATTTCTCATCACATGCCCAGCAAAAACTAGTTAGACGCCTCTAATTTATTTTTGCATATTTTACGTGGCTTAGGGCTTTCGATGATAGAACCGTTCATACCTACGAACATCAACCACAACGTTGATAAACACATTTTTAACAACCCTTCATAGATTAGATCTTAACTATAGTAGGAGAAACAGACACCCGCAAGCCACTTATGCAATACAAGTTGCATGTCAGTTGTGGAACAAGTCTCATGTACGTGGACATGTAAGGTTAGTCCGGGCCGCTTCATCCCACTATGCCACTAAGATCATAAAATAATCAAGGAGGTAATAACATGATCATCAACGCCCACATACACCTATGTGTTCTACCCGTACAAAACATCTACGCATAGATCCGGCTCTGATACCACTGAAGGGGAACGTAGCATAGAAAACAAAAATTTTCCTACGCGAGAGATACCCGAAAGGCCAAGATCTAATCTAGGAGACGAAGTGCAACGGGAAACAAGAGGGTTAATGAGAACACATACCCTCGAAGACTCAAAGTGGTACGAAATCAAATCTCGTTGTTGGCGTAGTCGTACTCACACCGATCCCGATAGCGAGAAGATGGCACCGCAATCCGGCGGTGCATCCGTGATCGGTCACACGTACGGTTGATGACGACCTCCGTTCCCTCGTTCCAGCGGGGCGCGGAAGTAGAGGATCCCTCGGAACTCCAGCATCACGACGACGTGGTGGTGGTGAAGAATCCCACGGTCAGGGCTTCGCCAAGCCGGAGACCATGAAATGGAGCAGCGGGTGGAGGGAAAATGAAGTGGCCAAGTGTGTGGAGGAGGGAGAGCTCTCACCCTCCTTTTATAGGAGAGGGGGGAGGCAGCCCAAGGGGGGTGCGGCCAGCCCCATGGTGTGCCCCCACCTCTTCCCTCATGATGTGAGTGGACACTCCACTCACACCCACTCATTTTCCTTTAAACCCCACTTAGAAAATCCAAGAGTTTTTCTTTAATAAATCAATAAAACATTTTTATTTCTTTATTTCAGCATTTGTTAATTCTATTAACAAACATTTGCATAAAGCACCTCGAATCATTTGTTAATTCTATTAACAACCATTCGACGAAAAACCCCTTGAACTATTTCAATTTTCCCCGAAACAATTTCGGTGCTGCCCAAAATATTCTTCGATATTCCGTATTCTCTCAAACGCGTCATTGAACCTTAAGTGTGTCACCCTACGGTTCGCGAATAAGATAGACATGATCGAGACTCCTCTCCGATCAATAATCAACAGCGGGATCTGGAGATCCGTGATGACTCCTATATATTCAACGATGACTCTCGTGATCGTGTGAACCAACAACGCCGTGAACCATTCCCTTTGTCTCGTGATATTTTACTTGTCCGAGATTCGATCATTGGTATCAACCATACCTTGTTCAATCTCGTTACCGACAAGTACTCTTTTCTCGTTCCCGTGATATAACATCCTTGTGATCATATCACGTGCTTGCAAGCGGTTTCGATGTGATATCACCGAGAGGGCCCAGAGTATATCTCTCCGTCATTTGGATGGACAAATCCCACTCTTGATCCATGATCCTCAACTAATACTTTCCGAATACTCAACGACACCTTTATAGTCACCCTGTTACGGTGTGAAGTTTGATGCCATCAAAGCACTCTTCCGGTATCAGTGATTGACATGATCTCATGGTCTAAGGAATAAGTTACTTCGTGTGTTTGATATAACAATGTAAACTAAATGACTTGATCGCATTGCTATATTCTCTTTGGGTATATGTTCATCACATCATTCTTCTAATGACATGACCCCGTTATTAATAACATCCAATGTTCATGATCAGGAAACTTTGATCATCTATTAATCAACGAGCTAGTTAAAAGAGAGGCTTTACTAGGAACCATTGTTTGTTTATTAAGCACACATGTATCAACGTTTCCGGTTAATACAATTCTAGCATGAGAAATAAACATTCATCATAAACAAGGAATAAGATAATAACCATTTTATTATTGCCTCTCGGGCATATTCCCTTCACATAGAGCATGCAAGATCATAAATAATATACACATGATGATAACATGGTAGATTGATATCAAGATACATAGCATTCAATATTCATTGGATCCTAGCAAACACAACATCTAGCATTACAATAAGATAATCTCGATCATGTTGGGAAGCTCATGAGATCTAAACATGAGGCATAAAGAGGAGAGAACAACCATCTAGCTACTTCTATGGACCCTTAGTCCAAGGATGAACTACTCACGCATCATTCAGGAGGCGGATATGGTGGTGTAATGCCCTCCGGTGATGATTTCCCCTCCCGGTAGGGTGCTGGGGAGAGCTCCAGAACCCTCCTGATCTCAGGTTGACAATGACGGCGGCCTCGGGTGTTTTTCGTGGAAAAGTGGTGTATATTTAGGGTTTACGCCTCAAGGGGAATAAATAGGCAAAAGGGCGATGGCAGTGGGTACCCGAGGGCCCCACACCACCCCATGGCGCAGCCAGGGGAGCGCGCCACCCTATGGTGTGGCCCCCTCCGGGTCTCTTCGGGACTCCGTGGAACCTTGGGGAATTCTAAGACTTCTGGGCTTCAAATTTTCCAATTCCGAGAATCTTTCTAGAACAACTTTTCTGAAACTAAAAACAGCAGAAAACAAGAATAGGCTATGTGGCATCTTGTCAATAGGTTGGTCCTAGAAAATCGATAAAAATGACATAAAGTGGAAATAAAACATGTAGCAAATAACATGAAAACAACATAAAACATCAGAAATTAAGGATACGTTTATGACGTATCAGTTATCTGGACTGAGCCATGAAGTGCCTGATGGCTTACGTTGGTAAACCCCAAGAGAAAGGTTGTGAAGAATGCAGCGGCAAGTTTTCCCTCAGAAAAGAAACCAAGGTTGGATCGACCAGTTGGAGGAAAAGAAGTTTCTGAAGGTTGATGTGGTAGGGCGCACTACCGGTTCAACAGCAACATGGAACCTACACAACACAATCAATTTTACTTTGCCCCAATGAAGCAGTGAAGTTATCAATCTCACCGGTTTTGCTGATAACAAAGAGGTTAAATATATGGTGTGGAAAACAGTAGGAGAACAATGTGAAAACAATAGTACTAGCGCGAAAACAGTGGAAACAATGTGAAAATAGTAATTGCAGTGGTTGTATTATCAGTATGAGAAAATGGACCGGGGTTCACAGTTCACTAGTGGTGTATCTCCATAAAAGATAGATAACATTTGTGGTGAACAAATTACAGTTGGGCAATCGATAGATATTGAAACATGGATGACATGATCATTACTATGTGATTCATGCTGTCATTTGGGCAATCGATAGATATTGAAACATGGATGACATGATCATTACTATGTGATTCATGCTGTCATTACAACAAGACTCATAGACCGTCATCCAACTGCATCTATGACTAATAATCTGCCCTTAGAATATCATCCAAACAAACCTTGGGTATTAAGTTACAAGCAACGGATAATCACATTAAGCAAAATGTGTAACGTAAACAATCTAAACATCGTTGTTTTCTCCGTAATGGTAACAACACATCCCCCATCCGTCACGTTTGTGTCACTCGAGCACATATCCAAAGGAGGCATGAACCCACTATCGAGCATAAATACTCCCTCTTGGAGTCACTAGCATCTACTTGGCCAGAGCATCTACTAACAACGGAGAGCATGCAAGATCATAAATAACATACACATGAAGATAACATGATAGATTGATAATCAAGAGAGATATCATTCAGCATTCATCGGATCCCTGTAAACACAACATGTAGCATTACAATAAGATGATCTCGATCATCTAGGGTAGATCACGAGTTCTAAACATTAGGCATAATGTGTAGAGAACAACCATCTAGCTACTGCTATAGGCCCGTAGTCCAGGGATGAACTACTCACGCATCACTCTGGAGGCGGGATGGTGGTGTAGAGCCCTTCGGTGATGATTTCCCCTACCGGCAGGATGCCGGAGAGAACTCCAGAACCCTCTCGATCTCGGGCTGACGATGACGGCAGCCTCAGGTGTTTTTCGTGGAAAAATGGTATATTTTTAGGGTTAACTATCCGAGGGAATAAATAGGGAAAAGGGCGATGGCGGTGGGCGCCTGATGGGCCCACACCACCCGGTTGCACGGCCAGGGGCGCGCCGCCCTATGGTGTGGCCCCCCTCCGGGTCTCTTCGGCACTCTGTGGAACCTTCAGGAATTCTAGGACTTCTAGGCTTCGAATTGTCCAATTCCGAGAATATTTCCAAAACAACTTTTCTGACAATAAAAACAGCAGAAAACAGGAACTGGCTGTGTGGCATCTTGTCAATAGGTTAGTCCCGGAAAATCGATAAAAAACGACATAAAGTGTAAAGCAAATATGTAGCAAATAACATGAAAACAACATGGAACATAAGAAATTATGGATACGTTTATTACGTATCCGTGCCTCGAAAAAATTCATCTTTACACACACATCTGTTTTGAAAGATTTGTGTCTTTATTTGCCTTTGTCTCGTTACTCGTTTCTTTTGTTTTCCTATAGGGTGGAGTGCTTTGTGAGACATTAGTGGAAGTATCTAATGTTTAAATTGAGTGTTTTCAATGTGTCCATATAGTACCTAAGTGGATTTATTTATTTGAGTACTAACCCTTCTAATGAAGATTATGAGATGTTTTGTGTGAATGAAGTTTTTTAAGTGTCACGAGAGAGGATGTTATAAGAAGATTAAGTAGGGATAAAAGCTCAAGATTGGGGATTACCAATGGCTCCCTAAGAGATATTCAAAAAGTATCAAGCGTCAAAGTTTGGGGATTCCCAAGGCATCCTCTACTTCATCAACAAAATTATCAGGTCGTCTCCGTTGAAACTACATTTTTATTGCTTTACATATTATGTGCTATTCTTGGAGTCATTTTATTTTGTTTTAAGTTTTTTTTCTTGTTGGTAATTTCTTAGTTGGATCCTACCATTCTTATTTAGGAGAGATATCTGCTCCGCTTTTTTGTTAAGAATACTCTAGTCTTCCACTCTCATATTCTTTGAGTATTCAATTTTACCTATTGCTATTTTTACCTCTTGATTTTTATTTATATCTTGTTTAGAGCTATTAGTTTTCTTTATTTTTTTTTGAAAATATTTTTGGTCTTTCATGTGAATTAGTTAAGACACCTGTTTCAAATAAATTGATTGATGTTGGTTCAAAAATAAAAATAAAAAGTTTCGTGCATGTGGCAGTGGTACAAAGGTAAGTGTGCTTAGAGTATGGTTTTGCTTTGACTTTTCATGCTGGATGGATATTCGAATATGTTTTCTTAGTAATTTATGTTGTCCTATAATTAATATCAAATAACTGAGGGTGCATAACGTGTTATTAAAATGTCAACATATGTTGTTTTGTTCATGATTTGGTATAATACTATAGTATTCTCCTCTGAAAAATTTACTTGGATTGACCTGGCACATCCTCACACAATTTCAAGGCTATAAAAAATCACTTTATCTTTGATGATCTTTAATTTTAGGATGTTAATATCACTTTCATGCTTTATTTAATGATGTTTTGTCGCCATGCATGATTATGGCCGTTATTGCTCTCTTAGCTGGTTGCTCCCAGTCTATTCCTAGCCTTTACCTATACTGAGTATGAGCTCTACTCGTGCATCCAAACTCTTGAACCCAATTTTTTCTAGCTGTGTACACTATAACTATCCATACATGGTATTTACTTTCCATTTCAAGTAAATTACTTGTGTTGCTGCATTTAAAACCTTCAAAATAATTATCCTTTATTTGTGTTGTTGTTTTAGCTCATGAGGAAGTTATAGATGATTTATTATTTCTTCCATTTAAACCCTTGAATGTATTTACCCCATGACTTGCACGCATAATGTGTTTGTCCTTAATATTGTAAAAAGAGATCGTAAATGGGTGCCCAGCCAACAAAAGATAAATGCCAACATAAAATGTCTCAGTACTCTCCTCACACTTTGTTCCTGAGAAACCAGTCAAATTTTGCTCGCGTAAATAAAGGAGAAAGAGGAATGTTATTGTCATTCTATGGAAGCCGCTCTTGAAAGTTCCATTCAACATGGGAACTAATGATTACTTATCATCATTGTTGACAAAGACACATACCTCTCAAAATTATAGTTTACTAGAAGGGAGCGGCGCGCCTTGCCGCGCCTGCTTGTTTGTTGTCATCATGTATCCATGAGTCTTTTTCCACTGTATGTCCGTTACATTCTATATCGTTTTGAAAATTTAATATAGATTACTAATACGAAAATATAATCCATAACTGGACCATATCAACAAAAACTCGACCTGGCTGCTTATCATGCAAATGGAGTCATTGGATTGTCATAGGGAGGACCCCATTTTTAGCGAATAGAATGGGGTTTGACGTGCTTGAAAAGGGAAGTAACATGGCCTAATATTCAAATAGCATGGATGAATCAAAATGACATCACCATACCTAGACATACCTTATGCAACAAAAAGGTAGGCACGTCAGAAGAAAAAGGTCTAGAAAAAGACAGTAAAGAAATAGCCATGAAGGCACATATATTTGTAGGTGAAAAACAAGAGAACCTACAATATTCTGGTTAAATAGGAAACATGAACTTTCATGGATCCTAATCTGCAAAATGTGACAGTCTGTGCAGAAATCTACAAGGCTAGTTATATGAATAATAATACACATCATTGTGCATATTGATTGCTGCTATAAGTGCAAATACTGAATGATATGAAGGGAACCTGATTTGTAGCCAGGAATTACAATTCTTTAGCATCCACTACCTATCAGTGTGTTTGTATAGTAATTAAAGCATATCAGGTTATATTATTTCCAAAATACACGGTATCAATACAATTATAAGAAGGGGAAAGTGTGTGGAGAAAAGTGGCCAATAATCTCTTGATAGGTAGGTTGAACAAATCTTAAAAAATCTAAGAAGTTCTATTGATTAACTTTACACAAATACATGAGAAATCATCTCCAAAATAGTGTGGTGTCAGGAACTTATGCATACATTTTTTGAATCCATTAGGTACAGAATTATCATAATATTTATATATGAGAAATTCAGTCAATCAAAGAAGTATAATCGACAAACTATTAATGATAATACCAAGTTAACAATGTATCAGTCACATCTTTTAATATTGTACCTACTTGATCCATGGATCATAAAGTGTGAAAGCCTTGCCAAGATTATTATAATATCACAACAGATTTCAATTACCAGAAGAAGCATGTTTTGCAAATAAATAGCACCGGGAACACTTCTTACGACGTCGAGCCCAAAGTAAATGATAAGTGTGGTCTATTAACCATAGTTATTGCAAGAAAAAATAAAATTAATCGATGTCAATATATCCTCATATTGCAAGTTCGTAAAAGTACCGAACTAATATGACATTTGAGAGTGAGTGTGTCGCAAAAAATGTAATCAACCTTATTGCTCCTACCTCTATCACCATAATAGATATCAACTCTTGGAGGTGAAGTATGGAGCAATACCATGCTGCAGCAGAACATATAATATATAGATGGGACAAACTCTCCCGAGATCAGTTTCAAGCACCACAACTGAATTTTAAAGTAAATCAGCAACAGACAAATTTAAGCATCCAAGCAAACCTAGCTATGCATTAATTGTTGAATTCAGTACTCTATTTTTCTTTAGATGCTATTTTATAGTGCATAGGGTTATGCTCTTAAAACAATGTCCCGCTAATATGAACATAAGTATTTTGATTTTCTGTGTGGAGATGTTACTACTAAACCTAATATTTCAATAACATTTATCACGGAAGTAGAAAATAATGCTCAAATTTGTGCACTCTCAAGCCTAAATCTTACGGGTTTAGGATGCTTACAAATATACTTAACTCAAAGGCAGTGCTCCTCCGATCCTGCCATCAGAAAAAAGGTGCATATATACTGGAGACTCTTTCACTGTCCAGGACAACATGTAGAACAGAATGGAGTTGTAGCTTTCAAACTTATACATTATTACTTTGGTACTGACAATGTAAAGAAGAACGGACGATTAAAACGGCAACCAAGCGAAATATCACAAAGGATTGATTCCATGGTGAACTACCTTCGCATGTTGATTCCTGATGGGAATATATGAAAGGAAACACTCCACCCACGATAGTGGCCATAATATTATGGAGCTTCAAAGGAGCAAAGAGAAACAAATCAATATGACAGTCCAACAGCTATAAAGGTTTTAGGAATTGTGTCAATCATTGGATCAAGAAAATTTAGCTAGACAAACAAGTTAATAACTATACCTCAATTGGAAATAATCGAGAGGTATTAAAATTCCATAATCTTAATCACTTATAAGAAATGAGATCCAATGCCTGCCCCCGCCGCCGCCTCGACATTCGCTGCCCTTGTACCTGAACAATCTTCTTTGGAAGACAACAAACATGTTTTGTTTGATTCTAATTAGAAATACAACAATGATTTCCATCCGTTAATTAACAAATCAGAAATTAGATATACAAATTATCTCTATTTGCTAAAACTTGGTGCAGTGGGAGCATGTCCTTGCTATGTGGCCAGCAAAGCTATAAGCTGCAACTGTTTTACTCACTTCTCAGCTTGCTTCCTCTGCTCAACTGTAAACACTTAATAAAATTGAGCCCCAAATCACAAATCCAAAAAAAATCGAGGAAAATCGGCTAACTTTTTCCTACAGGCGGTGATACATTCGATGTGAGGCGGCGAACGGGCCGCCGGCCAAGGGTGAGACACTGGCCGATGGTGAGGCGCCCGTGGACGGGCTGCCGCGCGAAAAAAACATGGTGAACCGCCTCCCCAAATCTCTGTAAAATCAGGTGTAACACTCCGAATCAGTCCCAAATAAATATCATGACGACGAAAAAGAAAACACACTACCTGCAGGCCACAGCCGCCGCCGGCAGCCCATCCACCACCAGGCGGAGCAGGTAAGCCACGGCACCCCAAACCCTAGATGAAATACAGCCAATCCGCACAAAATAAAACAAGAGCTCTAAAGGAAGGAGAAGAAGCACAAATCCAGGAAAACAGAGCCTCCCAACCTAAGAAGCACGAACCTCGACAAGGAGAATGAAGGAGGAGAGCGAGGCGAGGAGCATAGGCGAGTTGTACTGCCGTTTGACCGCCGAACGAACCGACCTCAGCGGCACATGACGACCATGCATCACAAGCAGTACCGACCCAAGAAAAGCCCACTAAACAGAGACACAAGTGACATGTCCGCATCCAGCCGAGGGAGGACACGCACAAGGAAAATTTAGTGACCGACATGTGGGCCTGTTGGGAGAACGCAGCAGAAGCCACCGATTCCTCGCCAATTAGGTAAGGAAAGGATATATCTGTTTTACAAATAAAAAGCTCTAGCACGTGAATAATCCGTTCTTCCCTCTGCGAACGGTCTATGTTTTACTTTTATGTAGAGTAGCCATATTTCTTGCTTAAAGCACCAATTAGTAGAACATAATTGTCATTCTCGGAATAATGTGCATTGTCCGAAAATATTATTGATTGAGGTATGAGTATGATATTGCTTGGTGTAAAGTTTTTGTATCTAGTCACTACTTGAACTTTGGAGATGTCCTAACATTTATCTTTTTCTATTCCACGAAGGACAAGCGGGACACCTCTCTAACATGCTTTTATTATGATCACTATAACCTTATCTTTATTTGCAATGCCACATTATTTGTGTTCAGTTCTATGTGATATTTTCATGAGGCAACTTAGTTCCTAAGCTTCATTATTATTACTCCCTCCGATCCTAAAAAAGTGTCTCCACAAATAAACTAATTACATACAACTTATAGGTATAGCTGGCAAAAAAATTTAGGATCGGAAGGAGTATAACATTCATCGTGCCTTTGTTAAAGTTTTGATCTCAGCTCAATATGCTTTACATAGAATGATCAAGTTTGTGTTTGCAGCATGTGATCTCAAAAAAAAAATCTTTATTATGACTTACCTACTCTAGGACGATCATGAGTTAATCTTGGGATGCTGATACGTCCCAGATATATCTATAATTTTTTATTGATCCATGCTTGTTTTCTATCAATTTCCCATGTTTTCTCTCATTTTAAGATGTTTTCTAGGACTAACCTATTAACCCAGTGCCTAGAGCGAGTTCCTGTTTTTATCCTGTCTTTTGTTTAAGAAAAATTGTCAACGAAATATTCATGAAAAGTCATGAAAATCCACGGTGGAAACTTTTTACCCGGAACAAAGAAGGAGCACAAAGGTGAGCACCAGGAGGTGGGCCACCCCACCATGCCATCCCATGGCATGGGTGCGGCCCCTATCGTGCCACCCCATCGCTTGGTGGTTCTAGGCCCTTCAAAACCGTATCTTCTCCTATATATTAACTTTTGTCCTAAAAATATCGTGGACGGAGAAAATTTCCAAGAAACAGATATGGAGACGCCGTCATCTCGAAAGTCCATTATAGGGCTTCTGGAGTCCTGCTCCGGCACCCTGCCGGAAGGGGGAATCGTCACCAGAGGTCTCTGCATCGCCATGATTTCCTCCGGACAGATGCGCGAGTATTTCATGCTTGGAATACGGGTCCATAGTAGTAGCTAGATCGTTATCTCTTCTCCTTGTTCTATCATGACATGGTCTTGTGAGCTGTGAGCTGCCTAACATGATCAAGATCGTTCTTATGTAATTGCTACATGTTGTATTTGCAGGGATTCGATGAATCATGACATTATGATCATTATGTTCATGTCTTTATATTGAGCTTCACTTCTATATTTGTTAGTGTTTTTAATGTGTTCTTGTACACGCTCTGTTGTGTATGGCTACTCTGGCTAAGTTGTTGTATGCATCTCCAAGAGGGGGGTTTTATGCTAGATAGTGGTTTCATGCCTCCTTGTTTCCTGCTATCGAGTGACAAAAACGTTTTAAGGGGAAGAATGCGATGTTTGCACAAAGGGGAAAACAGTGGTGTTCTTATTTGCGCGCTGAGAATTGTTTCTTACATTATTTATTGATCTTAATATAGTTACTTGTTGTTTTGATCAATTGTTTGTTGCTTGCAAATTGATACCAACGGATTTGCTGGATAGTTTTCTTGAGGAGGAATATTAGATATGAATGCATGATGGATAGAGACTCATATGCCTTGACGTAATGCATACATGATTAGAAACTGTGAACTATATCTTTTCATAATAGCATTGTTATGCCCTCATGATTTTAAATTTCCTAGCTGTAATTTATTTACCCAACATGTGTATTATTTTATGGAGAGACACCACTAGTGAAACTATGGCCCCGGTCCATTCTTTTACATTTATTATAACCTTGTTTACTTGCTTTTCATCATCACTTTCTCGGTGTTCATTCTTCTTTTAATCTCCCATCACTCGATACGTTTAATTCTCTTGTTTACAGTAAGACGGGGAGATGGACGATCTTAGTGGAAAGTTGAGAGTAAGAGAGAGTTTGTGTTTTGCGTGCAAGTCCATGCTTGTTGAAGCGTCATACAACAAGAAACCTACTAATTGACTTTGAAGTCCTACTAGATTGATCACACTGGTTGATTATCTGGAGGAAATTTCATGCTAGACTACATCATACCTTCCTTTTGGGGTCAGCAAATGGATGTGTGATTTCACCCCATAACTTCCTTTCGGTCTCCATCTTCACCTTGGGTAAAAAATGGCCTCCATGCAATTACAGAACAAGCATGTAACAATCAGAAATTATAAATACGTTTTGGACGTATCAGTCACAAGTAGACATTTACCTGGCATGGCAGTGGCGGTGCACACATGTTCGCCACGGATAGTAGAATTCAGTTCCCCACTAGTAGGTTTTTTCGTACTAGTGCTATGTCGACATCCCCCAACCATCTTTTTCACTACTTCTCTCTCTCTCTCTCTCTCTCTCTCTCTCTCTCTCTCTCGTGGGGCAACGCCGAAGTTAGCTTGGTGTCCCTACCTGTTGCCATGGTCGTTGCGGTCAACGTACCCCACGCCATCGAGGATGGGAAACTCGGCTTTGTCGTCTTTAGTGAAGCTGTGGATGCACCGAAGAAGCTGAAGAAGAGGCCTATTAACGGCCCCATGGTAATTGCAGATGCGTGTGTGGCACAGAAGGTGTCCACGGTTCTGAGGTCCTCGTCGATGACGATGAGGCCTCCTCCTTCACCATATGCCCCTAAAACGGCTATTTTGTATTGATTTGCAATTCTCCGTGATATGAGCCAAATATGGTATGGTTGTGATATGTGGCTTTCAATCTGTTGTATGCTATGCGGATCACGAGACTTTCTTGCACTATACTTCTTCTGCACAAGAATTTCCATCACAGTATTTTCCTATTAGATCACCAGAGTTTGGAGCACAACACTTTCCAATCCTCATTTTATACGGAAGATGAGGGATTTGTTGATCCTACTCCAAAGATTGGTTAGAGGAGCATATTTCACCGTGAAAGAAGATGATGCTTTGTATAAGACACATGAAGAAATTGGTTCTAGATGCAATAACCGAGAATGAGAAAAAAGACAATACTTAATGGCAGTGTATTTGGTGGTCACTTCAAGGCCAACTACAAGGGCAGGATCGATCAGACACAAGTTTCTCCCTCACATTGTTTCCAAACTATATTAACAATGTGTTTTAAGTAATCATCATGCTTCGCAAGTTGATCATGTTAATCCATTAGTACAAATGTGATATCAGATGATGAAATAATTTCCACAATTAATTGTTTGAACATCTAACCTATGCATTGGAGACTAACATGGTTTTTCACATCTGTAATATGTTGATAAATTTTGCTCGATAACTGTATGTGGGAAAATCAAATAAGAAAAGTGGAAGGGGAGGCCTTCGGTTTGCACTGTTGTTGGAACATTCAGTAAAATGATGAGAAATGGAAGAACCAATTCTCCAACAAAATGCCTATGTCTAACTCGATTGCAGAGTTAGTTTTTTAATTGATACGCTGTTGAATACTCAAGTGCCGATGGGGCAAGAAGCCCCACTCCTACTACCCCAGTTACTAGAAAGAGGCCCAATATGAGGAAGAAATAGAAGGAGATGAGGGGGGAAGGGATAATACATTGTCAGTTACGAGGAATCATCATACAACATGATGGCAATACGAAAGGACATTGCTTCTCAAAAGAAGTACCCGAAGACCAAAGAAATGAATGAGAGGAAAGAGTTCAGGGAGAGAAGGACTACCATGGAGGAGAGGAGGGCCGCCGCCGAGAAGTGGACGAACGGAATGATGCGAGGAGGTAGCATCCTAGGAAATGACCGAGATAGATGCAAAGTGAAGATCATATTTTGAGCTTTGTCATGATCGGATTGCGCTAGCGAGAAGGTACATAGGTGGCATGTCAGGCAATGGTGGCATGGGTGGCAATGGAGGCGATGGTGTCATTTGAGAACTCTATGCATTCATCATGTTTATGCTCTATGCAGTTTTGTTCGTGTTTATGATGCATAATGCTTACAGTTTTAGGGTTTAATTTGAATTTTGGTTCAAATTTTTTGCTTATTATGTGCGGCATGATGATGAAAGGTTTTAATGGTCGTGTCATGAAAATTGTAATTAGCTCACATAATATATGCAATTGTATAGTAAAAAAAAGTAAACGTTTTGGTACCTTAACGTCTTATATTTAAGAACATTGGGAGTAGTAGAGAAGTACAAACCCAAAATATGGGTACAATTTTATGTACCAGGTTTTGAGTATGATGCAAATGCAGAAGTTTTTTGGCCATCCAATTTTTCACTCTCTACCAAAACCATTTTAGTATGCAAGGTTTAGTTACCACGTTGAAGATGCTCTTAGACCAGCCATGCTCTGTTGCCGATTCAAACAAAGTGGCGTTAGATTTGCGAACTAGGTAGTAGTTTGCTGTAGTGCGTGAGTCCGGTCCAATGCAGACAGGACCCATCTAATAAGAAAAAATTTCACTCCCCTCCTCACTGTATGTTATTCATGGTGGTGTCTAGCTTTGCACGTTGCATCATTTTGGCTGGCAGATAAGAGTTGGCAAAGAAAGAAGCAGCAAACCAACGCTTTGAATTGTTTTTGTTGTCGGTCCAAACTCTATGGAACCTGCTCGATACGCCATTTCGCTCGCTTCTTTTGCACGGCGGCGTGGCTGGTCTTAGAATCAAATTGATAAATCATACTCTCTCTGTTTCTTTTTACTTTGTGTATTAGATTTGTCCAAATTCAAACTTGCTAAATTTTGATCAATTTTATAGAAAAAAATATCACCAGTTATAATACCAAATCAATATGTATAAAGATGGTCAAACTTTGCAACATCTGACTATGTGAGCCAGCATGGATATCGCTTGATATCACCAGTTTCTATTTTCGCTATGATGTCTCTGGACCTGCCAGCGAAAACCTTCGTGGATATAGATAAGATTCTCAGAGGATTCTTGTGGAAGGGCAGGAAGGACGTGCATGGCGGCCACTGTCTAGTGGCGTGGGAGAGAGTTTGTATGCCCAAATCCCTTGGGGGCCTTGGCATTCCAAACCTTCGACTAATGAACCAGGCGTTGCGGGATAGATGGTTGTGGCTTCGCAGGACGGATACCTCGAAGCCGTGGAGCGAATTCAACATCCAGGTGCCCAAGATAATGTCACATCTCTTTGAGGCAGGAACCACCTCGATAGTTGGGAACGGCGCCAACACTTTCTTTTGGACAGATAGATGGCTACCTAATGGCAGGGTGCGACATCTAGCTCCGAATCTGTGGAAAAGAATTCCAAAGGGTGCGATAAGAGCACGCAAAGTCAGGGAAGGCGCCAGGGGGGACTGGTTACTGGATGTTCCACCCAATCTGACAGAGGTTGAGTTGCGGGAACTTCTCAGCCTAGCTGACCGGCTACCGACAGTTGCCCTTCGAGAGGGTGTGGATGACGAGCTCCATTGGATGTGGGAGTCTGGCAACCAATTCTCAGCCCTTTCCACATACCATGCCATGTTCGCAGAGTCTGTAAGTCTGGCAGGATCATAACAGATTTGGCGTTCCCGTGCGCCCAACAAATGCAAGTTCTTTCTGTGGCTGGCGCTGAGGGGAAGGTGTTGGACAGCCGACAGACTTAGCCGTAGGCGGCTCCCCCACCCTGCAGCTTGCCCCTTGTGCGACCAGCAAGAAGAGGACATTGACCACCTGCTTCTTGGCTGTGTTTTAGCCAGACAGGTTTGGATGTCGCTTCTACACAGATGGGGCCTTGACCTTTGGATCCCCAGCCAACAGGAAGTGTTAGCCCAATGGTTGCCTGCCAGAATTCCGGGCAGGTCTGAGCGTAAAGACATGTGGACGGCTATCACGTGGTCTGCTGGTGTCTGTGGAGACATAGGAACAACGTTGTCTTTGAAGGTCACAGACCTTCATTGGAGAGTGTGGTTAGCATGATAGAACAAGAGGCGGCTCTGTGGCGTGCCGCAGGGTTGTTTAGGGGTAGCCTTAGTTCAGTGGAAAGGTGGACATGTCGCGAGTAATTCATTTTGTTTTCAGGTACCGTCTGGACGTCTGTGTCCAATGCGTTGTATTGGCCTCTTGGCCCCCCTCTTCTATGAATTCGATGCGTCTTTCCAAAACGTATCCTTAAAGAGTATATGGTCTGTACTTTATTTTTTTTCTTGTCCACATAAGTATAATCAATTTTTTTTTCTTGTCGAGTATACATGGTACGTACAGTTTGTATTGTTTTGCTTGTCACTATTTATTTATTTACCTTGTTCTTGTTCTCATCGCCAAATCATAGGTATACTCGCCGCGACAGAGACATGCACTCGGCCGGCAGGCACTCGCAGCGCGGTATGTCGCTATAAATTGCGTTCATTTGTTGAGAAACATACCAGTACAACTCGCACGACAGAGTTTCAGATGGATACCAAAACGAAGCTAGATGAAGCCGCAGAGGTTCCAGACCTGGAGAAGCAACCGCTGCTGCCGACGCCGCCGCTACCTGACACCACGCCAGACCACAAGCTAATCGTCCGCTCACCTGAGCGCGAGACGGCGCGCGCTGCTGTTGCTTCTCCTGGCACCTCCCCCGCCACCGTCCGGACTCTGGCGCTGGTCACGGCGACGGCGGGGCTGGCCTTCGCCGTCGACCTAGCCGCGCGCCGAGAGTACCCCATCCTCGTGGCCTTCGCGGTGTCGTTCATGATATTCTGCGCCTCCACGTCGCTCTTCGCTTGGTGCCAAGGCCGCAGGCAGCAGGAGCCGCGGCCCCGCGCGTGGCCGGCGACGGCGGCAGCGCGGGTGCTGTTCTGGTCGTTCGTCATGTCCTTCCTCGTCAGCATCACGTGCTGGGTGGCCGACAGGCCGAGGGTGCCTAGGGCCGCCGGGTTCACCCTGTCCGCGCTGGGGATCGTCGTCTGCTGGCTCTGCATGGCGGAGATTGCGCCGTTCTTCGCCCGCGTAACGGTGCAGATAGCCTGTGTTCGGGAAAAGAGAAGTGAACAAGGAGTAGCGACGATGAACTCAGAGCCCCAGAAAAGTACTCGTGCTAACTGATGTCAAATAAACGTTGCTAGGACACTCACCGCGTCCTCTTGATCAGACGGGAAAAAGGGGCTGCTTGGTTGATGCCACAATTTCTCTTGCCAATATTTGAGTACATCATATTGGATCTCTACGTCCTCTACCGTACTTGTAGATCAGAGAGGTGGTGTTGGTCTCTTTTTTCTATATACTTGATCAGACTTTATAAAGTTTGATTTGACAAAAAATTATATGCCACGTATCTTTCGCACAGATTCACTGTTTTCTTCGCCTCTATCTCATTGACTCAACGTATTCTCTCAGATCTGGCTCATTTCCCATGAGAGACGAGTAAGAAACATGTATTGCTGTTGAAGAAGTTGAGCCGCGCAACAAGTTTCTTGGCTATAGCACCTGAGACGAGTAAGAAATTGGATCTTAATTTATTGCCCCCTATCTTAATAAAAATCTTAAATACTCCATGAACCCTTCTAGCTAAATTTTGGGAATTGTGCCTATAGCACCTGTTGAGTGAAGCTTGAGTCCTGCAGCGACACAATCGTGAGGATTTCAAGGTGCGTGAACCAGGGAGAGGTGGGGATTCAGGTGAGTGCTGGTTTGGCCCAACTCGATTGGAGGGGTTTGAGCGCGGGTTAATTCACAAAACTTGAGGGGCGAAAATTTTAAAAAAGGACAGCGAACAAACGAAATACTTTTTCTGGACTGCGAGTTGATTTCTCAATTTCTGATGGGCTAAATATAAAATGGTGTGACATACAATTTTGACATACCATCACGAACAATTTGTAATTAATAGTAAACTCGCACACTACGGTGGAAACTACATAGCTTATACATAATATAATTATATTCTATTTAAAACTAAAATATTGTAGAATAGCAAAAAAAAAATAGGGTAAAACATACAAAGTGAACGAAACCATCATGTGCTAGCTAGCACATAATTTCTTCATTGGTGAATAAATAAATAATAAAATCCTTTAGCTAAAATATAATGGAGCTAAAGCAAATGGATTGGAAACTCCCAATGTATGCCGGTGTTTGAGCTTATTTCGACCCAATCAAGCATTGCTTTCGGAAACATATTACTCAAACAATATGTTTATATGTCTCTACAATTTTAGAAGGTTCTACTAAAAATACCATTGCAATGAAGTTTCGGTAACTAGTGCATGTGGAGACACCGCAACGAGATTGTATTCGATGGACACCAGACTTCCTTCAGTAGGGGTGGTCCGGATGGTGGAGACGGAGGTAGAGCTCTAACGTGCGGCATGGCTCTTTAGAGGTATAGGTAGAGTGGAGAGGTGGAGTGTTAGCGAGTGATCCCTTCTGGAATCTCGGGTGGGTTGCGTCTTGTGCGCAGCGGCGGGTCTGGTACCATGACAATGAGTATTTATTGTAAAACATAGCTGGCATTAGTGAACGTAGTAGAGTTTGATCACATGACCAGCTGATTCCATGCACTTGTTACAACCAAAGTCACCAATGAGTGTCTATATCACAACTTGCTTGGGACTTTTTTATACAAGTTATACTAGATTTGATGGTAATGAAATCTTTGCAAAAAATTATGGGAATACCCTTGGTACAACGTGTGCCCGCCCCTACCTCTGCAGTTGTGTCAAACGCGTTGTAAACGACCGCTTATCTCCTTCTTCTATGAAACCGATATGTCTTTTTTTTTAAACACCGATATGTCTTTCAAAACGTGGATGGTTAAATGTTAAAACATTAGATGCATAGAGTCATTTCCGAGTGGCTGGTCTTTGTGGTCACTTTAAGCGATCCGTGATTTGTAATCCAATTCATACTTGATACTTATTGGAATTTTTAATATATAAATCGTTTAGATGCGGAGGTTGTACCTAAGCTCCTTTTTTTTAAAATGTTTTCCAAAACGTATCTTAAAAAATACTCCCTCCGTTTCATAATATAAGATGTCTTAGACATTTTCCACATTCACATACAAACACATGTATCTAGATACATTTTAGTATATATGTACACTTACTTTAGTGTGTAACTAGACAACATTTGAAATAGCTAAAACATCTTATATTATGGAACGGAGGGAGTATTACCTAAGATACTCGGACATATGCACATTCTTGCGGTCTTGTAAAGCCCGCTCGCCACCGGCTTACTTTTATATGCCTTGGTTTTGCCGCGCCCTGATCTTATCAGCT
This sequence comes from Alopecurus myosuroides, assembly GCA_028641055.1. Classification (NCBI taxonomy): domain Eukaryota; kingdom Viridiplantae; phylum Streptophyta; class Magnoliopsida; order Poales; family Poaceae; genus Alopecurus; species Alopecurus myosuroides. Next base: position 202,394,266 of record CM054059.1, read on the forward strand.
TGTGGAAATTTGTTTACTTAGACGGGATCATAGCAGGCAGCGTCTCATCTTTATATACTGCATCAACTTCAGCAGTTTTGCCTGCACGGGTTTGTGCGCGCGTACGTACGTGATCGATGGGAGCCAGATCAGAGACAGACGGGTCGGATCCCGACATGGAGAAGCAGCAGCCTCTGCTGCTGCCCGCGGCGGCGGATCAGGATCACGAGACGCCGTCCGTCTGCTGCAAGGCCAAGCGGTGCTCCTGCGCGTCGCCCACGGCGGCGCGGACGCTCGCGCTGGTCGTCCTCGCCACCGGCGCCCTGTTCGCCGCGCAGCTGGTGGCGCGGGAGGAGTACCTCCTCCTGGCCGTGTCGGCGTCGCAGATGCTCAGCTTCTGCGTCCTCACGTCGCTGCTTGCGCTATGCGCGCTCCCGGACGAGGAGGACGGGCGGTGGGTGCGGCGGGCGGGCGGGCAGGTGCTGCTGTGGTCGTTCGCCATGGCTCTGCTGGTGAGCATGGCGCTGTGGGTGGCGGGGACCACGCCGGTGGCCGTCGGGGCGGCGCTGTTCGGGCTGGCGCTGGCCGTTATCTTCGCGTGCTACGCCGAGCTCGTGCAGTCCCTGTGGCCTGACGAGTGACGTCAACCGAAGACCCGTTTGCGTTTCTTGCTTGCTAGCTGGGCTTATCTGATGAATGTACCAAGCCTAATACGGGCCCGGCATCTCTTTCAACCTTGGGTTGGGCCAGCGTGCTAGTTCGCACAACTTGAGACCTGTTGCTTCGTTTAAAAAAAATCCCCTGCTCACATGGAAACTAGTGGATGAAACCACGCGAGCTGCTGTATAAGTGCATAAATCATACGCTTAAAATCAATGTGTTTTTAATCTATGACAGTGTCTCCATATTTGAATAAATTAATATATCCGTAGCTAACATGTGAAGAAAGAAACATAGCTTTGATGGTATTTTCCCACAATAAATCGAGATTATATAATTTGATTGCGTATAAGTGCAGGGGAGCAAAAGAAAAGTAGATTACATGCTATTTTGTAAATCTTGCAGTGTAAGTGTGCACATAAAAGAATTTTCTTAGCTTGCAGCGTCCACCTTGATTCATTTTAAGCGAAAGAATAACCAAAGGAACACAAAATAGCATAGTTTTTTAGTAGGAAATAATACATTTTACCACATCTTATTAAACCGCAGCGCGCCATCATTGGACAAACAGAGCACGACATATCTGACCCTAGCTGGCAGGAAAGATGGTGTGCCTAGGGCTTTCATTAACACCAGATATATCAAGAAATAAATTTGAAGAATATATTTGTGGAGTGGTGATGTAGGTTTGAAGAGATGGTCATTAAAGTGCCGCAGCCTCAGCCCTCGGGGAAGGTTGTTTGATTGTAACTACACATGCACGCTGGAAAACTGAACATTAGTTTATATTGTTGCACGGATAAACCTTAAAATGATAGCATCCATTTCCAAACCACTAACAAACCAAGAAGTAGTAGGAGAACCATATTTTCATTCCAATGGACACTGAATGTAAACTCAAGGTATAGTTAGGTTGAACATTCAACTGAACAAACACTAACACCATGAGGGAATCGTACATTGTAATATTCCAGCAAATTAAGTAAACAGAAAATAGACATTCAAATAACAGGAAGCGATCACATACCTAACGAGCATGCATGCTCCATATTTGGCAATATATGTTTAGCCAACACTATGGAAGGGTCATGTTTCAACCCAATATTTGTTAGCAGGCATGTATCATAGAACACTGCAGGAATGACATAATTAAAAGTGAAATGGAATATGTCATATGTTATGTTTCTACAAAATAAAAACAACAACAAAAAATAGCGATACATTTCGTACTAAATTAATACATGAGGCGGGGAGAGGGGATGCATGATAGAATATTTGTAGGTCGACATAGAACATGAGCACTGATGAACCACAAGTATAGGGGGTGTATCGTACTACTTTCGATAAATAAGAGTGTCGAACCCAACGAGGAGCAGAAGGTGTTGACAAACAGTTTCGATGAAGGAATAACTGTAAATATTGAAAGATAGATTTGTGGGGTTTTTTTGATATTGCAGATATATAAAGTGCGAGTAAATAAAATGCAGCAAGTGGCCCCAACCTTTGTTCAGCAAAGGACAAGCCGGTGGGTTTACTTATGATTAACAAACGTTCTCGAGGACACTGGGAGGTTTCTGTCAAGTGCTTTTGTTTCATGCCGCAGAATATTCTTTAGTGTTTTATAAGTGTTGTGTGGGTGAACCAATGCTAATGTACCGTCCCATCCAAGACTAATACATACTTGTGATTATACCCCTTGCAAGCATCCGCAACTATAAGAAAGTAATTAATAAATAAATCTAACCACAACTTTAAACCCCGGGATCCTACGCTCCCTCGTGTAATAGTTTCCTAACGGGGGTTTAGGTTTCTGTCACTCCGGCAACCCCACAATTAGTAGCTAAATACACTATGCATTCCCCTAGGCCCATAAATGGTGAAGTATCATGTAGTCGACGTTCACATGACACCACTAGAAGAATAACACCACAACTTAAATATCAAACCATTAAATATTACTCAACATTACTTCACTACTAACATCTTGACTTCTCCCATGTCCTCAAGAACAACACGAACTACTCACAAGACATCATATGGATCATAATCAGTGGTGATATCATGGATGATAACAATCTGTTCATAAAGTGCTAACACCGATAAATCTCACAAGCATCAACTACTAACAAATAATTCACACCCGGAGAGAGATCTAATGTAAAACAACGATAGAGGCCCCTAATTGTTACAGCGGGATGACGGTGGATGATGAGGGTGATGGTGCTGGTGGTGATGATGATGATGATGACGATCTTGATGATGTCCGGAGTGATGACGGTGACGATGGCGATGATTTCCCCTCTCCGAAGAGGAATTTCCCCGGTAGATTTCTCCCTGCCAGAGAGTTTTTCTCTCTATGGTGTTTTCCGCCCCAAAGCGGTGGCGGAATAATATTTCGATGATGGTCTGGGGCTTAGGGTTTCCTGGGGGTCAAGTACGCGAAAGACCTCGACCAGAGGTGGGCCAGGGTGGCCACACCATCTGGTGGCGCGGCCACGGGGCGCGCCACCTCATGGTATGGGCCCCTGGTGACCCCCCTCTGGCTCCCCTTTTGGATGGATGATACGTCTCCAACGTATCTATAATTTCTGATGCTCCATGATAATATTATGCCAATTGCTACATGTATTCTCCCTTCTTTATGTCATTTTTATCGATTTTCCGGACTAACCTATTGACAAGATGCCACAGAGCCAGTTCCCTGTTTTCTATTGCTTTTAGTTTCAGAAAAGTTGTTCTGGAAATATTCTCGGAATTAGAAAATTCGAAGCCCGGAAGTCCTATTTTCCCCGGAAGCATCCAGAAGACCGAAGAGGAGTCGAAGAGGGGCACCAGGGGGCCCACACAATGGGGTGGCGCGCCCCTCCCTTGGCCGCGCCAGGGGGTGGTGTGGGGCCCCCAGGGCTCCACCGCCTTTGACCTATTGCCTATTTATTCCCCCGGATGGAAACCCCTAGACACCTGATCAAATATCCCCGAAAAGTTCCACAACCGCCGTCATCGTCAACCCTAGATCGGGGGGGTCTGAAGCTGTCTCCCGGCACCCTGCCGGAGAGGAGATCATCACCGGAGGCCTCTACGTCACCATGCCTGCCTCCGGAGTGATGCGTGAGTAGTCCATCCTTGGACTACGGGTCCATAGCAGTAGCTAGATGGTTGTCTTCTCCTCCTATGCCTCAATGTTTTGATATCGTGAGCTGCCTAACATGATCGAGATTGTTCTTATGTAATTCTATGTGTTGTGTTTGCTGGGATCCGATGAATATTGAACTTATGCCAAGTTGATTATAGTCTTTATTTCATATGCTATTTGTGATCTTGCATGCTTTCCGTTGCTAGTGGTTGCCCTGGCCAAGTAGTCGCTAGTGACTCCAAGCGGGAGTATTTATGCTCGATAGTGGGTTCATGTCTCCTTTTCGCCTGTGCTCGAGTGACAGAAACGTGATGGGGGAGGATGTGTTGTTGCCACTAGGGAGAAAACATTGGTGTGAGTGCCCGCGTGTACAATCATTGCTTACATTACACACATTGCTTAATGTGATTATCTGTTGCTTGCAACTTAATACCTAAGGGGGTTCGGATGATAACCTGAGGGTGGATTATTAGTCATAGATGCAGTTGGATTAAGGTCTATGTATATTGTTGTAATGCCCGCACTAAATATCATAGTAGTCTTCATGGCATGAATGTGCACTATGGTGCAACCTTTATTTGTCAATTGCCTAGCTGTAATTTGTTCACTCAGCATGCTATCTTTTATGGAGAGACACCACTAGTGAACATTTGAACCCGGTCCATTTTCCTACATTGTTAAACAAACCTCTACAATTTCCTGCTTTCCTTTACTTACTGCAAGCATACACCCTTTTCCACACTATACGTCTAATCTATGTTTTCAGCAAGACCGGTGAGATTGACAATCTCACTGTACCGTTGGGACACAGTATTTTGGTTGTGTTGTGTGCGGATTCTGCGTTGTTGCTGACACCGGTGAGGCGCCATCACCACCGTCAATGGCATCAACCTTGTGAAGATCCTCTTTCTCCTACTGGATTGATAACCTTGGTTCTTAACTAAGGGGAAATTCCTACCGCTATGCTCATCACACCCTCCTCTTGGGGTTCCCAACACGCTTTGCCAGCATCAAGGACTTTTTCTGGCGCCGTTGCCGGGGAGAAAGAAGTCTTCTGGCAAGGGTAGTCTCTCACTCGCAACCTCTTTTTATTGTCTTGTTTTTATTTGTGTCTTGTTTTGCTTCTTTATATCAAAAACACAAAATAAATTAGTTTACTTCATAGTTGTTATTTATTTGCTTGCTTTTATTTTGCTAAAATGAGTACCTCTGAGAATACTAAGTTGTGTGACTTCACTAGCACAAACAACAATGGTTTTATTTGTACACCTATTGCTCCACCTGCTCCTACTACCGCTTTCTATGAAATTAAACCTGCTTTATTAAATCTTGTTATGAAAGAGCAATTTTCTCGTGTTAGTACTGATGATGCTGCTGCTCACCTTAATAATTTTGTTGAACTATGTGAGATGCAAAAATATAAAGATGTTGATGGAGATATTATTAAACTGGAATTATTTCCTTTCTCTTTGAGAGGAAGAGCTAAAGAATGGTTGCTATCTTTGCCTAGAAATAGTATTGATTCATGGACTAAGTGTAAAGATGCTTTCATTGGAAAATATTATCCTCCTGCTAAGATTATATCCCTGAGAAGTGACATAATGAATTTTAAACAATTTGATAATGAACATGTTGCTAAAGCTTGGGAAAGAATGAAAACTATGATGAAGAATTGTCCCACTCATGGACTGACTACTTGGATGATTATACAAACCTTTTATGCGGGACTTAATTTCTCCTCAAGGAACCTATTGGATTCAGCTGCTGGAGGTACCTTTATGTCCATCACTTTGGGCAATGCAACAAAGCTTCTTGATGATATGATGATAAATTATTCAGAGTGGCACGCTGAGAGAGCTCCACAAGGTAAGAAGGTAAATTTTGTTGAGGAAACCTCTTCTTTGAGTGAAAGGCTTGATGTTCCTTTAGCATCTTTGGTTGCTCAAGAAGAGCATGTTGATGTGAACTTTATTAGAAATAACAATTTTAACAACAATGCTTATAGAAATAATTTTGGTGGAAACAATTATAAGCCCTATCCTCCTAATAATGGTTATGGTAATTCTTATGTAAATTCCTACAATAATAATAAAATCTCTACCTCTGGTCATGAAAACATGCTTAGAGAATTTATTAGCACACAAACTGCTTTTAATAAATATGTTGAGGAAAAGCTTGGTAAAATAGATGTTCTTGCCTCTAAAGTAGATAGCCTAGCTATTGATGTTGATTTTCTAAAACTTAAGGTTTTGCCACATGATGTTAAAGAAAGTAAAACTTTGAATGCCATTCAAGTTTGAATTGGTGATAATGTTAGGTTGATGGCTGAATTACGTCCTAGATGGGAAAGAGAAGATGACTTGGCTAGAAAGAATAATATTGTTAAAGTTTGCACTATCACCACCACTAGTAAAACTGAAGCTCCAAGTGCTAGTAAACCTCCTACTATCAATGGGAAAGAAGTTGGTGTTAACAAAGTCTCCACCCCTTCGGTGAAACGTGCTAAATTGCCTCAAATTGCTGAAATTGCTTCTGATAGAAGTGCTGAAATTTTTAGAGATGTGGGAGATAATGGTCCCATTAATTTTGATGATAATAATATTGATTTTGATGATTGAAATATCTCTGAAGTTATTATGTTCCTACAAAATCTTTCTAGAAGTCCCAATGCTACTGCCATGAATATGGCATTTACTAAACATATTACCAATGTTCTCATGAAAGTTAGAGAAGAAAAGCTGAAACTTGAAACATCTATCCCTAGGAAATTAGATGATGGTTGGGAGCCCATCATTAAGATAAAAGTAAATTATTTTGATTGCAATTCTTTGTGTGATTTTGGTTCTAGTATCTCTATTATGCCTAAAAAGCTTTATGATATTCTTGATCTACCACCGTTGGAGCACTGTTATTTGGATGTTCATCTTGCTGATAATGCTAAGAAGAAACCTTTTGGTAGATTTGATGATGTTCTTATTGTGGTTAACAATAACCTTCTCCCTATTGATTTTGTTGTTATGAACATTGAATGCAATGCTTCTTGTCCTATTGTTTTGGGAATACCTTTTCTTAGAACTGTTGGTGTTGTTATTGATATGAAAGAGGGGAGTATTAAATATCAATTCCCACATAAGAAAGGTATGGAACACTTTCCTAGAAAGAGAATGAATCTACCTTTTGACTCTGTTATTAGATCAAGTTATGATGTTGATTCTTCTTCACTTGAAAATACTTGAGTTTCTTTCTATGCCTAGCTGAAATGCGTTAAAGAAAAGCGCTATCGGGAGACAACCCGTTTTATTTCTCTGTTTTCAACCCGTTTTCCTTCGTTTTCTTTTGTTTTCTTTGCAACTGGGTGTTGTCTATTTTCTTATAAATCCCTCTGTATCTTTTATGTTGTGTGTTTGTTGAGACAAGTAAAGCCTCTAGTGGAAAGTTGAGGCTATATTTCGGATTTCTGCGCAGGAAACAGATTTCTGTTGTCAACTGTTTAATCCATATAAAATCACAGAAAAATATAATTGACCTGAGTTTTTTTGTGCGTCATCTTGGGCTATATACGCAACTTTTCTTAGTTGACCACTTTTTGATTTGAGCAACAAATTCCAAGAAGACTCAAGCGTCTAAGCTTGGGGATCCCCAAGGCATCCCCTTCTTCATCAACAAATTATCAGGTCACTTCTAGTGAAACTATATTTTTATTCGGTCACATCTTATGTGCTTTACTTGGAGCGTCTTTTTTTTTGCTTTCAGTTTGTTTTTATTTTTTCAATAATCTTGGTTGGACCCCAGCATTCTTTTATTGGAGAGTGACACGCTCCGTTTTTTCATGGGAATACTTTGTATTCTTAATCTTTGTCTCGCTGCTGCATTTATTTAGCTCCTGTTTTGCATGCATATCTTATCAAAGTTGTTAATTTTAGTAGTGTTATGTGAGTGATCTCATTTTTGCTTGCTATATCATGAAGAGTATTTTTGTTAAAACATATCTTGTATGGTGCTTGTTGGGAGAAGAAACTATTGCTTGAAGTAGAATTTTTATTGGTGCAAGTAGAAGCTTGTATAGACTATTGCAAGAACTTTTTCATGCCATGCTAGATGTTATTTTAGTTTTAAAGCCTTGTGGTTATTGAGTAGCATGATTAGCCTAAAATAGTTGAGTGTGTTTAATGTGTCGTTGAAAGATTCATGAGTTGTTCTTGTCATACTAAAGCATAAATTTATGGTATTCTCTTTCGAATATTTTATTTGGTTGACTTGGCGCATTCTCACACCATGTTTATGACTATGAACCAGTCACTAATAGCCTCTATGATCATTTAGTTTTTGAACTTGAGATATTTCTTATGCTTTAATTAATGATGTTTATGTCGCTATGCATGATTGTGGCTCTTATGCTCTCTTAATTTGTCGCTCCCAGTCTTTTTCTAGCCTCCACCTGTACTAAGTATGAGCTCTACTCGTGCATCCAACTCCCTAAAACCAAGTTTTCCATTGTGTCCACCATACCTACCTACATGTGGTATTTAACTGCCACTCCAAGTAAATTGCTCATGTGTTACCTTTAAAACCTTTAAAATAACTCCTGCTTTGTGTACCTGTTTTTGCTCATGAGGACGTAAATAGAGAATCTTTATCTCACATGTTGATTGGATTTCACACCCTGGACTAGTGGCTTCATCCGCTTATCCAAATGATAGAAGAGCTGGCAGCAGGGTGCCCAGCCCCAAATTAATACACACAAAATCTCTTCACTATTTTTTCCCTTGATTTATCAGTCAAAGCATAATTGTGTAAACAAAAGAGAAAGAAGGATGACCTTCTACCCAGATGCGTCCTTCATATGGGAGCTGCTCTTGTGAATCCAGTTTCCTTGTGATGTACTGTATTTTTTGTTTACCATTCGTTGATATTAGCATACATCTCCCAAAATATAGACACTCCTCCATGGTATGGGATTGTTGGCAAGCACCCGAGGATTCGGTTAGCCATGGTTTGTGAAAGATGGATGGGGGGAGTGTCAAACTTTTAATACCTTTGTTTAATAAAATAAAAGGCTCTAGAAAATGAGTGATCCCTGCTTCCCTCTGCGACGGGCCTTTCTTTTAATTTTATGTTGAGTCTCCATCTTCTAACTTTATGCATAGTTGAGAGAGCTTTTTGCCTTCTGAGTTTTATGTGCATTTGTCCCAAAAACATTATTAATTGATTCATGATGTGTTATTGGTTGTTCTCAAATTATTTGCTCTAGTCTTGCTCATGAACTTTGAAGGTGTGCTGGCATTTATGTTTTGCCCCACTCTTAAGGACTAGTGAAATATCACTTTGACATGATTTCTCTATACTTGAAACAAACATATATCTTTCTTTGCATTTTTACTCGTGATCTTTTATTTGAGATAATTCTCATGATGCAAAGTGATTGATATGCTTTATTATTAAGGTTCTATTTATCATGTTTGTGTTAAAAGTTCTATGATCTCAGCTTACATATGCTTTTACATTTTTATGATCAAGTTTTTGTTAGTAGCATGTCACTGATGACCCACAAGTATAGGGTATCGCACAGTCTTCGAGGGAAGTAAAACCCAAATTTATTGATTCGACACAAGGGGAGCCAAAGAATATTTGTGAGCCTTAACCAGTGAGTTGTCAATTCACCTGCACCTGAAAGTACTTTTGTTAGCAGTGGTTTATCAGTAGTAACAGTTTTATAGCAGCAGCAGTAGTGAAATAATAGCAGCTGTGAGATGAAAACAACAGCAGCATTAGTGTTTGAAGTAAACAACGGGATTAAATACTGTAGGCATAGGGATGGATGAACGGGAGTTGCATGGATAAGATAGTTCAAATAATGATCAAGTCATTGGCATTGCAGATAAATATGATATAGCATCCAAGCACTAAGTAACCATAGGCATGTGTTCCATAAATAGTCCTACATGCTCGCAATGAGAACTTGCACAACATCTTTCGTCCTACCAGCCCGTTTTCAGCGGTGCCTCAAGGGAACTACTAGTAATTAAGGTGTTCCTTTTAATAGAACACCGGAGCAAAGCATTAACACTCCGTGAACACATGTGATCCTCACATCACAGCCATCCCCTCCGGTTGTCCCAATTTCTGTCACATCGGGGCCTCGGGTTCCAGACAACAATGTGTGTAAACAACTTGCAGGTATGATCAAGAAATAATAATTATCATCATGATTCAATAACATGTTCATATCTGACATCATGGCACTCGGGCCCAAAGTGGCAAGCATTAAGCATAACAAGTTGCAACAATGTCAATAGCACTAATAGAGGATACTAGGCACTATGCCCTAACGATCACGGCATTATTACATGAACGATATCATCCAATCCCTACCATCCCCTTCAACCTACAGCGGGGAATTAATCACACATGGATGGGGAAACATGGATGGTCGATGGAGAGGCGTTGGTGATGACGATGGCGATGATCTCCTCCACTTCCCGTCCCGACAGGGTGCTAGAACAGGAACTTCTGATCCCCGAATCAAGGTTCGGGATGGCGGCGGCGCTCTGTTGTGTTTCTGTGGAATATGATGAACCCCCTCGGGTTTTAGGGTTGGAGGCTACTTGTAGTCGAAAGGGGAGTCCGAGGGGGGCTCTAGGTGGCCCACACCCTATGCTGGCGCGGCCAAGGGGGACCCACGCCAGGGGGTGTGGCCACCCTGTGGCTCTCCTCCTGGCCCCCTTCTGGCTCCCGGGGTCTTCCGGAGTGAAAACACCAATGGGGTCTTTTCTGGGCAATTTCCCGAAAGTTGATTTTCCTGCACAAAAACAAGACACCAAAGTAATTCTGCTAAAAACAGCGCTAGTCCGTGTTAATTGTATTCAAAACACACAAGTTTAGAGGAAAACAATAAGAAAAGTGTTCGGAAAAGGAGATACATTTTCGACGTATCAAATCCCCCCAAGCTTAGCTTATTGCTTGTCCTCAAGCAATTCAGTGACAACTGAGTGCGATAAAACACTTCTACGAACAGATTTGTTTCATATGATGTAAATATGCTCACTATATGATCAAATACTTAATTATGCTCATGATAAGATGCATGTAAGATACTGTCACTTAATAGCTATGCAAACCATGAAGAGATAACAACATATTAATAATAAACAACATGAAGCATAACTATTTGCAAGATTGAAGTACTCATAATAGGATCTGATAAAGTGGTATCTCGCTTGCCCTTAAGTGTGGGGCAAAACATAAATGCCAGGGCACCTCTGAAGTTCAAGGGAAGACTAGAAGTAAAAAATATCAAAGATACAAGTATCAAGATTATACCACAATCAACCATACTTTGGGAAAACACATCACACTAAGAATGACCATTGTGCTCTCAAGAAAGTGCTCAAAGAATATGGAGGAGACCCAACATAAAAGTAAAAGAAATGCCCTTCGCATAGGGAAGCATGGATCACTCATGTGCTAGAGCTTTTTATTTTATTAAACAGAGGTATTGAAAACATTTTGAGAGAGGTGTATGCTTATGTCAACGAATGGTAAACAAACAATACAATACGTCACAAGTCAACTGGATTCACAAGAGCGGATCCCATGTGAAGGACGCATCTCGGTAGAAGGTCATCCGTCTTTTTCTTTTGTTTACACAATTATGCTTTGACTGATAAATCAGGGGCAAAAAGAGTGAAGAGAATTTGTGTGTATTAATTTGGGGCTGGGAACCCCGCTGTTAGCTCTTCTATCATTTGGATAAGCGGATGAAGCCACTAGTCCAGGGTGTGAAATCCAATCAACGAGTGAGATGAAGATTCTCTATTTACGTCCTTATGAGCTAAAATAGGAATAATTTTTAGCAGGTTTTAAAGGTAGCACATGAGCAATTTACATGGAGTGGCGGTTAAATACCACATATAGGTAGGTATGGTGGACACATTTGGAAAACTTCGGTTTTGGGAGTTGGATGCACGAGTAGAGCTCATACTCAGTACAGGTGAAGGCTAGCAAATAGACAGGGAGCGACAATTAAGAGAGCAACAACTATCATAATCATGTTTGCGACAAAGTAAAATTAACTGAGGCATAAAATTGATACTAGAACTCTGAGGTAAAGTAAATCATCGAGGCTTATTGACTTTTTGTTTTCAGTCTTAGCATGCGTGAGCATGTGCCAATTCGATTCAAATGAAACAGTTAGAGGAGGCTACCACAATATCCTGCCCTTCTATGAATAGAACAATGCGAACAAATATTTATATGACATGTCATTTAGTATTAATAAATTGGAACAAAACATGAGAGAGCATGAACTATTAAGCAGCCATTAAGTCACATATATCTTATACGAACAAACTAAGCATGCTCACATAGATGGATATATGTACAAAAATGAAAGCAAATAGAATTCATACCAGCCTCTCACCACAACTTGAATTGTCGTAGATCTTCATTATTGCTCTTCACTTGTGGCTCGAATAATATATAATGAAAACCAAGCTCCAATGGAGTCACGGATGATTGTTGAACTCTGCAACAAACTTTACAAAACCAAAGAAGAACAACAAATATTTTTGGGTTTTTCAATTAAAACAAGAACAGAAAGAGAACAAGCAAACAAAGCAAAATATTTTTGGATTTTTTAATACTAAACCGAAACAAGAGAAGAAAGCAAACAAAATAGATAAACTAAAGAAACAAACAAAGAGAAACAAAAGAAATATTTTTGGTCTTTTTGTGTTTTGGAAAACAAAAACAGAACAATAAAACAAAGAGAAAACAAAAGAAAACGAAAATAAACGAAAGAAACGAAAACATGGATATACAAAGAATCGTCCGAACATGATATATAAATGAGTGTGATGTCGGTATACCTCCCCCCAAGCTTAGGCTTTTAGCCTAAGTGGAGACCAATCAAAGCGCAGGAAATATCCCCACTGTGGTGGGTCATCCCTCGCGTGGTCATACTCGGGCGCATAAGAGGAGGATGATGCAGCGGGCGCATAGTCATAGCTGGGGTTCTGGTACGGAATCCCTGTGGTGTCATAGGGCTGGACGAAATCACCATCGTCCCCCTCGCCGGCATCCTCCCTTTGCTGGGGGTGATGCTCAAGATATGTGTCCAGCTCACTCTCAGAAAGCTCACATCCTTGCTTGTTATTAAGATTAAACAAAAGAGGTGCAGGCAAAAGTACTTCCCTAACAGTTTTAACAACTCTCCACCAGGATTGTTTGGAGAAAGTTAATTCAAAAGATAAATTATGTAAGTGAGCATGGGTAGAAAGAAACTTATGTTGAACCATGGAAACAAGATTAAGCCTCTCTATAGGAAACTGCAAGTCTAGAGGGTGTGGCTCCAAACCATGCAAAGCTAGAAAGCGCGGAGCAATAAGACCTCCACAAACTCCGCCCTTCTCATGGTTATGTGAGAGACGGTAAGCAATCAAAGCGCCAAAATTGTAAGACCTATCACATCTTAAAGCAGCAGCAATAAACACCAAATCATAGACAGATAGTTTGCTGGAAGTTTTTCTAGCTAACACACATTTAGAAATAAAGTAGGCAAAGTATCGAATGTTAGGGAGCTGAATTTCACGAATTTTACCACTCTCCTCTGTGAAGCTTCTGCCTTGGCAAATCTCTCCATATAAATCCAGTAGTGGTTTGGGCTGCCCACTTATTTTCTCACAAGACCCCCACTCGGGTACCTTAATAACTACACATAAAACACTAAAAGGCAGACTCACAACTTTATTATAAATTTTATAGTGGACCATTGGATTAGTTGGAGACCATTTAAAACAAAAATCCTGCACCACAGACATAGTTAGTTTCACATATTGGATAAGCTCATCTTCAATGAAACGCTCCAAGCCTGCATTATGCTCTAGAGTTTTAAAATCCTGCAGAATTCCTGTAACTTGCATAAATTCCCGACATGGATAGATTGATGGGAACACCCTCTATTCACGGTGCACGAGCATGACCTCATGCAACTCCAACTCATGCTGGTTTAGTTGATAAGCATTGTGCTTCATCTCTGAAATTTTTCAACAATCGTCACAAAAATTAATTTCAAGCAACTATAAGGTGGAGACTACCATAGGGACTTATATGAGAGCTAAACATACATCAAAACTATATTATTTCTACATCAAATCAAGCATGCAAACTCACATAAGCTGTCACCTACTGTGAAAAAATACTCAAGAAATACTTCACTAAACAAAATTCTACTTGGATCATCGGAGGAGTCACATACCTGAGATCAAACACACCAAAAATCAGCACAAATGATGGGCTGAAGAAGGAGATCGAAAATCCAGAGGAACAACACCAAGAACACGGGATCCAGGAAATGTTTTCAGTTTGGGAGGTGAGAGAGGAGACTTGGGAAGTGGAGAGAGTAAGTGGAGGGCCAGGGGGCCCACACCATGTGCTGGCGCCACCAGGGGCTGGCCGCGCCACGCTGGGGGTGCCTGACTGGTGAGTCCCCCGGGGTCTCCCAAGTGGCTTTCTGCCTCATTTGACGTAAAAAATTATTATAATTTTTCTGGAATTTTTCAAGAAACTTTATTTTTGAGGTATTTCCAGAATTTTTATAATTAATAAAAACCGGGAAAAGGAATGTGAAAACATGGAAAACAAAGCCAAAACCAGCACTATAGAGGTTCTATGACACTTTAATGAAAGAATATCCAAAGAAAAGAAGGGTGGTAGTGGTGAAAACAAAAGTATGGATGGTGAAAACATGCATAACTTCAGTAATCAGGGTGAAAACATCAGGAAAACATGCATAAGGATGGTGGAAAACGTGATTGTACTCAAGTAGCAATGTGATAACATAAGTAAACATGGTGAAAACATAAATGGGGAAGGTGAAAACATAGTGAAAACATTGCCCATTTCATTGAAAATCATTTTGTTAACAAGGGTGATCAAGTCTTGCTACCAAAATAATTTTCTATGAAACAAAACTTTGTTTCCCACTAAATACTCATGTTACCTCAACCTTGATAGACATATTCCCAATCATAATAATTTCATATTCTTTTGCTGGTGCTGGAGTGGGACAATAAAATTCTCCAATCTTGATGGTCTCAATATTTTCAATGGAATTTAGACCATATTTTCTATCAATCTTCTTGGGAAAATAAACAGTGTGCTCTTTATAATTAACATTAAAAGTAACTTTTCCTTGATTGCAATCTATAACAGCCCCTGCAGTATTAAGAAAAGGTCTTCCAAGAATAATAGACATATTATCATCTTCAGGCATTTCCAACACAACAAAGTCAGTTAATATCAGACAATTATTAGCACCTTGAACAGGAACATCCTCACATATACCCACAGGAATAGCAGTAGACTTATCAGCCATTTGCAAAGATATATCAGTTGGTATAAATTTTTTAGGAGGAGTCTTTTATAAAGAGTAAAAGGCATGACACTAACTCCAGCTCCCAAATCACACAAAGCCGTTCTAACAAAATTATTTTTAATAGAACATGGAATAGTTGGTATACCAGGATCTCCAAGCTTCTCAGGAACCTTGCCATTAAAAGAGTAATTAGAAAGCATATTGGAAATTTCCTCATTAGGAATCTTCCTTTTGTTAGAGACAATATCTTTCATATATTTTGCATAAGGAGGCAATTTAATAGCATCAGTTAAAGGAATTTGCAAGAACAAAGGTTTCATCCATTCACAAAACTTGTTATAGTGTTCTTCTTCCTTAGATTTGTGTTTCTTATTAGGAAAAGGCATTGGTTTTTGTACCCAAGGTTCTCTCTCATTACCATGTTTATTAGCAATGAAATCTTCCTTAGTATACTTTGCAGTTTTAGTTTGCTTTTCAGGTTCAGCTACAGGTTCTTCTTTATCAGAAGCATCATTCTTTTCACTACCACTTTCAATTTCAGCATCAGAGATAGATATACTATTAGGATCTTTAGCAAGTTCGGAGGATTTTACAGCAGTTTTATGTTTCTTCTTCTTTTTCTTCTTAGTATGAATAACATTATCATTAGTTTGCTGAGAATCTTGTTCAATTCATTTAGGATGTCCCTCGGGATATAAAGGATCTTGTGTAGCAATACCACTTCTAGTACTTATTTCATAAGCATGTTTTTCTTTAGAAGCATTAACTAGCAAATCTTTTTGCACTTTAGCAAGTTGATCAATTTGAGTTTGAACCATTTGAAAATGTTTAACAAGCATTTTAACATCATTAGACGTTCTTTCTATAATACCATGCAAATTATCAATAACTCTAGAGTTTTCCATTAGGTGATTTTGCACTCTCATATTAAAATTATATTGCTTGATAACATAATTATCAAATTCATCTAAACATTGATCAGGAGGTTTGTTATAGGGAATATCTCTACTATCAAAATATTGTAGAGAATGTACCTCAATGGTGGATGAGTGCGGGATTGGTGACGAAGGGATGGATCCTAGGCCTATCGGGTGAGCCTACCCGGTCCAAGGCCCAAGCTCCAAGGGAGACGCCATGGACAGTCCTAGAAGGCCCAATCAAGGCCCACCCGCAAAGCCTTGCGGGTTAAGAAAGGAAACTTGTAACCGACTTTAGGTTAGGGTTTGTACCCCCCCCCCAGGACGGTTTGAGACCTGGCTACCTATATAAAGCCAGGAGAACCACCGGGAGGGGGACCAAGCAATACCGCACCACCTAAGCCTTGAGAATGCGATCTACTCTCGACTTGAGCACCCCCACTGTAACCGATCTATTGAGCTAATACAGATCGACAGAAGCAGGAGTAAGGGTTTTACCTATACGAGGGCCACGAACCTGGGTAAATCTTGCCCCCTGTTAGCCGACGATTCTCACCAGCGCCTATTCGTTCTCTTACTCGAAACCCTATCGGTTCATCTGAGGGACTTGTTGATATGCATATTCGACAATTGGCGCCATCTGTGGGAACGGCGGGCGCTGGATCTGCGGCATCTTCGGCCTCATCATCACCAAAATTCAGCTGGAGCCCCGGAACTTCGACTCCAACCAATCCGATCCGAATCGGGTCAGCCATCGTGGCACCCCACTCGTCGGAATCACGCCCGGCGTTCAGCGACATGGAGAAAAGCGTCACCCTGACGTTCGGAAGCTTCAAGCTCTACACCAACAAAGAGGGGATCACGCGCTTCCCCAAAAAAAAAACGATCTCAAAGGATCAAACTCTGAGTCAGTCTCAAAACCTGAAGCACTTAACTACGCGAGTCGCGACCTAGCGAAAAGCGGCGAGTCCATCCGCCCGAACCCCCGCAACTTCCACGCCATCTCCGCGGAAGAACCTTCTCGGGTTGGGAAGCTTTCCAATCTACACCTAAGACTCACGGGCCATATCTGGCTCAGGTCTGCATGGCAGGGTCGACTGGCCCACCCGAAGAGATTGAAGAAAGCGCAAGGGAACGCGAGCACATCAAAGTGTCGCGAGCAGACTGGCTCAAGGCAAAAGCGGTCGTGCACTCAACCAAGCCGATTGAAGAAGGAGCCCCTCAGGAAGAGCTAACCGCATACCACTACCATCTAGTGAAAGTGGCGACATTAATCAAAGAAGCTCGCAAAGATCTGGTCGAGCGGAAAAGACTGGCCGATGAATCAAGCCAGCGCCGTGCAGCACTCTCCAAAACGCACTCGGTGGGGAACCAACCCGCGAGGAAAAGACACGTCTCAAAGACCGCGACAATGGATGACGAATCCCTGACCGGGATCAGTAGGTCACTCGAAGCCTCTCTTATGCGCGTCGACGAAGATGACAACGTATACCCGACGACTCCAGCCGCCGCGGTCTTGGCTGTAGCCACTTAACTGCAGACGAACCAACCAGGGGAGAACGACCCCCACGCGGAGCAATACATGCAAGTCCAGAAAGGGTTAGGCATGGCAGCCGCAAGACTCGTCGCCTATGACCGCAAAAAAGCGACTGCGCCAAAAGACAAGGAAACACCCCGCGGACACAGGAGCACATCACCCAGGAAGGAGAAGTCACCTCGTCGTGCGCGAGGAAAAGAAGCCCGACTGCGCGGAGATAGCCCGAGCAGCAGCGATGACAGCCCGAGGGGTCGAGATCGCAGCCCGCGACATCACAGCAGCCGCTCGCGACACCACAACAAGGAGCCGCGGAAAGATGTCAATCGCGACGAGCCTGGGTACAACGCGCGATCAGACATCGCTCAACACAAAGTCGACAAGGCTCAAGCGGCCAGGAACCGCGCGCACTCCCCATCTACCTCTTCCGATGAAGAGGCCTACGACGGGTTATGCGTTACTCGCGACATCCGCGAAGCGCCAATGCCCAGGAGGTTTAAGCTCACCACGGAGGTGCCAAAATATGACGGTTCGCTGGAGCCGCAATCCTGGTTGTCAGATTACCTCACGGCAGTAAAATGCCAACGTGGGAACAAGACCACAGCTATGCAGTACCTTAACCTACATCTCGTAGGCGCTGCGCGCAGCTGGCTCGAAGGAACACCGAAGGCGTGCTACGGATCATGGGACGATATAACGTTCGACTTCCGCAAGAACTTCCAGGCGACATACAAAAGACCTGCAACCATCGAGGAGATGCGGGCTTGCAAGCAGAAAAGTGGCGAGTCTACTCGCGAATACATCCAGCGATGGACCACACTTAGGAACACGGCAGGAAATATATCAGAAGAAGTTGCAGTCGAATCTTTTGCAAAAGGAGCTCGGCGAACCGCCTTCCGGGAAGAACTGGGACGAGCCGCACCCAAAACAATTGGAGAACTGATGGCTATAGCCGACAGATGGGCCAACGGCGAAGACTCGGTGCGCAACGAGAAAGCATCTTTGCCAACACATGAAGACGACCGCCATGGTCGAAAGAAAAGGAGAAAGCATTACGATCACGATGATCGGGAAGAACTGGTGGTAGCAGAATTCACAAGAAATCGCGACAGCGGGCATCGCGGGAATCGCGAGTGGAAGCCGAAGCCAGAGGATAAAACTCCCGAGGAGGATCTCGATGGTTACTGCACGCTACATCTATTTACAGATAAGCGCACTGGCAAAACTAAGGCAAAACACCTTCTCAAGAATTACCGAAAGTTTCTTGACATACACGAGGCCTTCTCAAAGAAAAACAGAGCGGAAGTCAATCAGGGCTACCCGCAGCTCCCGGGAGGAGGAACCCAAGGATTCCACCCGCCGCAAGCCCTACCTCCACCAGGAAACCAAAACACGGTGCTAGCCGCGCTACCAGCGCCACCCGCCGCAAATCAGGGAGTCAACGGGTAACCGAACCCAGCAGGACTCCTAGGGATGATACAGAAAGTTTGCCCGTCCCGCAGGGCCCAGAAAACAAACACTCGACAAGTATTCATGGCCGTCCAGGCCCCACCGTGCAAACCCGAGTATCTGAAGATGGCCGGTCAGCCAATAATTTTCTCCAAGGAGGACCATCCCCCGACTCTATCGACCAGGGCATGCCGCACTCGTAATCCAGGCGCAGATAGGCAACTACGAACTTTCCCGAGTGTTCATGGATAGAGGCAGCAGGATCAACAATATTTACGCGGACACACTCCGCAGGATCAACAGGAACCTGGACGAACTCGCGGAATCAGAGACATCTTTTCACGGGATAGTACCAGGGAAGGCAGTCCGCCCACTCGGAACAATAAACTTGGAGGTGGTGCTCGGCAACCGAAGCAATTACAGACGAGAATTCCTCGACTTCAAAGTAGTCGACTGGCCCTCATAGTACCACGCTATTCTTGGCCAAACAACATTCGCCAGATTCATGGCAGTACCACACTACGCCTACCTGAAGCTCAAGCTACCTGGGGAACATGGCACCATTACCATCGATGGTGATTTCCAAAAATCCAATAAATGCGACATCGAGTTCAACGAGATCGCTAAATCCTTCGGGATGCAAGAGGAGCTAGAAGAGATAGCAAAAACCACGGATCACTCTGTGATGCCTCTCACCAAAAAGAACGCCCTAGAGCTCGAGTTCAGCGCAAACAGCGGCACTCGAAAACATCAAGTGCACCCGACGGAGCCTACGAAGACGGCGATGGTGTCCACCACCCTCTCGCCAGCATATGAAGTCGCGCTCGTCGAACTCCTCCGTGAGTACTAGGAAATTTTCGCCTGGCAGCCTTCAGATATGCCAGGAATACCAGGGAGTTCGCCAAGCACTCACTTGAAGTTTACAAAGACGCCAAGCCTATCAAGAAGACAACCCGACGGTTTTCAGAGCCAAAGCAAAAAAGCACTTGGAGAAGAAGTGAACAGATTACTCGCAGCGAAGTTCATCCACGAGATAAAGATCTCCACCTCGTTAGCAAACCCGATGCTGGTCCCGAAAAAAATACTGACATTCTTCGCGTGTGCATCGACTACACGTCGTTGAACAAACACTTCCCCAAGGATAACTTTCCCCTACCACGGATTGACCAGATCGTGGACTCCACAGCAGGCTGCCAGCGCCTCTCCTTCTTGGACGCCTACTCGGGCTATAATCCGATCAGGATGAAAAAGGAGGACGAGAAGAAGACATCGTTTATCACACCCCACGGTATCTACTGCTACACGACAATTCCCTTGGACGCCTACTCGGGCTAAAGAACGCAGGCGCAACATATCAGCGCTGCATGCAAAAATGCCTCGCCAAGCTCATTGGCAAGAATGTACAAGTGTATGTTGACGACATCGTCATCAAGACTCGAGTAGAGGACATGCTCCTCGACGACATCAGAGAAACATTCGACGCGCTGAACGCATACCGAATCAAGCTCAACCCGACCAAGTGCATCTTTGGCGTCCCTGCAGGACAACTTATCGGGTACCTTGTCTCTGCTCAAGGAATCAAAGCCAACCCGGAGAAAATTCAAGCGATCCTGACAATCAAGGAACCAACCAATCTCCGCGGTGTGCAGCAGCTCGCAGGACGACTAGCCGCCCTAAGCAGATTCATTGCGAGGCTGGGCGAGCAAGCATTGCCCTTCTACAAGCTACTGAAGAAAACAGATAAGTTCGAGTGGACACCCGAAGCACAAAAAGCATTCGCAGACCTCGAGCGAGCACTGCAGAGTAGGCGTATCCTGGCAATGCCACAAAAACGGGAGCCACTGTACTTATACCTAGCCGCAACAAATCAAGTCATCAGCATAGCGGTCGTGGTCAAGCGGCCGGAGGATGGCAAGGTGTATGGCGTCCAAAGACCAATATATTACATCAGCGAGGTGCTTTCGCCCTGCAAACAACGATGCCCTCATTATCAGAAGCTCGCATACGGCGTGGTACTCACAGCTCGAAAACTCAAGCACTACTTCCAAGAACATACTGTCACGGTGCTAAACGACGCATCGCTCGGTACTATCATGAACAATCCCATGGCATCCGGAAGAATTGCAAAGTGGATGTGACGCCCCGAGATCGGGCACTATGCAGATTTCAGCATTCCCACCAAAATCCACATAATAACCGATTCCAGGTTGCCACTTGTGATAACATTACAACAGTTCACGAATATTCCGCAACAACAACAGAAAAGATATATACAAGACGACTCAAACGAGTCAACGATACAACTGATACAATACAAAGACCCAAATAACAGCGGAAGAAACAACATAGTGTCCGACTACGGACAAGATCCAAATTGGACTAAGAGTCCTGAAGATAACCGATGGCGTCCAATCCCTGCCCAGGCCAAGCCGGAGGGATTCCCAAGCTAACGTCGTCAGACTTCAAACCTGTTGACTGCAATGTGGAATATGCAGCCACGAAAAGGATTCGTGGGTCAGTACGGTTAAGTACTGGCAAGTGGATAACCCATACTCACAAGATACCAGCGTAACCAATCATCATAAGATACAAATACTTTGGGTTCAACGGAGAGAAAAGGATTATTGCAAAGAAGCGGCAGCGGGCTGCACTAACTAACTACAGAGACTCGCTACAACATCCGGCTAAAAGAAAGGGATAAGATAGCGTATCAGAACCAACTACAACTACTCACCAAACAATACCCATCCAATGTTACCCCCTACTGAGGAAGCAACCCAAGGAAACTCACACTGTGGATTAGGGTGACATTCATTTTTATGGTGGAGGTAATCTATATTACTAGTCAAGTTATTATCGTTAAGTGTAAGTTGTCTGAGTACTTGTTAGCCAGCACTTTCACCAAGTCATCCATAACCGCGGACAACACAGCTTCTCGAGAAGATTTAACCCTGCAGGGATGCACCAATTTGGCCGTACACGTAAGAATATCCCGCCAGACGGGGGATCAACCCACCAAGCGAGGTACTCAACACAACCCAACTCTTCTTCGCATCAAGCCCAAAGAACCACATGCTGTGCGTGCGCGGCTAATCGAGCCCCCACGAAGAAAAGGGGGACCCTCATAGCACTCTAAGACCACGCCGCCCTAAATGCCGACTACAAAAGTTCCACCCTGGCGCCAAGGGCTCGCACCTGCATATGCATGCATCAAATGGAAAGCCCGAACTAAGTGTGGCGATTTGGACGAGATGTGAATCGAATCAGAATTGCGGGGGGCGCCCATACTCGCTTCCCACATGCGGTTAGTGCGCTCATCATGGATCAATGGACAAGACCCTTTTCCTAATTAGGGTCGACACTAGCAGGCCTCAAAACCACGCCGGGCCTCCTGCCGGTGCCTTATCATCAAATTATTATTACCCAAACATTAGCATGTTGTTGATCGAATTGAAACCCAACTATCAACTAAACCGGTGATAAGACGGACAGCAAGACTTGAGCGCAAACAACACTAAGCATGCAACTACGACACGAGGGCCAACAAGGTAAACAAACAACAGTTAATAGGAAGTGGAAGGAAGGCTATATCATGGCTGCAAGGTAAACATATGATAGGATCGAGACACAAGCATCGAATCAAAAGGCTAGAATAAGAACAACGGAAAGAATCGGTAACAAGTGATGAAAGGCAGCCATAGGCAGCAAGTGAGTATACTTGCCTGAGATCCAGCAAGTAGAGGTACATCCGCAGAACTTGTCGTTGCTCACATCATCTCAACGTCCTATCCGTGAAGAAGCAACGAACTAGAACAAACACCGGATGCAACAATTACTTCTACGGCAAAAGATCCAGCATGATCAAGATATGTATGCATGACAAGTTTAAGGATGCATCAAATATAAACTAATTGACATGGTAAACATATTTAAATGGGCCCATATGCAATTTGGATTGCATATGGAAAAGCCCATGAATTAATGTTGAATTAAATGATCTACAAATAACCATCATGTGAAAGTTGATTAGAATGATGCATGGATGATGAAAACAATGAGAAAACAACAATAGCTTCAATTTGAAAAGGTGTTTACCAAGTTTGGAATTTTATTTATTAAGTTATGAACTTTGGCATTTTAAATGATTTAAACAAACATTTGTTGTTTTCACCAATTTTAAATGTTCAAAACAGATAACAAAATTTATATTTGGAAAGAACACAAAATTTTAGATGGAATACATATTTCATTTGTTGAATTTGGATTTTAGATGAGCAAGTTATTAAATTGACAATTTTAAATGCATTAATTAAGAAATATTTGTTTTCAGCAAATTAAATTGTTCAAAATAGAAAACAAAGTTTATATTTGGAAAGCTTATTCAATTTTGCATGGAAAACATATTTTACATGTTGGAATTGGATTTGAACTACCCAAGTTATGAATTTTGCAATTTAAAAGGTTTAATGAAAGCATTGAATTATTGCACCACTTTTAATTAGGGAAAACAGTAAACAAATTGCATTGAAAAGGTTGAACACATGTAGCAAATGTTTCACTGAATATTTTGAGCTATTAAACATAATTTTGGGTTATTATTGAATTTATTATGCAATTTTTCATAGGCATTTCTATTCTGCCCCTTTTAGTAAACAGAGAGAAACATGTTCAAAATTAATTCAATTGTGACCAAATAAAATACCAACGTGTAGAGTTTGTTAAGACAAATTTTTAGAGCCCAAGTTTGCTTAAATTGGATGAACAGAACTAAAATTATGAAATTCCAAAGTTTCAACTTTTAATTGCATTTTCAGTAATTAATTATTTAGTGCAAAAATTATTACAGAAACATGTTGCAACTTTGTGACTAATAGAAAGAGCACAAAATTTTGAATCCACAGAAACTTGAATCATTGAAATTGGAGCAATATTCAATTTTATATTGATTTTACAAATAAGGTTTCAGATCTGCTTCTCTGAAATTCGAGAGAAAAAAGAAAGGCTGAGAAAAAGGGTGGCTTTTGCGCCCAAGGGGATTCGAACCCTGGACCTGCTGCATGTGCGCACGGGGGTGTTACCAGCTGGGCTACTGAACGGTTGGTGATGGAAGGGGGAGCTCGGCCCGTAAGAGGTGTTGCTGCGCGGAACAAATCTGAAACTGCACAATTCAGTTACAGAACTTGACGAGGACGGACAGATCGATCTCGCCGGAGACCCACGACGGCTGCACGACGGCAGCGCGTCCAGAGCACGAGGGGAGGGGGCCTAGGCCGGGAGAAGGGTGCTCACCACGGGCAGGCGTCGCGGGAGTGCGCGGGGACGGATAGGAGAGCTCGGGGACGGGTTGGCGAGGTCGAGTCTGACGGAGATGGTGACGATGGCAGCTGCGCGTTGGATGGCGGAAGAGCTCGACGGCGTGCTCGCTGCGGTTCACCTCCGGCTGCGCCACCTTCACCAAAACCGCAGCCCACACCTCCACGATTCCATTCCCGGCGAGATGGAGGGCCGAGGATGCCCGTGGTGGCCGCGCCATGGCCCGCAACTTTCAGCCATGGAGGCACCTCCAAGGTTCAGAGAAAGGAAAATAAACAGAGGAGGGAGGGAGGAAGAAGAAGGTGGCGGCTAGGAGGAAGAGGGAGAAGGGAGGCTAGGGTTTGGGGGCTTGGAGGATGGGTAGATAAAGGAGAGGGAGGAGGGAGCAGGTGGGGGTCGTGGTTGAAAGCGACCTGCGCTCCTCGTGCCTGTACGGACGAAGGTAGGAGATGGCTAGGTGGGCTGGGAGATGGGATGGGCTGGGCTGCTCTCTCTCTCCCTTAAACACATCTTTTTTTTTCTCTTGATTTGTTTTAATATTTTCCAGAAATTGTTTTAGGCACTAAGAAAAACCAAAAATAAGTTTTAGAGCCACAAACCCAACTCAATTTTCATGAAAAATAGGATTGACAAATTTTTAAATGTTTGGTGAGTTTTATGATGCAGATGGCATGATGACATGATGCAAAAAAAACAAACCAAACAAACAATTCCCATTTGGGGAAAACCCCGGCCGTTACAGTGGAGTATCGAGCTCGGCGCCTGGGACATCATATATGCAGGGCGCAATCTGTGAAATCACAAGTACTCGTGGAATTCCTGAGCGAGTGGACAGAACTGCAAACACCAGGCCCACCAGAATACACGAGCAACTGGATAATGTACTTCGACGGGTCGAAGAGAAACGAAGGAGCTGGAGCCGGAGTTGTCCTGATATCCCCAGAGGAGACAAACTGCAGTACGTCCTGCGATTGGATTTCCCACCCGACGACCCGGCATCAAACAACGACGCAGAATACGAGGCTCTCCTTCACGGCATGAAAATGGCAATCGCCTGCGGAGTCACCCGACTGATGATCTATGGAGATTCAAACCTCATCGTACAGCAGACGATGAAAGAATGCGACGCTATTGCAGATAACATGGTCGCCTATCGAGATATGTATAATTTGCTCGAAGGAAGTTTCAAAGGGTGCGAACTAAAGCACATCGTACAATCTAGCAACAAGGAAGCAGATAAACTGGCAAACATGGGGTCTACCAACACGCCCATACCATCTGGAATATACTTCGAGCGGATGATCAAGCGTTCAGTCAAGGTCAAAAAACCAGCAGAAGGACCCGCAGCATTGGAGACGGACGTCAGCCCGCAAACCGCTGTTATCGAGCTCAGCCACAACATTTCAAGACAAGTTTTTATGGTCGAGCCAGTCTGGACGCAGAAATACCTCGACTACTTGTCCAACAAGCAGCTCCCAGGAGACGTTCGTGAGGCCCGACAAATAGTACGACGCAGCAAAACCTTTTGGGTGCTCAACGGCGAGCTATACAAACAGAGCATATCAGGAATATTGCAGCGTTGCATAGCACCTAAGAATGGAAAGGAGCTGCTGCAAGACATACACCAGGGAGATTGCGGACACCACGCCAGCTGGAAGGCAATCGTGGGCAAAGCTTTCCGGGCAGGATTCTACTGGCTCACGGCGGCCAGAGATGCAAAAGACCTAGTCGATAAGTGCAATGCTTGCCAACGATTCGTGCCCAAGCCACATGCCCCTGCCACAGAACTACACATGATCCCAATCGCCTGGCCCTTTCCACAATGGGGGCTAGACATGGTGGGGTCGCTATGCAAGTCGACACCTGGAGGATATACGCACTTGCTCGTAGCAGTCGACAAATTCACGAAGTGGATCAAGGCTATGCCAGTCACCTCTGCCAGCGCCCAATGCGCCGTGAAATTCCTTGACTCCATTGTGTGCAGGTTTGGCATACCACACAACATCATCACCGACAACGGCAGCAACTTCACAGCGAAGGAAACACATGAATTATGCGAGCCAAAAGGAATCACCCTCAGCTTCGCCTCAGTGGCTCACCCGCAAACTAACGGTCAAGTCGAGCAATCCAATGGACTAGTTTCCACTGGCCTAAAGAAGCGGCTACTTGATGGCCTAAACCCAGCAGCAGGGCACTGGGCAGAGGTGTTACCCTCGGTACTGTGGAGCCTTCGCACAACGCCAAATAGGTCAACAAGCTATACGCCATTTTTCATGGTCTACGGAGCCGAGGCCGTCCTACCCGAAGACGTCAAATTTAGCGCCCCCCGAGTTGTCGCGTACATCGAAGAAACCTCGAACAGAGCTCTCGCAGAAGACGTGGACGCACTCGATGAAATTCGCGACATTGCACTCGCAAGATCGGCGGTATACCTGCAACCACTATGCAATTACCACAGTCGTCGCATACGCCACAGATCTTTTGTGGTAGGCAACCTGGTGATGCGGCTCAAGCAAAAGGAAGGACACAAGCTCGAGCCACCATGGGAAGGACCCTTCATAATACACGAAGTTATCCCAGGCGGCACATATCGATTGAAGAACCCGGAGACCGGTGGCATTTACTCCAATCCATGGAACGTTGTGCATCTCCGCAAGTTCTATCCTTAGGATTATCCTATTCGCAAAAACAAGGCTATACTAGCCATCTTGTAGCTCGAGGAAATACATGGCTTCTCAGCCATATCAATAAAAAACACATGGTTTTTCAACCATAGCTATTCACGTTTCTTCATTTTATATGCTAAAACAACAGGTATACACCCCAAACGCACGGGGGCTACGCCTAACTAAGCATTAGAGGAAAATTTACAAATACAAGGTACAAACAAGGTTCACGCCTTATAAAACACCTTATAAAATCTCGAGTGAACTATACAAGGTAACAGGATATCTACATCCTACGATTACACCTGATGGTGAGCAGTCCTTTTGGCCAGCATTTGGTCAACCTCTTCAGATGTCAGTCGAATGATCTCCTCCGCCGCAGGTTGAACGACTGGATAATGAGGAGTAAAATCGAATGGAGCATTGGGAAGTCTAGCCACAGAGTTAAAATTGACCTCAGGATGTCAGACCCGAACAAAAGCAAGCGCTACTTGAGATCCGCAGATAAGCTGCTGGCGGACACACTCGCGCACTTCCCCTACCCGACCAAAAATTCTTAGCAGGTCGCTCAAATCTTATGGAACTTCACCCAGTGGATAGAAAGTCTTGTGCACAGATGACAGAGCTTCACGACAAGAATCAACAAGCATCTTCGCCTGGCCAACTCGATACTTCAAAGTATCCAAGATAAAGCCTCGACTGCGGTCAGACCAGAAGTTGTTCGCATGCGGCTTCGAGCTACCCGCTTCATGGGAAATATGATTATCCACCCAATGTGTTTCACACGGACCGTCAGGCTCAACAACTACAAAAAATAGTACAAAGGGTTAAAAATGAAAACCAAGCAAACAACAAAGTGCTAGGGGGCTCGTAAGCTTACAAAGCATGTCTTTGGCAACAACTGCCAGCTCCTCCATCACGAACTGTTCACGCTCAGCCGCAAACTTTTGCTTTAACTCAGCCACATCAGACACTCCACGCAAAGCCTTCAGCTTGCGCTCGCCATCCGCAACGCGATCACGGAGCGAGGAAAATGTACTAGCAGCAGCAACAAGGGGATCCACTCGCGCAGCAGATCCACTCGAAGACTCTACGCTAGGACCCGCTACCTGGAAGGAAATGAAGCAAGTTCAGATACACTACAAGACCCCACTCGAGAAACATACCACCTAGTTATCAGGTGCTTGGGGGCTACTCCCATCGGGAGCTCATAACATTCAATCGGAAACAATCAGGCATTTAAGACATCAAAGAACACTTCGATTAAAAGAAAAATACGGGAATACATCCCAAAGTTCATTACATCGACGGGCAAAGTAAAACAGACTATCCTACGGAACTGCAGAGGTACTGCCACTCGCAGCAGGATGCCCCTTGCGACCAGCGCGGGCAAGCAATTCAGAGAGCTTCTTGGCAAGGGCTTCAGCCGGAGCGCCAAAAGGACGAAGCGCTACGTTTCTGCCTGTGGCGGCGTCATAGGGGAGGCTCGAGTACGCCTTCTGCAGGCCCCGACTCCGTGCGCCAACAAAAACAGGATAGCAGTCCTAGCCCCGCACTCAGACTGGGCGACTGAATAAGCCTGAAGGAGATTTTCGTCCTCCAGGAAAACTTTCAGAAGGCCGCCCAGCGTAGGCGGAACCACAGCATCCACCAGAAGGCGCTCGTGGAATTGCGTCAACACTCGAATGGCTTCGCCAACAAGGGAGCAGATCTCACTCGCGTGTTTCTGAAGCGTGTGTAGGAATCCATCAAGGCATCCAATCGTCGGCTCCTGGGTAGCTCCAATGCAACGCCAAGGACATCTGCAAAAGGACACCGTAAATTCCCGAGATAGTCAATTAAATTGCGTCACAACACAAGTCAAGTGCAAGTTACCCGCAAATTGCTGAGCCAGAGGGCGGATGATGCTAACAAAATCGTTATCATGTTTAGCACCAGGCTCTTCCAATTGCTTCAGCGCCTCCTGGGCCTCGGCGAGCTTCCCCTCAAAATCAGCTGAATGCTTGCGAGAAGACTCCAGCTCCTTTCGGGTGGACTCCAACTCGGCCTCAAGGGTTTTCACCCGAGTGACAGCTTCAGTTTTCTCGGCCTTCATGAGATCGACTTGAGCTACAGAGCAATGAATTCAGCCTAAGAAAACTTATATGATCAGAGGAAACAACAAAAAATGGAACGGATTAACCTACCTTGGAGAGCTTGGCCGTCCTCGACGAGTCGATCACGATCCACCCGAAGGGAAACGCAATCTGCCTCAGCCGAAAGCACGCGGCGACCAATGGTGGCAAGGGAGTCAAGAAGAGACTGCAAAAGCACCAGATAAAATCAAGTTAAAGGAAAAAAATCTCTTGAGCCTATTCACGACTGTACACAGTCGAGTATAGCCTCGGGGGCTACTCCCATCGGGAGCACTGCCGCGCACCCGATAAAATCAAGGAAAGAAAAAAAAGCTTAAACTTGAGTCCGCGGCCAATCGCAAGCGATTAACCACGGCCTCGGGGGCTACTCCCATCGGGAGCACTGACGTGCACCCGATAAAAAACATAAATGGACGAATAAGAAGAAAAAGAGGTGACAAGATTTACCTGGCCCTGGGCGGTGCACAGAGGGTCCGCCGAGCTACCTGAAACTTCTTTGCTCGCCAAAGCTCCACCCGCGAAGCTAGGCAACCAATAATCTGGAGCCGCGGCTGCCGGTGCTGGGCTCGGAGACTTCTGGGTAGCCTTAACGACTGGAGTTTCACCCGCAGTTGCTTCTTTTCTCTTCACAGAAGGAATAGAAGAAGCAAACTGGCCAGGGCTGATGGTTTGAAGCCTGTCATGAAAGGAAGAATCAAACAAAGGCATAAGGGAAACAGGAAAAAACTTTCGACTAAAGGATAATGCGAAAGAAAAAACTCACTCATCGTCGTCGTCATCATCCAGCATATCCGTGTTCCAGGCGGTGGTGACCTTCGACTTGGAGGCTGGAGGAAGAAGCACGTTCAGAGGCGTCACCACGAGAGGCTCTGTCGTCTTGCCAAATCCGCCACCCAAAGAACTATCTTTGGAACTAGCTTCATCGCCCCCCTGCCTGCGGCGCTTGCGGTGATGGAGATCGCTACCCGACTCTTCCACGTCATCTGAAGAGCCGTGCTCGGAGCTCGAGTCGGCCTCAGCAACACTGGTGTCGAGAGAAGACTCAACATTGCTCGCAAGGAGGTCCGAGGCATCCTCAGCCGAGACTGGCGGGTAGCACATTGCTATTTCCAAACTCTACAAGAGAAGCAGAAGAAGAAGAAAAGAGAAAACTCAGTCGACAGACTCTCGAGTGGCAAAAATATTAAAGCAGAGAAGAGAAGAAAACTTACATCGGCTGGAGGAGGTTTCGAAGCCTCGAATGGTTCAAGAGGGCAAGCCGGAAAGGGCTCGCCTACCTTCAGCTTGGTGATAGCCGCAATTTTCTTCTCGAATTCGGCATTCGAGAGAATATCTTGGCACACACGGCTAGGGTCTTGGATGCACTGGTACTCCCACATAGTCGATGGCCTCTCTTGAAGAGGCTGGATCCTACGCCAGAGGAAGACGCTCGCCAGGTGCAAACCATTCAGCGCGACCCCTGTTGTCTGGTCGCGAAGAATTGCCACCTTCCCGAGTAGCTGAGCAACGGTCCGGTTTTCTTCGGCTGAGATCTTATGCGTCCGGGACTTCCGTCGCTTCAAAACAGCGAACGGGTTGAATTCGTGAGCTCCACCCGCGTTGTTGTCGACGACATAGAACCACTTCCTCCGCCATCCTTGCGCGGAGTCGATGAAGTGCATCTCCAAGTAGGAGCTATCCGTATTTTCCTAAATTCCGAAGCCGCCGGTGCGCAGCGTCTCTCCAAGCTGGTTCTCCACCCGCGACTTCTCGCGGAAGACCTGCACTTTGAATAGGGCCTTCCAAAGGCCCCAGTGCGGGCGAATGACTAAGAAGCACTCGCAAAGTACGATAAAGCACGAGATGTGCTGAATCACATTTGGAGGCAGACCGTGGAGCTGTATGCCATAGACATACATCAATCCAAGGAGGAAGGGATAAAGAGGAAAAGAGAGGCCGCGCGAGACGTGATCCGCAAAGATCACGCGCTCGTTCGCACGAGGATTAGGTACCTCTTCCTTCTTGCCTAAGCGAACGCGCTTGTCGCCATCGGGGGGCAGCAGCCCCTCCCTCTGCATCTCCTTGATGCTTTTGTTGGTGGTGTTGGCAGAACGCGAGTCGCCCGTCCGCTCGGTGGGTAGCACGGGGACATCCTCGGTTGCCTTTGACGACAAAGCAGCAGCGTCGCGCTGCTTGCCTCCCGCCATGATAGCTCGTGAGTGCTTGCAGAGGAGGAGGTGTGCGCGAGGAAGAAGAAAGGAAAGCAAACGACCGAGAATTTTTACTTTCCGCCTAAGGGCGGATATATATACACAAGCCAAGCCAATCTGAACCGCAGATCAAGCAACGTGGCACCCATCGCGGCTGCCACGCGTGAAGTGGAAACGAAGCGGTGGTAAAAAGTTGTTTAATGCCACGATCTTAACAGCGGATCGTGCGCATTTACTGCGCGTGGCTCGCGGAAAAACCGGAAACGACGTCTCGTTTCCGGTCAAAAAGCTGACAAGGTGGGTCAGCGTGCCCTGTTTTCACTTCGTCACGTCCCATCATGAGGATTCAGAACGAACAAAGTGCACAATGACATCATTGCGTACCTCATCAAACCCGAGAATTCCCTCACGTAGGATCCCAGACAAGAAATTTTCTTTCGTATGGGCACAACAAAGCCCCAGACACGAAATTTTCTTTCGCATGGGCACAACAAAGCTTCCAGACACGAAAACTCTTTCGTATGGATAGAAAACTACAAAATGCAAAAGTCCTTGTGCAAAAAAATGAGGGAAATTTCTTTACTCGAAATATCTGAAGACAAGACTCACGAGTACGCAGCTCCTGCCACTCGGTCACACGATGTGCACACATCCCTCCCCTGGATCGTTCGGCCGACTAGGCACATCCGAACGCCGTATTCTCTCGAGTACGAAGGTAAGACCCAAAAGATCTCTCTTGAGGGCCTGGAATCGCACTGAAGCTGCGTCCTCTGGTAAATTTCCGTGTCAACAACATGAAGAATAATCCTAGCGGACGCGCTGGGTACCCTTGTAGGTTAAATTCGACTCGGTAAGGCCTCCACGGCCCAGTCGCAATGATCACCTCGCCGGATTCGATTCGGAGGTCCCGAGTGTGCGTAGGCCAGAACTGTTTCTGCCCTAGATGTAATTAATTGGCCCTGAGCTTTCGGGAGAGCCAAGCAACTGAGCCACATCCTTCTGCGAAAACAGCCAACACAGAGGCACTTTATTTTCTCGATACTCGAGTACAAGAAATGCATCGTACACAGGGTACACACCCTCTTCAAACGATTGAAGCCATCAGTCGAAAAGAAATCAAGATGAACTTTGAGCGTCTACCCGACAGATTCTCAACCGAGTAAATGCTCGGGGGCTACTGACGAAGGGAGGGATCCTAGACCTATCGGGTGAGCCCACCCAGTCCAAGGCCCAAGACCCAAGCTCCAAGGGAGACGCCATGGACAGTCCTAGAAGGCCCAATCAAGGCCCACCCGCAAAGCCTTGCGGGTTAAGAAAGGAAACCTGTAACCGACTTTAGGTTAGGGTTTGTATCCCCCCGCCCCCCCCCCCCCCGAGGACGGTTTGAGACCTGGCTACCTATATAAAGCCAGGAGAACCACCTGGAGGGGGACCAAGCAATACTGCACCACCTAAGCCTTGAGATTGAGATCTACTCTCGACTTGAGCACCCCCACTGTGAACGATCTATTGAGCTAATACAGATCGACAGAAGCAGGAGTAAGGGTTTTACCTCTACGAGGGCCCCGAACCTGGGTAAATCTTGCCCCTTTTAGCTGACGATTGTCACCAGCGCCTATTCGTTCTCTTACTCAAAACCCTATTGGTTCATCCGAGGGACTTGTTGAGATGCATATTCGACAATTGACTTACATAATTCTTCTATAGGTGTAAGACTCTTCACATCTTCATATTTAATACCCCTGTCTTTAAGAGATTTCTTGGCTTCTCTCATCACTTCATCATTTAATTCAATCATTCCCCTCTTCTTGGGTGTTGGTGTTGGTGTTGATACTGGAGTAGGAGTCGCCTCAGGCTCAACCATAGTCCAATCATCATGATTTTGGCTTATTTTAGCCATTAATTCCTCAGCTTCTTATGGAATTCTTTGCCTGAAAACACAACCATCACAACTATCCAGGTATGTCCTAGATTCAACAGTTAGTCCATTATAAAATATATCAAGAAGTTTATTATTTTCTAGCTTATGCCTAGGTGTAGCCCTGACTAAAGAACAGAACCTTGCAGAATATATAGGCAATTTATCTTCTTATAATTGCTTGAAATTAAATATATTTTGTAAAGCAGCATGTTGAGCACTAGCAGGAAAATATTTCTGAAAGAAAGCATTAACCAAACCAATAGGACTATCAATAGATCCAGGAGAAAAAAAATGTTAAACCAAGTTTTAGCTTCATCTTTTAATGATAAAAATTGTTAAACCAAGTTTTAGCTTCTAACAAAATAGCTACGTTTCTTAAGATCATCAGAGAATAAACTACTCAAAGAGGAGAGCTCATTCATATGTTTCATAGCACTTTCATTTTCAGTACCACAAAAAGGTTCTTTCTCAACAATAGATATATAAGATAAATCAAGAGAGAAATCATAATCCTTATCCCTAATATTAATGGGAGAAGTGGCAAACTTAGCATCAGGAGATAATTTATATTTAACAGCACGGCTTTCAATAAGTCTCATAACAGCATCATTATCCTTCATAGTATATATTTCATCAATAAGATCAATATAGGAATCATCTAAAACATCAATAGGGTTCTCTATAATCTCAGGTGAAACAGCAAGAATAACATGATTTTTATCAGGAGTTTCAGTGTTTGCAATATTTTTAGCTTTAGCAATAGTAGCATCTAAGAAAGGACCGAGAGAAACACTCTCGTCAAGCACAGTAGAAGCATCATCAAAATTATCAGAAGTATTTTCAGATTCAGCAGAAGTAGCATGTGTAGCATGTGGTGGTGTAAGCAGCTTACTCATAACAGACGGTGAATCAAGAGCAACAGAGGTGTTCAGAGTTGTGGATGGTAATATAGGAAACTTTCCATCACGAGTCTTACCCATGATTAATGATGGCAGTAGATAATAATACTCTCCGGTGAGCTCGCAAATAAAGCTATGCTCCCCGGCAATGGCGCCAGAAAATAGTCTTGATGACCCACAAGTATAGGGGATCGCAACAGTCTTCGAGGGAAGTACAACCCAAATTTATTGATTCGACACAAAGGGAGCCAAAGAATATTTGTGAGCCTTAACAAGTGAGTGGTTAATTCACCTGCACCTGAAAGTACTTTTGTTCGCAGTGGTTCATCGGTAGTAACAGTTTTATAGCAGCAGCAGTGAGATGAAAACAACAGCAGCAATAGTGTTTGAAGTAAACAGCTGGATTAAATACTGTAGGCATAGGGATGGATGAACGGGCGTTGCATGGATAAGATAGTTCAAATAATGATCAATTCATGGGCATTGCAGATAAATATTATAAAGAATCCAAGCACTAATTAACCATAGGCATGTGTTCCGTAAATAGTCGTACGTGCTCGCAATAAGAACTTGCCCAACATCTTTTGTCCTACCAGCCCGTTTTCAGCGGGGCCTCAAGGGAACTACCGGTAATTAAGGTGTTCCTTTTAATAGAACACCGGAGCAAAGCATTAACACTCCGTGAACACATCTGATCCTCACATCACAGTCATCCCCTCCGGTTGTCCCAATTTATGTCATTTCGGGGCCTCGGTTTTCGGACAACAATGTGTGTAAACAAGTTACAGGTATGATCAAGAAACAATAATTATCATCATGATTCAATAACATGTTCAGATCTGAGATCATGGCACTCGGGCCCAAAGTGGAAAGCATTAAGCATAACAAGTTGCAACAATGTCAATAGCACTAATAGAGGATACTACCATCCCCTTCAGCCTACAGCGGGGAATTACTCACACATGGATGGGAGAAACAAGGATGGTCGATGGAGAGGAATTGGTGATGACGATGGTGATGACCTCCTCCACTTCCCGAACCGGCAGGGTGCCAAAACAGGAACTTCTGATCGCTGAATCGAGGTTCGGCATGGCAGCGGCGCTCTGTTGTGTTTCTGTGGAATATGACGACCCCCCTCGGGTTTTCGGGTTGGAGGCTACTTGTAGTCGAAAGGGGAGTCCGAGGGGGGCTCTGGGTGGCCCACACCCTATGCTGGCGCGACCAAGGGGGGACCCGCGCCAGGGGGTTGTGTGGCCACCCTATGGCTCTCCTCCTGGCCCCCTTCTGGCTCCCGGGGTCTTCCGGAGTAAAAACACCAATGGGTCTTTTCTGGGCAATTTCTTGAAAGTTGATTTTCCTGCACAAAAACAAGACACCAAAGTCCGTGTTAGTTGTCTTCAAAATACACAAGTTTATAGGAAAACAATAATAAAAGTGTTCGGAAAAGGAGATACGTTTTTGACGTATCAGTCACCTCAGAAATTATTGTGTTTTATCGTTTACCTACTCGAGGACGAGTGGGAACTAAGCTTGGGGATGCTTGATATGCCTCCAACGTATCTGTAATTTTTTATGCTCCATGATAATATTATGCCAATTGCTACATGTTTTCTCCCTTCTTTATGTCATTTTTATCGATTTTCCATACTAACCTATTGACAAGATGCCACAAAGCCAGCTCCCTTATTTCTGTTGTTTTTAGTTTCAGAAAAGTTGTTCTGGAAATATTCTCGAAATTGGAAAATTCAAAGCCCAGAAGTCCTATTTTCCCCGGAAGCATCTAGAAGACCGAAGAGGAGTCGAAGAGGGGCACCAGGGGGCCCACACCATGGGGTGGAGCCCCCCTTGGCCACACTAGGGGGTGGTGTGGGGTCCCAGGGCTCCATCGCCTTTGCCCTTTTGCCTATTTATCCCCCCAGATGGAAAACCCTAGACACCTGATCAAATATCTCCGAAACGTTCCATAGCCGCCGTCATCGTTAACCGTAGATCGGGGATTCTAGAGATGTCTCCTGGCACCCTGCCGGAGAGGAGATCATCACCGGAGGCCTCTACATCACCATGCCTGCCTCCGGAGTGATGCGTGAGTAGTTCATCCTTGGACTACGGGTCCATATCAGTAGCTAGATGGTTGTCTTCTCCTCCTATGCCTCAATGTTTAGATCTCGTGAGCTGCCTACCATGATCGAGATTGTTCTTATGTAATTCTATGTGTTGTGTTTGCTGGGATCCGATGAATATTGAACTTATGCCAAGTTGATTATAGTCTTTATTGCATATGCTATTTGTGATCTTGCATGCTTTCCGTTTCTATTGGTTGCTCTGGCCAAGTAGTTGCTAGTGACTCCAAGAGGGAGCATTTATGCTCGATAGTGGATGCATGTCTCCTTTTCGCCTGTGCTCGAGTGGCAGAACCGTGACGGGGGAGGATGTGTTGTTGCCACTAGGGAGAAAATAGCGGTGTGAGTGCCCGCATGTACAATCATTGCTTACATTACACACATTGCTTAATGCGATTATCTGTTGCTTGCAACTTAATACCTAAGGGGGTTCGGATGATAACCTAAGGGTGGATTCTTAATCATAGATGCAGTTGGATTACGGTCTATGTATATTGTTGTAATGCCCCCACTAAATATCATAGTAGTCTTCATGTCATGAATGTGCACTACGGTGCAACCTTTATTTGTCAATTGCCTAGTTGTAATTTGTACACCCAGCATGATATCTTTTATGGAGAGACGCCACTAGTGAACCTATGAACCCCGGTCCATTTTCTTACACTGTTAAACAAACATCTACAATTTCCTGGTTTTCTTTACTTACTGCAAGCATACACCCTTTTCCACACTATACGTCTAATCTTTGTTTTCACCAAGACCGGTGAGATTGACAACCTCACTGTACCGATGGGACAATGTATTTTGGTTGTGTTGTGTGCAGGTTCCGCGTTGTTGCTGACACCGGTGAGACGCCATCACCACCGTCAGTGGCATCAACCTTCCGAAGATCCTCTTTCTCCTACTGGATTGATAACCTTGGTTCTTAACTAAGGGGAAATTCCTACAGATGTGCTCATCACACCCTCCTCTTGGGGTTCCCAACACGCTTTGCCTGCATCACTGGACTCCTTCTCTGAACTTCTAAGACACCCCCGGTGTCCCCCTTCTTCTTCTGATCTTCTGAAATATGGTATCTCGAAGGTGCTTTTTCCATCAGATTTCTGGTCCCGGTGTTTATTCTCCAAAAATTATAAAACATGCAAAATAAGACAAAATAATATAAGGGATGCATCATAACATGAAATATATCGATGAATAACAGCAAATTATGATATAAAATAGTGATGCAAAATGGACGTATCAACTCCCCCCAAGTTTAGACCTCGCTTGTCCCCAAGAGAAATTGAACTCAGTAAACATGACCACAGGTTTATGGAGTGAAGAGTCGATAAATAAAATACGAACAAGAAGCATCACATTTATCTATGCACCAATCATTATAGACAACAACTTCCTCTCATATAACTTAACTTGAAATGAGTAATGGGAGTCACAAACAAAGATGCAAAAGAGAGAATCAAAATTGGCGATGGCAAACTTCGTTCTTGGTCAGAGAACATTTAATGATACCATACTTATCTTAGGTGAAGTCTTTATAACAAGGCTTATATTGTAGAGCTTAACATGTTTAATTATAACAATCCTTTTACGCTGATTCATAGCATTCAAAGTAATATTCATTCAGATAATAAAGCATGTGCTAAACAAAGAAGGATAGAAAACATGATTGAATAAATCAACATATAGATGGTGAGATCACAACAACTCAAATGCTTGTTGGAGATAGAAAGGAATGGGTTTACTGACTCAACATAAAAGTAAAGGATAGGCCATTCACAGAGGGAAGCATGGATCACTCATGTGCTAGAGCTTTTATTTTGTAAAACAGAGGTATAAAATGGTTGACACACCTCCCAACCTTTCTTACATAAACCATGGCTAACCGAATCCTCGGGTGCCTGCCAACAATCACATACCGTGGAGGAGTGTCTAAATTTTGAGAGAGGTGTATGTTTATGTCAACGAATGGCAAACAGAAAATACAGTACGTCACAAGCCAACTAGACTTCACAAGAGCGGCTCCCATTAAAGGACGCAACTGGTATAGAAGGTCATCCCTCTTTCTCTTTTGTTTACACGGTTATGCTTTGACTGATAAATCAGGGGCAAAAAGAGTGAAGAGAATTTATTATTATTATTTGGGGATGGGAACCCCGCTGCCAGCTCTTCTAGCATTTGGATAAGCGGATGAAGGCACTGGTCCAGGTGTGTGAGTCCAATCAACAAGTGAGATAAAGATTCTCTATTTGTGTCCTCATGAGCTAAAACAGGAACACAAAACAGGGATAATTTTGAAGGTTTTAAAGGTAACACATGATCAATTTACTTGGAGTGGCGGTGAAATACCACATGTACGAAGGTATGGTGGACACAAATAGCACGGTTTTGGGACTCAAGGTTTGGATGCACGAGAAGCATTCCCTCTTAGTATAGGGTTTTTGGCTAGCAAGGCTGGGTAGCAAGCATAAGAGTTGAGGGAAAACAAACAAATATACATATGATGAAACCAACCATGCAATCTGCATTGAAAGCCCAAGAAATCTTAACTTATGAATACTAAGTTTATGAGCTAATAGGAAAATTCCTCTTTATTATACTAGCATCTCAAAATATCATTTCTACTTACCCAAGCTAAGTTTGCCAAAACCAACTAGATTAACTTAATGATCTCCAGAGTGACACCAAATACTAACAACAAGCTCAACCATATGACAGAAATTGAAAACTAAAATAAGATGTGCCGAAAGTAAATGATGAAACTTCTCATTAATATTTCAAACCTGCAACTCACACCAAGGTATACAACGATAACCAACTAAGGAGAGACACTTCCATACTACAAACCATCCTATATGATAACTTCTCTACTCATGATATGACTCTACTGAAAAAGTAAAAAGATGAAAGATAGTGATGTGATACCGCGACACTCCCCCCAAGCTTGGAACAAGCCAAGGGGATGCCAATACCAATGACAAATCAATTCTTCGGTGGTGCTAGTGAATCCTTCTCGATGAGCTTATAAATTGATTTATTTAGATATTCAATTGCGAACATAAGCATACGCATCACCTCTGTATTGTGATCAATACGATTTGCATGCCTGTTAGACTGTGAATCCCAGCCACCAAGATTTTTCCCCCACTCTACCTTAGGTTGAGATCTTCTTTCATCTGCACGGTTAGAACAATCCATATTCCAGCAAGAAGGCAAATCTGCCTCGGGTACCCTCCTAGATTGATACTCATGAATTGAAGTACGGAAAGGTTTCTTTATGCCTGAAAGGGTGTCCTTGAAGCTAAGAAGTGACGTGGGGCCTTCCCTCCGGTGCTCATCCTTGTCGTTTGCTTGCGAGGTTTTGGAACCACTCCAATGCTTGTGATGGTGGCGTGGTGATGCACTCGTGGGTTTTCTTCTACATCTCCTTCAGCTCCACTCTCGATCTCCTCCTCCGGCTCTGGGTCTTGGAGATCATCTTCCTTTGGTCCCTTCCCCTTGTTGTTGTTGGCGGAGACCATGATGCTTCTAAAACTGAAAACAGATCCTGGCAGAAACAGCTCAAAACAGAAACACGACAAGAAAACGATATACGGACCTAAGGAGGCCGGGGGGATTATATAGCAAAAAGTTTCATAACGAAAGGAAAGTCCAGGTCGAAAATGAGTCGGAGAAGGGCTCCGGGCTGCCCACACAATAGGCTAGCATCGCCAGGGGGAGGGCGCGCCACCCCATGGTGTGGAGCCTCCGGGCTCCGTCTCCGCCTCGTTTCCGGCTCATAATTTTTCATATTTTCCAAAAACAGTAAAAATATAAGTTGGAAGATGTTTCGCGAACTGACTCTTACCAAAACTGATACCTATTCGAAACTGACTCTGCATTTTCTGAAATATGCTTCTTAATAAATTCCTCCGGGGTCATGGCTCGAATACAATCAAAATTTTAATTATAAGGATCTCCAGAAATATAATGCTTGAGTCTTTGTCCATTCACCACTTGTGAAGTGTTGTCTTCAAGGGAAATCTTTTTAATTGCCCCCGAACGATATACCTCTTCGATAACAAAAGGTTCTTCCCATCTCAAGAGTAATTTTCCTGCGAAAAATCTGAGACGAGACCTGTACAATAGCACTTTCTCACCAACATGAAACTCTCTTTTAATAATTCTCTTATCGTGCCACCTTTTAACTTTCTCTTTAAAGAGCTTAGCATTTTCATATGCTTCACTCCTCCATTCATCTAAAGAACTTAAGTCAAGCAACCTTTTCTCACCCAGCAAGTTTAAAATATCTATTTAGGTCTCTCACTGCCCAATAAGCTTTGTGTTCTAATTCTAGGGGCAAGTGACAAGATTTTCCATAAACCATTTTATAAGGAGACATGCCATGGGATTTTTATAAGCAGTTCTATAAGCCCACAGAGCATCATTTAATTTCTTATCCCATTTTTTCTAGATTTGTTAACAGTCTTTTGCAAGATAGATTTGATTTCTCTATTTGATAATTCTACTTGCCAACTAGTTTAAGGATGATAGGGTGAGGCAATTTCATGATTAACATCATATTTAGCAAGAGTTTTTCTAAAACCACCATGAATAAAATGAGAACCCCCATCAGTCATAAGATATCTAGGCACACCAAACCTAGGAAAAAATAATGTCTTTAAGCATTTTTAATGAGGCTTCACCATCAGCACTTTTAGTAGGTATAGCTTCTACCCATTTAGTAACATAATCAACAGCAACAAGAATATGAGTGTAGCCTTGTGAAGGAGGGAAAGGACCCATAAAGTCAAAACCCCAACAATCAAATGGTTCGATAACAAGAGAATAATTCATAAGCATTTCATTACGTCTAGAAATATTTCCAACCCTTTGACATTGATCATAAGATAAAATAAACTTTCTAGCATCTTTAAAGAGAGTAGGCCAATAGAAACCTGATTGTACAACCTTATGTGCAGTCCTATCTCCAGCGTGATGTCATCCATAAGCACTACTATGACATTTTCTCAATATTTCTCGTTGTTCATTTTCAGGAACACATCTCCGCATCATACCATCAACACCTTCTTTATATAAGTGTGGGTCATCCCAAAAATAATGCCTCAAATCATAGAAGAATTTTCTTCTCTGCTGAGTGATATGTCACCAACGTATCTATAATTCTGATGCTCCATGATACTATTATGCCAATTGCTACATGTTTTCTCCCTTCTTTATGTCATTTTTATCGATTTTCCGGACAAATCAATTGACAAGATGTCACAGAGCCAGTTCCCTATTTTCTACTATTTTTAGTTTCAGAAAAGCTGTTCTCAAAAATATTCTCGGAATTGGAAAATTCGAAGCCCGGAAGTCCTATTTTCCCGGAAGCATCCAGAAGACCGAAGAGGAGTCGAAGAGGGGCACCAGGGGGCCCACACCATGGGGTGGCGTCCCCCTTGGCTGCGCCAGGGGGTGGTGTGGGACCCCAGGGCTCCACCGCCTATGCCCTTTCGCCTATTTATTCCCCCGGATGGAAAACCCTAGAGACTTGATCAAATATCCCCAAAAAGTTCCACAGCTGCCGTCATCGTCAACCCTAGATCAGGGGGGTTCTAAAGCTATCTCCCGGCACCCTGCCGGAGAGGAGATCATCACCGGAGGCCTCTTCATCACCATGCCTGCCTCCGGAGTGATGCGTGAGTATTTCATCCTTGGACTACGGGTCCATAGCAGTAGCTAGATGGTTGTCTTCTCCTCCTATGCCTCCATGTTTAGATCTCGTGAGCTGCCTAACATGATCGAGATTGTTCTTATGTAATTCTATGTGCTGTGTTTACTGGGATCCGATGAATATTGAACTTATGCCAAGTTGATTATAGTCTTTATTGCATATGATCTTTGTGATATTGCATGCTTTCCATTGCTAGTGGTTGCTCTGGCCAAGTAGTTGCTAGTGACTCCAAGAGGGAGTATTTATGCTCGATAGTAGGTTCATGTCTCCTTTTCGCCTGTGCCCGAGTGACAGAAACGTGACGGGGGAGGATGTGTTGTTTCCACTAGGGAGAAAACATCGGCGTGAATGCCCGCGTGTGCAATCATTGCTTACATTACACACATTTCTTAATGCGATTATATGTTGCTTGCAACTTAATACCTAAGGGGGTTCGGATGATAACCTGAGGGTGGATTATTAGTCATAGATGCAGTTGGATTACGGTCTATGTATATTGTTGTAATGCCCGCACTAAATATCATAGTATTCTTCATGTCATGAATGTGCACTACGGTGCAACCTTTATTTGTCAATTGCCTAACTGTAATTTGTTCACCCAGCATGCTATCTTTTATTGGAGAGACACCACTATTGAACCTATGAACCCCAGTCCATTTTCCTACACTGTTAAACAAACCTCTACAATTTCCTGCTTTTCTTTACTTACTACAAGCATACACCATTTTCCACACTATACATCTAATCTTTGTTTTCAGCAAGACCGGTGAGATTGACAACCTCACTGTATCGTTGGACATAGTATTTTGGTTGTGTTGTGTGCAGGCTCAGCGTTGTTGCTGACACCGGTGAGGCGCCATCACCACCGTCAATGGCATCAACCTTCCAAAGATCCTCTTTCTCCTACTGGATTGATAACCTTGGTTCTTAACTGAGGGGAAATTCCTACCGCTGTGCTCATCACACCCTCCTCTTAGGGTTCCCAACACGCTTTGCAAGCATCAAGGACTTTTTCTGGCGCCGTTGCCAGGGAGAAAGAAGTCTTCTGGAAAGGGGAGTCTCTCACTCTCAACATCTTTATTTTTTGTTGTCTTGTTTTTATTTTTGTCTTGTTTTGCTTCGTTATATTAAAAACACAAAAAAATTAGTTTACTTTATAGTTGTTATTTTTGCTTTTCTGCTCTTAGTTTAATCTCTAATCATGATTCTACCCAAGTTTACCTTGAAAGACATACCAATAGGTAGCGATGATATAATTGGGAAAGATAATATTGGAGAGTTCTTTAATTATGTTAGTAAACACAAAGAATTTGAGGATAGATCCTTAGCTGAACTTGCTCCAGATTATGAAACGGCCGCAACATCTTTAGTTCGTATGCTGGAAGCTAGGTTTGTCAACCTTAATACCATAATACAACAAATTTTCCTCAACCTTGATAACATTAAAGATAGCGAAAAAAGAGAGTTTATTCTAGAAACTTTGTTTGAAGAATTTGGTGATGTTGCCATTGAGGCTATAAAAGTTTTTAAACGATTTGAGATGTTAGTCTCGTGTGTAGATGTTGATAGCACACCGGGGAAAGCCAATGATAAGGAAATTAAAATACCAATACCCTTTAAATTGGTAGGAATGCATGAAGCTGTAGAAAAGAATTTTGATTGGATTG
Source organism: Alopecurus myosuroides (assembly GCA_028641055.1). Lineage (NCBI taxonomy): Eukaryota > Viridiplantae > Streptophyta > Magnoliopsida > Poales > Poaceae > Alopecurus > Alopecurus myosuroides. The sequence continues at coordinate 202,437,938 of CM054059.1, forward strand.
TTCCTGCAAACCCATTTGTTGAAAGTAATGTGCCTAAAAGTGATGATAAAGGGACATCTAAAACTTCTATAGATGAAACAAAATTCATTGTTGAGGAGATTTCTAATCTTAATTTTTATGCTTCACTTGAAAATACTTGAGTTGCTTTCTATGCCTAGCTGAAAGGCGTTAAAGAAAAGCGCTGTCGGAAGACAACCCGTTTTATTTCTCTGTTTTCAACCTGTTTTCCTTTGTTTTCTTTACACCTGGGTGTTGTCTATTTCCTTAGCAACCACGCTGTATATTTTCTTTTGTGTTTTTGTTGAGCCAAGTAAAGCCTCTAGTGGAAAGTTGAGTCTATATTTCGGATTTCTGCGCATGAAACAGATTTCTGTTGTCCACTGTTTAATCCGTATAAAATCACAGAAAATTCAAAATGACCTGAGTTTTTTTGTGCGTAATCCTGGGCTATATACACAACTTTTCTTATTTGACCACTTTTTTATTTGAGCAACAAAAGATTTTATAAAAAAAATCATCTTTACCTCCTGTCCTGTTTTGACAGATTGCTGCCAATAATTGCATTTGCATCTTAATCTCTTTCTTTTGGTGTTCTTTTGAGAAAAAGAGTTTTAAAATAAGTTGTCACAGTAGCTAATCTGTTTTTGAGTGTTAGGCTTGTGTTTAAAATGAACCATGTGAATTTATTATTTCGATTGAACTAACGTTGCTAATGAAGATTGTGAGAAGTTTGGTGTGAAGGAAGTTTTCAAGGGTCAAGAGAAGAGGATGATATGAATTGATCAAGAAGAGTGAAAAGCCTAAGATTTGGGATGCCCCAGTGGTACATCCCAGTAAATTCCAAGAATACTCAAGCGTTTAAGCTTGGGGATGCCCAAGGCATCCCCTTCTTCATCAACAAATTATCAGGTCACTTCTAGTGAAACTATATTTTTATTCGGTCACATCTTATGTGCTTTACTTGGAGCGTCTTTTTTTTGCTTTCAGTTTGTTTTTATTCCCCAGCATTCTTTTATTGGAGAGTGACACGCTTCGCTTTTTCATGGGAATACTTTGTATTCTTAATCTTTGTCTGGCTGCCGCATTTATTTAGCTCCTGTTTTGCATGCATCTCTTATCAGAGTTGTTAGTTTTAGTAGTGTTATGTGAGTGCTCTCATTTTTTCTTGCTGTATCATGAAGAGTATTTTTGTTAAAACATATCTTGTATGGTGTTTGTTGGAAGAAGAAACCGCTGCTTGAAGTAGAATTTTTATTGGTGCAAGTAGAAGCTTGTATAGACTGTTGCTAGAACTTTTTCATGCCATGAATAGATGTTATTTTAGTTTTAAGGCCTTGCGGTTATTGAGTAGCATGATTATCCTCAAATAGCTGAGAGTGTTTAATGTGCCATTGAAAGATTCATGAGTTGTTCTTCTCATACTAAAGCATAAATTTATGGTATTCTCTTTCGAATGTTTTATTTGGTTGACTTGGCGCATGCTCACACCATGTTTATGACTATGAACCAGTCACTAATTGCCTATATGATCATTTAGTTTTTGAACTTGTGATACTGCTTATGCTTTAATTAATGATGTTTATGTCGCTATGCATGATTATGGCTCTTATGCTCTCTTAATTTGTCGCTCCCAGTCTTTTGCTAGCCTCCACCTGTACCGAGTATGAGCTCTACTCGTGCATCCAACTCCCTAAAACCAAGTTTTCCCATTGTGTCCACCATACCTACCTACATGTGGTATTTAACTGCGACTCCAAGTAAATTGCTCATGTGTTACCTTTAAAACCTTCAAAATAACTCCTGCTTTGTGTTACTGTTTTTGCTCATGAGGACGTAAATAGAGAATCTTTATCTCACTTGTTGTTTGGATTTCGCACCCTGACTAGTGGCTTCATCGGCTTATCCAAATGATAGAAGAGCTGGCAGCGGGGTGCCCAGCCCCAAACTAATACACACAAAATCTCTTCACTATTTCTTCCCCTGATTTATAAGTCAAAGCATAATTGTGTAAACAAAAGAGAAAGAGGGATGACCTTCTACCCAGATGTGTCCTTCATATGTGAGCCTCTCTTGTGAATCCAGTTGGCTTGTGATGTACTGTATTTTCTGTTTACCATTCGTTGACATTAGCATACATCTCCAAAAATATAGACACTCAGTGTCAAACTTTTCATACCTCTGTTTAATATTAAAAAAAAGCTCTAGCACATGAGTGATCACTGCTTCCCTCTGCGAAGGGCCTTTCTTTTACTTTTATGTTGAGTCTCCATCTTCTAACTTTATGCACAGTTTAGAGAGCATTTTTGCCATTCTGAGTTTTATGTGCATTTGTTCCAAAAACATTATTAATTGATTCATGATGTGTTATTGTTTGTTCTCAAATTATTTTCTCTAGTCTTCCTCATGAACTTTGAAGGTGTCCTGGCATTTATGTTTTGCCCCACTCTTAAGGACTAGCGAAATATCACTTTGTCATGTTTTCTCTATACTTGAAACAAACATATATCTTTCTTTGCATTTTTACTCATGATCTTTTATTTGAGATACTTCTCATGATGCAAAGTGATTGCTATGCTTTATTACTAAGGTTCTACTTATCATGTTTGTGTTAAAAGTTCTATGATCTCATCTTACATATGCTTTTACCTTTTTATGACCAAGTTTATGTTAGTAGCATGTCATCTTAGAAATTATTGTGTTTTATCGTTAACCTACTCGAGGACGAGTAGGAACTAAGCTTGGGGATGCTTGATACGTCTCCAACGTATCTATAATTTCTGATGCTCCATGATAATATTATGCCAATTGCTACATGTTTTCTTCCTTCTTTATGTCATTTTTATCGATTTTCCGGACTAACCTACTGACAAGATGCCACAGAGCCAGTTCCCTGTTTTTTGTTGTTTTTAGTTTCAGAAAAGTTGTTCTAGAAATATTCTCGGAATTGGAAAATTCGAAGCCCGGAAGTCCTATTTTTTCCGGAAGCATCCGGAAGACCGAAGAGGAGTCGAACAGGGGCACCAGGGGGGCCACACCATGGGGTGGCGCCTCCCCCCTTGGTCACGCCAGGGGGTGGTGTGGGGCCCCCAGGGTCCACCGCCTCTGCCCTTTCACCTATTTATTTCCCCCGGATGGAAAACCCTAGAGACCTGATCAAATATCCACGAAAAGTTCCACAACCTCCGTCATCGTCAACCCTAGATCAGGGGGGGTTCTGAAGCTGTCTCCCGGCACCCTGCCGGAGAGGAGATCATCACCGGAGGCCTCTTAATCACCATGCCTGCCTCCGGAGTGATGCGTGAGTAGTTCATCCTTGGACTACGGGTCCATAGCAGTAGCTAGATGGTTGTCTTCTCCTCCTATTCCTTCATGTTTAGATCTCGTGAGCTTCCTAACATGATTGAGATTATTCTTATGTAATTATATGTGTTGTGTTTGCTGGGATCCGATGAATATTGAACTTATCCAAGTTGATTATAGTCTTTATTGCATATGATATTTGTGATCTTGCATGCTTTCCATTGCTAGTGGTTGCTCTGACCAAGTAGTTGCTAGTGACTCCAAGAGGGAGTATTTGTGCTCGATAGTGGGTTCATGTCTCCTTTTTGCCTGTGCTTGAGTGACAGAAACGTGGCGGGGGAGGATGTGTTGTTGCCACTAGGGAGAAAACAGCGGTGTGAGTGCTCACGTGTACAATCATTGCTTACATTACACACATTGCTTAATGCGATTATCTGTTGCTTGCAACTTAATACCTAAGGGGGTTCGGATGATAACCTAAGGGTGGATTATTAGTCATAGATACAGTTGGATTACGGTCTATGTATATTGTTGTAATTCCCGCACTAAATATCATAGTAGTCTTCATGTCATGAATGTGCACTACGGTGCAACGTCAATTGCCTACCTGTAATTTGTTCACCCAGCATGCTATCTTTTATTGGAGAGACACCACTAGTGAACCTATGAACCCCGGTCCATTTTCCTACACTGTTAAACAAACCTCTACAATTTCCTGCTTTTCTTTACTTGCTGCAAGCATACACCATTTTCCACACTATACGTCTAATCTTTGTTTTCAGCAAGACCGGTGAGTTTGACAACCTCACTGTAGCGTTGAGACAAAGTATTTTGGTTGTGTTGTGTGCAGGCTCCGCGTTGTTGCTGACACCGGTGAGGCGCCATCGCCACCATTAGTGGCATCAACCTTCCGAAGATCCTCTTTCTCCTACTGGATTGATAACCTTGGTTCTTAAATGAGGGAAAATTCCTACCGCTGCGCTCATCACACCCTCCTCTTGGGATTCCCAACACGCTTTGCCATCATCACTGAGATGTAAAGGTAGGAGGCAAATACTTGGAAACAATAAAGTTAGCATAATTAGCATACCATGGACTCTCTTGAGAGCTCACTTTTATTGCAGCCAACTGTTCATTAGGAAAACTATCATTAACATGAATAGGATCATCAGAGATATTTTCTAATATAGAAAAATTATCAGCAACAGGATTTTCAGCACCCTTCCTATCCACAATATGTAAATCAAACTCTTGTAAGAGAAGCACCCATCTAATAAGCCTAGGCTTAGCATCTTTATTTTCCATAAGGTACTTCTTAACAGCATGATCAGTATGGAAAGTAACTTTATAATCAACAATATACTGCCTAAATTTATCACAAGCAAAATCTACAGCTAGGAACTCTTTCTCAGTGGTAGCATAATTCTTTTGAGCAGCATCGAGAGTTTTACTAGCATAATGAATAACATTTAACTTCTTATCTACTCGTTGTCCAAGAACAGCACCTACAGCATAATCACTAGCATCACACATAATTTCAAACAGTAAATTCCAATCAGGGGGTTGAACAATAGGGGCATATATTAAAGCCTTCTTTAAAATTTCAAAAGCTTATTTACAATCTTCATCAAAAATAAAAGGTACATCCTTTTGAAGAAGATTAGTAAGAGGCTTTGATATTTTAGAGAAATATTTAATAAACCTTCTATAGAAACCAGCATGACCAAGAATACTACGAATACCTTTGACATCTGTGGGACAGGGCATTTTCTCAATGGCTTCAACTTTAGCTCTATCAACTTCAATACCTCTTTCAGAAATTTTATGTCCAAGAACAATTCCTTCATTAACCATAAAATGGCATTTCTCCCAACTAAAAACAAGATTAGTCTCCTCACATCTCTGCAAAACTTTATCAAGATTCCGCAAACAATTATCAAAAGAAGTTCCGTAGACGGAGAAATCGTCCATGAAGACTTCCTCAATTTCTTCATAAAAACCATGAAAGATAGCAGACATGCATCTTTGAAAAGTAGCAGGAGCATTACATAAACCAAAAGGCATACGTCTATAAGCATAGGTCCAAAAGGACAAGTGAAAGTTGTTTTCTCTTGATCAGGCTTTCTAACAGCAATTTGAGAGAACCCAGAATAACCATCAAGAAAGCAGAAATGAGTTTTCTTAGACAACCTTTCTAACATTTGATCAATAAAAGGCAAAGGATAATGATCTTTCTTAGTAACCTTATTAACTTTCCTAAAATCAATACACATCCTATAACCAACCACTACTATTTGAGGAATAAGTTCATTATTTTCATTTGGCACAACAGTCATCCCTCCTTTCTTAGGGACACAATGCACAAGACTAACCCATCTACTATCAGCAATAGGATAAATAATACCATCATCAAGGAGATTTAATACCTCATTTCTTACCACATGCTTCATCTTAGGATTTAAACAGCGTTGATGTTCAACAACTGGCTTTGCATCAGGTTCAATATTAATAGCATGCTAACATATAGCAGGAGAAATCCCCTTCAAATCATCAAGAGTATAACCAATAGCACCTCTGTGTTTCCTCAATATTCCCAATAATCTCTCCTCTTCTTTACCAGAAAGTTTAGAATTAATAATAACAGGATATAATTTCTTATCATCAATATGAGCATATTTAAGATTGTGAGGCAAAGTCTTTAAATCAAAAACAGGATCCTCCTTGGGTGGTAGTGTGGTACCCAAGTCTTCCACCGGTAAATTATGTTTCAACATCGCTGGCTGATGTAGGAAAATCTCGTCAATTTCATTTATTTGTTCCATAAATACATCACTTTTGTGGTCTTCCATGTATTGCTGCAAAGGATTGTTAGGAGCAAGAGAAATAGCAGCCAATTGTTCAACTCTATAATTCTCATTAGGTCATAAGGTGCTTTAGCAAATTTGGAGAAATTAAATTCATAAGACTCTCCATCAAACTTTGTAAGGATTTTCTCCTTTTTACAATCTATAACAGCACCCCAAGTGTTGAAAGGTCTACCAAATATAATAGGAAAAGTATCACTAGCAAAAGTGCCCAGTACTAGAAAATCAGTAGGATATTTAGTTTTACCACATAAGACCTCCACATCTCTAACAATACCAATTGGAGAAATAGTTTCCCTATTAGCAAGTTGAATAATCACATAAATGTCTTCAAGTTCACAAGAACCAATTTCATGCATGATTTCTCTATAAAGCTCATAAGGAATAGCACTAGAAATAGCACCAATATCACACAAACCATAATAGCAATGATCACCTATCCTAACAGATAGCACAGGAACACTAGGTTTCCTAGATTTACTAGGATGAGAGACAATATTAGAAGCATCTTCACAAAATATAATGTGTCACTCTTCTACATTTTCAGAAACAAGGTCATTTACTATTGCTACTGTAGGTTCTACAGTTATTTGTTCCTCGGGTTCTACAGGTTACCTTGCACTTTTATTAACCACACTAGCTAACATAGAATGTTCTTTTACCTTAGCAGGGAAAGGCATTTTATCAATATAAGGTTCAGGCACAATAGAATCAACGGTATGAACTTCTATATCTCTAGCAAGAACACAATTAACAGTATCTTTATAAGGTGCATGGTACTTATCCCGTTCCTTTTTAGGAATATCAATATAAGAAGCAAAAGCCTTATATAAGTTTGGAGCAACTTGAGAATCAAGACCATAAACAATACTAACATTATGAAAATCATCGGATGACATAAAAGTTTTAATGCATTCATAATCATAGTTTATACCTGACTTTCTACCTTTGCCATTCTCCCATCCTTCAGTGTTTTCTTGAATACGGTCAAGAAGAACCCATTTAGCTTCATCCTTCATACGTGTAAATGATCCAGAACAAGAAGCATCCAATAAATCCTTAACATGAAGAGAAAGCCTTGCGTAGAAATTATTAATAACAATATTATTGGGGAGCTCATGATGGGGCATTTGAGCATTAGTAACTTCAATCTCCCCCATGCTTGGGAAATACTCTCTCCGTCATGGGGCCAAAAATTATATATATAACTCCGATCTCTATGAATTTCACTGGGAGGATAGAATTTAGAATAAAAGAGAGGTACAATTTCCTCCCATCCAATAGTCTGGCTATTTTTCAGCAGTTTGAACCATTCAGCGGCTCGGCCTGTCAATGATATAGAGAATAATTTCCTTTTCACTTGGCCCATTGTAATACCTGCACACTTGAACAAATCGCATAATTCATGTAAAAATAGCAAATGATCACCAGGATAGACAGTTCCATCACCTGAATAGCAGTTATTCATAACATGTTTAACAATCTTTATAGGTATTTTATAAGGATCCAAATCATCAGGCGGTGGGTCACTTACTACCCTAGCAGTGGCAGAAGTTCCCGTAAATAAGGACTCAAAAGGATATCCAAACATAGTGTAATAAAGCAGTAGACAGTAATAAAAACAACACTTACAACAGAAGCTTCCTTTATCAATTCCACTTCCCAATAGCGCTTAGCTCCCCGGCAACGGCGCCAGAAAATAGTCTTGATGACCCACAAGTATAGGGGGTGTATCGTAGTACTTTCGATAAATAAGAGTGCCGAACCCAACGAGGAGTAGAAGGTGTTGACAAGCAGTTTCGATAAAGGAATAACTGTAAATACTGAAAGATGTATTTGTAGGGGTTTTTGATATTGCAGATAAATAAAGTGCGAGTAAATAAAATGCAATAATAATAATTGCAGCAAGTGGCCCAATCCTTTCTTCAGCAAAGGACAAGACGGTGGGTTTACTTATGATTAACAACCGTTCTCGAGGACACACGGGAGGTTTCTGTCAAGTGCTTTTGTTTCATGCCGCTGAATATTCTTTAGTGTTTTGATAAGTGTTGTGTGGGTGAACCTATGCTAATGTACCGTCACATCCAAGACTAATACATACTTGTGATTATACCCCTTGCAAGCATCCTCAACTACAACAAAGTAATTAAGAAATAAATATAACCACAACTTTAAACTCCGGGATCCTAGGCTCCCTCGTGTAATGGTTTCCTAACGGGGGTTTAGGTTTCTGTCACTCCGGCAACCCCACAATTAGTAGCTAAATACACGATGCATTCCCCTAGGCCCATAAATGGTGAAGTATCATGTAGTCGACGTTCACATGACACCACTAGAAGAATAACACCACAACTTAAATATCAGACCATTAAATATTACTCAACATTACTTCACTACTTACAACTTGACTTCTCCCATGTCCTCAAGAACAACACGAACTACTCACAAGACATCATATGGATCATAATCAGAGGTGATATAATGGATGATAACAATCTGGTCATAAAGTGCTAACACCGATAAATCTCACAAGCACCAACTACTAACAAATAATCCACACCGGGAGAGAGATCTAATGTAAAACAACGATAGAGGCCCCTAATTGTTACAGCGGGATGACGGTGGATGATGAGGGTGATGGTACTGGTGGTGATGATGATGATGACGACGATCTTGATGATGCCCGGAGCGATGACGGTGACGATGGCGATGATTTCCCCTCTCCGGAGAGGAATTTCCCCGGTAGATTTCTTCCTACTAGAGAGCTTTTCTCTCTCGGGTGTTTTCCGCCCCGAGCCGGCGGCGGAATAATTCTTCGATGATGGTCTGGGGCTTAGGGTTCCCTAGGGGTCAAGTACGCGAAATACCTCGACCAGACGTGGGCCAGGGTGGCCACACCACCTGGTGGCGCGGCCAGGGGGCGCGCCACCTCATGGTGTGGGCCCCTGGTGGCCGTCCTCTGGCTCCCCTTCTGGCTGGACTCCTCCTCTAAACTTATAAGACACCCCCGAGGTGTCCCCCTTCTTCTTCTGATCTTCTGAAATATGGTATCTCGACGGTGCTTTTTCCATCAGATTTCTGGTCCCGGTGTTTATTCTCCAAAAAATATAAAACATGCAAAATAAGATAAAATAACATAAGGGATGCATCATAACATGAAATATATCGATGAATAAAAGCAAATTATGATATAAAATAGTGATACAAAATGGACGTATCAAGCATGTACACGAATGCTATGACAAAGGAGGAGGTAGTTTGTACGTTGGGGTGACTATGTGAGGCTTTCATCTCCACTGTAGATTGATAAGGCACAAAGACGAATATGAATCAGCAGTTGCCGATGTGGCCAAATGTAGCAAATAATTTATTGATTCTAACGATGAATGAAACCATCAAGGAATGTGTTGATTCTACAAAAATGAAATCGAGGATTGTTCTTTTGATTCGTAGTTTAGTTGACGAAGAGGGTTGTGGGGCCAAATAATTTTGAGGAGACCAATAGTGTAAGTGGAGAGCATGACGATACCTCTAAAAAATGTAGAGAAGATTGCCCGAAGCTAAAACTAGGCCAAAAATAAGCTACCTAATAAAACCCGTTTTCCTAACCATCCCAATAAAGCATGTTTTCTAAGAATTGATCACTAATATTCGGTATCCAAACAACTACTTAGCAAATTAGCATAGCAGTGCATATGGAAAAAACACCAGAGGTACCGACTTGTGATTTATACATAGCTTGGTATTAACAAAAATCTGAATTTTTATGTTTTATAAAAATTGAAACAAAAATCCTAGGTGTAAATTATATTGAAATCTACAACTGTGCAAATTTTCAATGAAAAGCATATTTTCTGGCCACATAAAAAATGACCAATCTAGGAAAATTTCTAATTTTTAAAGCCGTGCATTATTCACCATCAAGATATTTATATTTTTTTCCTAAACTAGAATATAATGAATTTTTCATTGAGATTTTGCGCAGTGATAAATCTTAACATTATTTACACTTAGTATTTTTTCCAATTTTTGAAACCTAAAAATATTGATTTTGAATATTTAAATACCAAGCTATTTGAAGCTAGGCCTCCATATGGCCGCACTCCAAAGTACCCTCAAACCGGTAGGCTACCCGCCCGTGGTAGGATAGTTAAGAGGGTGGTTGTACTCTCAGCTTACTTGAGTTCAAGCCCCATGTTTGACATTGGTGTTTCCCATTTAAGGCGGAATATGAAGGCGACATTCTCGTCAACAGCAAGGCGTTGTGGTGACTTCATCAATCCCAAGTTTTGGCCCGCCGGTTCAGTCTTTCGGAAATGCTCATAGGGATAGGTGTACATGTGTTTATATGGATGAACGTATGCACGTATTTGTGAGCAGTGGCGGGCTGAGCGGTAAGTCCCATCGAGCGAACGGTGAAAAGCGCATGCCCTTCAAGACTCGGCCCTCCCTCCTCTCTGTTGACTAGGCTTATTGTAACGTTGTCATAGTCCTAGTCTACAGGGCCTTGATCCACTATAGACGGCATGCACCTGCGCGTGCCTCTGCACGTATACACGTTCTCTCGCTGTGCCCATATGTACCTGTAACTCGGGAATACAGAGATGTGTCGAACCTCACAATTCAGCTTGGTATCAGAGCACTCCTTCCTTCGACCTGTACCCTCCCTCTCCTCTCTCAACCGCAGCCATGGCTGCTGCCCCTGCAAACACTGCTCTCGCCCTCATCCCTCCTGCTGTTTCCATCCACAACATCAATGTTCTCAACTACATCTCCTTCTCTCTCGACACATCCGGCAAACGGTACTGCAAGTGGCGCCACATTTTCCTCACCCTCCTCTCTCGCTACGACGCCCGCGATCACGTGGAAGAAGAGACAGATCTTCACCTCACCGACGACGAGTGGCGGAAGGTCGACATCACCATCTCCCTCTGGTTCCTCGCCACCATCGCCGACGATCTCCAGTAGATCGTTCTCAAGGAGGACCACACCGACTTCGACACCTGGACCACCGTCCACGCCTTCTTCACCGCCAAAAAGGCCGGACGGGCGATGCACCTGCACAAAGAGTTCTATGAACTCAAGCAGGCTGACATGTCCATCAGCGCCTACTGCGGCAAACTAAACGAAATCGCGGACGCCCTCGCCAACGTCGATGATCCCATCGACGACCACCAGCTCACCATGCGCCTCCTCGACGGGCTCGGTAAGAAATATGCTCTTCACGCCGAGATTCTGCAGACGCCGCTTCCTTCATTCGCAGACGCCCAGTCTCGCCTTCAGATCGCCGAGATCTCCAATGCCTCCAAGGCTCTGAACGCTGCCGCAGAAGCCCTGGTTGCGCATGATGGCGCCGGGGGCTCTGGTGATCGTGGTGACCGCGGTAGCCAACCCAACGACAACCGTGGCGGCCACAACGGTGGCCCGGGTCACCCCAACGGCGGTGGTCACCAACCCAGCGGGCAACGCGGTGGCTACAACGGCGGTCACCACGGCGGCTACCACGGTGGCCCCAACGGCGGCTATAATGGCGGTCACCAAGGCGGCTACAATGGTGGCTACAACGGTGGTCACCACAGCGGATACGGTGGCGGCTACAATGGCGGTCACCCCGGCGGGAGCGGGGGCCGTGGGCGCGGACGCGGCCGTGGCCGTGACAACGGCGGGCGCTGGTATCAACACCATCCCACGTACCACCAGGCGTACCAACCCATCTACCACATCCCATACGGAGGTCGCCCTCCATTCGTCGCCCCCAATGCCGGTGGCATCCTCGTCGGCCGCCCTGGTGTTCCAACCCAGGCTTACACCGTAACCATGCCGGGCCAGTACGCGCCCGCTCCGATGGCGCCCTCTTGGGATCATGAAGCCATGATGAACGCTGCCCCGAGCCACACCGGCGTCCCCTACAGCGGACAGGGGCCGTGGATCCTCGACACCGGCGCCAGCGCCCACATCACCAACGACCCCGGTAACCTCTCCTCCCTGCATTCTCCATTAAAGCAAAATTCTTCCTGCATTGTAGTTGGCAACGGGTCCTCCCTCCCCATCCTCACCACTGGTTCCACCCATATTTCCCCACACAATTTTCGTCTCAACAATGTTCTTGTCACTCCCGATATAGTCAAAAATCTCATTTCTGTACGCAAACTTACAACTGATAATTCCCTTGCAATTGAGTTTGACCCATTTGGTTTCACCGTGAAGGACCTAGCTAGCAGGGCCAATCTTCTGAGATCCAATAGTACGGGCGGCCTCTACCCACTCCACGGGGTGCTCCCCTCTTCGCTCTCGTCGCTCACCTTGTCCAACGCCAGAGTTCTGTGGCATCGGCGACTTGGGCACCCCGGCGACTCCACACTGTCCCGTTAAGCTTGTTCTGTTCTTCCTGAATGTAATAAAGTAGCACCTCCATCCTCGGTTTGTGAGGCATGTCAGCTAGGAAGACACACCCGTTTACCTTTCTCCCCATCCATGTCTTTTACCACTACCCCATTTCAACTCATCCATTGTGATTTGTGGACATCCCCTGTACCGAGTTTCTCTGGCTATCAATACTATCTCATTGTTTTAGATGATTTTTCTCACTACTCGTGGAGTTTTCCCTTGCGCAATAAATCCGACACATCATCACACTTGCAACGTTTTATTCAATTTGTCTACACCCAATTTCATCTTCTCATAAAGTGTGTTCAGTGTGATAACGGGGGTGAGTTTCTTAACACTTCCCTACGCACATTCTTCTCTGGCCATGGCATCTTGTATCGCCTCTCATGTCCACATAATTCACCTCAAAATGGAAAAGACGAGCGCCACATACGAACCACAAACGATGTAGTCCGCACTCTCCTTGTCCAAGCCCACCTTCCGTGTGATTTTTGGGTTGAAGCACTCAACACTGCTACATATTTCCTCAATATTTGTCCATCACGATCCATTAAATTTCTCACCCCCACTTCCTTCTTTTCGGCCTCCATCCCTCCTACGATAATCTTAGAGCGTTCGGTTGTCTCTGTTTTCCAAATCACTCGCCACCTCTCCCCACAAATTAGCCACACGATCCACTCTGTGTCCTATTAGGATATCCCTGGGAGCACAAAGGATATCGATGTCTTGATTTGCAAACGCGCAAAGTTATCATATCAAGGCATGTCACGTTTGACAAAAACCAATTTCCGTGTGTTCCCATTCACCCTGCCACACACAACCTCACACCAGGCCTCCCCACACCGGATCCCGCACCAGATCCCACTCCCACCGACCCACCTGGCCTCGCTTTCCGCAACCACCCTACCCCCGCTCGCCAGTTGTCCACATCCACATCGGGTACCGCCGCACCTACCTCATCCACCAAATCTGCCCCGGGATCCTCCCCTGACCATGTCCAGCAATCCCCCTCGGGACACACCGCCACGCAATATTCCCCAACCACATCTTCCTCGACTGTCGTGCCCAGTAGCTCTCCCCCACCACCCCAACGCTGCCACGTCCACCCTTGCTCCCGCCTGGGGCGCGCCCGGTACATCCACCCGAGAACTCACACCGCATGCTCACCAGAGCCAAGGACGGCTTCCTCATGCCACGTCGCCTCTGCACCCTTTCTGCTATGTCCACCCCAATTTCTCCACTCCCATCTACGTATTGCAGTGCACTAAAGGATCCCTCTTGGTATAACACAATGCTTGATGAATTTAACGCTTTGATTCAGAATGACACTTGGAGATTGGTTGCTCGTCCTGCAGGTGCTAATCTTTTCACGGGCAAATGGGTGTTTCGTCATAAGCTTAATCCTGATGGTACTCTCTCAAGATACAAGGCGAGATGGGTCGTTCACGGTTTCAGCCAACAACCCGGTGTTGTCTATGGAGAGAGACTTTTAGCCCGGTTGTCAAACCGGCCACCATCCGTGTGGTTTTGAGCCTTGCCACCTCAAATAATTGGCCTCTCCATCAACTCGACGTGAAGAATGCATTTTTGCACGGTACCCTTGATGAGGTGGTTTATTGCCAGCAGCCCTCTGAATTTGTTGATCCTTCTTTTCCTGATCACGTTTGTCGCCTCAACAAATCTCTTTATGGACTTAAACAGGCCCCACGCCAATGGTTTCATAGATTTCAAACATTCATCCTTTCTATTGGTTTTGTTGCCTCCAAATGTGATTCTTCCTTGATCATTCTCCACACTAGCTCATCCGTTGCATATTTGATACTTTATGTCGATGACATCTTGCTTACAGCAAACACCACTCAACTTCTCCACTCCATTATTCATTCCATCAAAAATGAATTCTCCATGAGTGACTTAGGGGATATACATCATTTTCTTGGAGTCAATGTTCACCGCAATACCTCTGACCTATTTTTGTCGCAGCAACAGTACGCACTTGAAGTGCTTGAGAAAGCCCACATGTCCCATTGAAATCCTATCTCCACACCCATAGACACCAAACACAAACTCTCAGCGCATGCGGGTGCACCATACTCCAATCCATCTCACTACCGCAGCATTGCCGGCGCCCTACAATATTTAACTCTCACCCGCCTTGATATAGCTCACGCTGTGCAACAAGTGTGCCTCTTCATGCACTCAGCTCGTGACACCCACTATCAACTCATCAAACGGATCCTCGGATACATCAAGGGTACGTCTCATTTCGGTTTGCAGCTCCACCGAAACTCCACTTCTGATCTCATTGGGTACTCTGACACTGATTGGGCCGGCTGCCCTGATACTCGGCGTTCCACTTCTGGCTTCTGCGTATTTCTCGGCTCCAATCTTGTTTCTTGGTCTTCAAAACGGCAACCCACTGTTTCTCGATCAAGTGCCGAAGCGGAGTACCGAGCCGTTGCAAATTGTGTTGCAGAATCTTGCTGGATCAGGCAATTGCTTACTGAGCTTCGTCATCCTCCACGAAGGGCAACGGTGGTCTTCTGCGACAACATCAGCGCCGTATACCTCTCGTCAAATCCAGTGCAGCACCAACGTATCAAACACGTGGAGATTGATCTCCATTTTGTTCGAGATCGTGTCACTCTTGGATAGGTGAAAGTGCTACATGTTCCTACCACATCTCAATTTGCTCATGTATTTACCAAGGGGCTCCCGAGTTCAGTTTTTGTAGATTTTCGAACCAGTCTAAACGTCCTCGATAACGGCGTTCATACTGCGGGGGGTGGGGGTGGGGGTGGGATGGGGTGGTGTTGACTAGGCTTATTGTAACGTTGTCATAGTCCTAGTCTATAGGGCCTTGATCCACTATAGACGGCATGCATCTGCACGTGCCTCTGCACGTCTACACGTTCTCTCGCTGTGCCTATATGTACCTGTAACTCGGGAATACAGAGATGTGTCGAACCTCACAATTCAGCTCTCTATAGAACTTTTTTTTCTAATTCATTTCTCCTTTAAATTAAAAAAATTGTTTCAATAAAATAGGGAAAATCAAAAAATGTTTGTTTCTATTTAATGATGAAACTAAAACAAATACAAAAATATGAAATAATAGCTTCCGTTCGTAATATTTGTAGCGGATTAGTAGGCATGGACGCATTAGATTCATTTGCTCTAATCCGAAGCATAAACAAAGTCAGTGACGCTGTCGTGCCCCTTTCTTATGCGACACGTCGTTTATCATTTCAAAATATAAAATGGACAGTGCTGGGCGTCCCCGGGGATCAAACTTTTCCATCCCCCGGGTCCCCGTGGCGACACGTGTCCCATTTTCCCCTCAAATCCCGTTTTTGCTCCCGTAGCAAAAAAAGTCCCGCTTTTGCTCCCATGTAGCAAAAAAGTTTCATCCCAGAAAATAAAAAATAAAAGTCAAACCTCGTCGGAGATCTCACCGGAGACACTGTAGCAATTAAAAAGTACTATTGTAGCAAAAATCAACTTCGCCGGAGACGGACGCCGGTAGGCTCTCGCCGGAGACATCGCCGGAAAATCTTATAGCAAAAAAATTGTACTGCAATAGCAAAACTTTATAATAATTATAGCAAAAAATTGTTGTATTGTAGCAAGCAGTTGACCTTACCGGAAAAATTGCCGGAGTTCTCATAGAAAAAAACTGTACTAAAATAGCAACACAAATACAGTTATGTAGCAAAATTCTGCTGCCGACCAAAACACAAAACACAACCGCCGGACTTGGGAGCACGGTCGAAAAGCGCCACCGGACGAGTAGCAAAACCACATGAGGAAGGGCGAGGATGAGTGAGGGCGGCGTGGCCTCTGTCTCCGGCGGCGCCGCCCGCGCCTCACGCCGGCCGTCGTCTCTGTGGTCGTCGACGGCGCCACGCCGTCCGCGCCTCACGCCAGCCGTCACCGGTCGTCGTCTCTGTGGTCGTCGACGCCGCACACGGATCTCGCCGGATCTTGGGAAGACGATGGTGGGGATGTGGAGCTCGAGCAGAGGAGCACGGCCGACCACAGCGTGCGCGCGAGGAGAGCAACGACGGCGGCGCGACCATCCATCTCCGGCGAGCCCGCGCGGGAGAGGAACGGCGGCGCGTGCGGCCATTTTCTCCGGAGTTTTTCTGGTTCTAGCTTCGTGGTGAGGTAGGCAGGATGCGTTGACCCCCCGAGCAGATAAGACGGAGTGGGGGAAAGAAAACGTGGTGGGGGGCATGCCACGTGAGGTTACAACGACCGCGGACGATCGTCCTCGGGGGATCTCCAACGTTTTCCATATAAAAACATGTTCTCAAGTTCCAACTTGCATAACGAGAAGGGATGTACGTGTATCTCGACGTGCTAACTCTGAGTACGTGATGATGGAAACGGCAGGCTGAGTATGACACGATGTAGACCAAAAAAAAAAAGGATGGTCAGATTGTTTCAATCGGATGGCTGTGATTAAGTGGTGATGTGGCTACCTTGCATGTGAAGATAGACAAATTAAATGACCCTCTAGTGGAGTTTTACTTTATAAAAGATACTAGTAAGATTGCACGTGCAATACACGTAATATAAATTCAGTCAAACAAATTAGCTAAATTTTAAAACCATTGCGTGTCATGGAAAAACATAGCTTTTTTTGTCAAGTAACAAAAAATATATATTATATTCACTAATTATATATCCTTAATTCTGGATGCCAAAAAAACATTTTTGTGTTATACACTGCTAGACAGGTGTATATATCACACACTTTCAATTTGTTAGCAGCTCAATGTATGACATTAAAGACAAATCTTGGCATGTTTTGCCGACTATAATCCCCAAGCAGATTGAAAGCAAGCACTGCAGTAATAACGTCCTCATCTCCAAGATTGAACACGTGTGGTAGTTCCTGACATACTGTCACAACACTGCTGCTGCTTAAGAGACCTGATTGCATCTTACTGGCTGAAGATATTTTAACAAATTATTCATCCGTTCTAGCACCCATGTGAGTAGCTTCTTAGGGCATCTCCAGTTGTCCCCTCCAGAGCCCCCCCAAGCGGCGTTTTTGACCCAAAAAGCGCCGTTTTAGCGCCGAATTCCACCAGTCAGCCCCCCCAAGAGCTGAAAAAGCGCCGTTTTTGCGCCGGCGCACCCAAGCCAAACCCAGCCCCTTGGGTTTGGCCGGGGGGGCAAAATGCGCCGCTTTGCATGCAAAAAGGAATCTTTCTCCCACTTTTGCCCCACTTTGCATGCAAAGATGCCTCTCTCTTCTACTTTTGCCACACTTTGCATGCAAAAGCCCCCCATTTTGGCTGGTTGGGTGGGCTACGACTGGTAAATGACCATGCCCCAGGTTTTGATTTTGCGCCGTTTGTACTATTTGTGTTGATTTTCTTGTGCTGGGGGTTGCAACGACTAGAGATGCCCTTAGGCTGGTGCCAGTGCATCACGAGTTCTCACGGGCTATAACCCCGCCACGTCAGCTTTTTCTCTCACTCTCACCCCACTCTCACGCCACTCTCACAGCACGGTGCCAGTGCATGGGCTATAGCCCCCACTATCACACTCCTCTCCCCACTATCGCCCGGCCTATCGCCCCCATTGGCACCGCGTCGCCCCGCTATCGCTCGCCCTACCGTCCCGCTCCCGCCCTATCGCCTCGCCACCGCGGGCGACAACCCGCGCTATCGCCTACTCTCGCCGGGCGAGCTAGCCATCGCCCGCCGCGCCCCTAACGCCCCTGCTCTCGCCTCCTCTCGCCTCGGGCCGGGCGATATCGCCCGGGATATCGCCCGCGTTGGCACCGGCCTTATGTTCCTTCCTCCTCTGTCAAGAACAGAACCAGCAGCATCCGCATCAGTTATCACAATAATTTCTTGCATTCATCTATCTGGAGAAGACTATCAAGATGATGTCTGACACCCTGATATAACTATTCTAACCAATGTCCACTTCTTTTAGCGAACTTGCAATGCTGCTGAACATCTAAAGCTGCTATCAAGAGAATCTCTTAGTAATACCTTGCAGTCTTTAATAATAAACTTAACAAGAATCAATTGGCAATTCCATTGCTCGGGTCACAAAGCAATGGCATGTGCAACAATGTTGTGAAGTATGTACTGGTGCATGTTCTCGTGTTGATGCTCTGAAACAACAAATCTTCAAGTCAACACATAACTTCACTATAAGGTAATGAGAATCTCATTGCTTTATCTTGGTGCTCCCATGACATCTCACTCCTCTATTCTCCTTCCCACCAAACTTCTCTCTCCATTGAGATCCGCCTCTATCTACTGCAAGTGTTCAGAACGAAAATATCAGTATTTTGGAGAATCTACAATAGAAGCAGAAAATCTGATTTTATTACTTTCAGCAAAATGTATATAGTGATATCAATTTAGAGGATATTCAAGCTATATATGTCACCAATATAAAATTCAACGATGAAATTATATACTCCGCATAATTCAGTTTTTATTCAGAACATGGGGTCATCACCATGTAGGACTACCTTAAAGTGCATTTTGACAAATAAAATACCCCTCCAATATTCTTCAGAACACAGGGTCATCACTGACTCACTGTACTCATTTGGACCGCCTTAAAGTGCATTTTGACAAATAAAATACCCATCCAATATTATTTTCCTCTAACTCCTACGCATGAATGACTCAATATGAATTATGCAGCCTTGGCTCGTCACCACCGCTAATTGTGAGCTTGCAGCGAGAGTGGATAGCCTCGGCGCCTCGCATGATGACATCGGTGGCGGCATGGAAATAACAACCATTTGCATAAAACTGAAAGACCTTATCTTTTCATCTATAACCATAGGAAAGATGCAAAATGGTGAGTTATTTTTATCCCAAAGTCTATATATTTACACATTCAGACTTTAGGAATAAGAGACAAAAAAAAAACGATTCCATGAGCCTCCTTGCACACCAAATAAGATTTAGTGTGGACATTAAATCTTTGAGAACTTATACTATCCCGAGCTGTAGTCCTAACCGTGAAATTATATTATTTCAGCATTGAATTTGAGTCTCAGCTACACTTAGCCCACAACATATAACAATATAATTAACAACAACCTGCACCTGAGGCTAATCTCATTTACTGCCTCGGCTAGCCACATGATATCCGGATTCAGAACAAGCAATAGCCCAAACGATGTGCATCAACATCTTTTCGCAATGAAAATGATTGGATGAAAATATTAAGCTTCTACCATGACATTACGTTGATAGAACTCTTCTAAACACTGTCCACTTGTTTTAGCGAACTTGCAATGCTGCTGAACATTTAAAGCTGCTATCAATAGAATCTCTTAATACCTTGCAGCTCTTTAATAGTAAACCTAACAAGAATCACCAACATAGAGATACAATTGTCCATACCTGCTTGAGGTTTAGAAATAAACCAAGCCCAATGCTATGCGAGATAACGACATTGGAACACATGATACATGCTTCTAATGCACCCTATAAATCCTCTAAACAAAGGTCAGAAAATAAAAGGCATGGAGAGGAAATTTCAATACACTCCATCAGAATTTGATTGGTGAAATCCACAACAACCCAGATCCAGCGGGAAGAAAAAATAAGAAATGAACGGATATGTAATGACATGGGTTGCAGACCAGATTGCCCTGCTGTCGATGGACGCCCATGCGACCGCAGCGACAGCAGTGCCGTCAAGCGGGCGAACGATCCAAGGATGACCTGTGGCGGTTCTGTCAGACTGCGACACATTGTCGGTGCTGGGGAATCAGCAGGAGGGTGTCCGGTGTCCCGCATCGAGCGCTGCGCGAGAGCGTCTACGTGGACGGGGATGAACCCGAGGGGGGGGGGGGTGGAGGGGTGCGCTGCTCTGTTGGCGGGGTGCCAAGCGGGTTGGAGGATCCGGAGAGCTTGGAGGCACGGCACGATGGCGCGGAGGAGGCGGCTACCTTGAAGATGGATGCCAGATGCAGAAGAAACGGGGCAGCCACAGAGAGAGACTTTTGCATGTAGTTTTTGTTTTGGGAAACGCTTCGCGTAACCCGGGGGACCATCGTCCGCCTCCTCCCTGACTCCACTCCTCCCTGACCGCTCCCCCTCCCACCCACACGTTTACTTATCTGTTTGCTCACCTGAAGCCCTTCTTCCTCGCGATTCCCGAGCGCCGTACGAGCTTTCCTCCTGCCGCGCACCTCAACTTCCCGCAACTCGCCGACGCGCTCCCTCGCCCGGCCTCCACCTCCCCCGCCGACATCCAGGCCGCGGCCGCCATGACGTGCAGTCTCCAGAAGGGCCCAAACAGGGAGACGTGGAGCTGGGAGGGAGCTGAGGTCCGGGATCCGGTCTCTGGTGTAGACCTGGCTCTCCAGGAAAGGAACTAGCTGGTGAGAGTTGTGGGAGGCGAGCTGCTTCAGCATGTCGTCGCGGCGGCTGCGGTGCGCCGCCGCGTAGAGGAGCGCCTTGATCCAGGTTGTCCCGGACTTGGGGATGGTGACGAGGAGCAGGTCGGTGTCGCGCGCCTCGAAATGCTCCCGCGCGACCATGGAACCCACCATCACCGGCATGTCCATGTACCAGCCGTCGGGGTGGCGGTGGTAATCCAGCACTCCGGTGGGCACCATCTCGTAGCTGGACACTACCCGCCGGACCTGCTCGTAAATTTTTTTCGCATCCTTGGAGTCGAGTGCGGTGGGCAGATGGACGGCGGTCAAGGAGTACCCCGCAGATTCGGTGCTCTCCACGACGACAATGGTGCTCGGCCGAAATTTTGCTATAGATATTTTTTTTACAAATGGTTGCTACAATAGGGTTTTTCTTTTGCTTTTTTTGTACAAATTTTTTGCTACCATAATTCCGACGAGGTCCGATTATTTGCTCTAATAGACTAAATTTTTTGCTTCAATAAGTTTTTTTTTTTTTTGCTTTTTTAGTATAAATTTTTTGCTCTGCTATTCCTCCGGCGAGCAAAAGCCTCCGGCGACGGCTCCGGCGAAATCGACTTTTTGCTACTGTAGCAAAAAAAAAATGCTACAGTAACTCCGGCGAGTCTCCGGCGAGGTCTGACTTTTCATGTTCTTTTTTTGGGATGAAACGTTTTTTGCTACGGGAGCAAAAGCGGGATTTTTTTTGCTACGGGGAGCAAAAGTGGGGCTATTTTTTGCTACGGGGAGCAAAAGTGGGATTTGGCAAAAATAAAAGGGACATGTGTCAGCAGGGGGAGGCGGGGGATGGAAATTTTCCATCCCCCGGGGGACGCTCAGCAGTTCCCATTTTGTTTTTCTTTTAAGATTTTTTGCGGGCAGTTATTGATTGACAGAGGAGTAGAGGATTCAGAGCATGGATGTGAATCTGGAACGGTCGCGTTATTCAGATGGGGAGACCAAACGAATCTACACCATTTGATGGATATGTATGGACTATCCGGATCTAGTTTTCTCACGAAGTTTGCTCTTTTTTTTTTGAAATTTTCCATTAATAAAATAGCTAGCAAGCCCGCCTCATTAAAAACCTTCCAGTCCCCTTAGGTACCCTGGAAGGAAAAGAGTGCGTCTGAAAACTTGCAGTCAAACCCAGTTACATTGTTTCCTCGTAGAGGTTTACATCATTTGCCAGGGGCTCACTCAAGAAATCAGGGGGGGTCTTCAAACCAGCAAATAGACTCCTGATACTGTCGGATATATACCAAATAGGGGTATAGAAGATGGTAGGCCAAGTGCCGGATTACCAGGGTGGCCTAAGTGGTAGTGGGCTTAGGTCCATTAGGCGGCCCAGTAATCCGACGCGCAGAAGCCGGATTCTAGAAGAACCCGGATCACAACCCATGTGATCTGGCTTGGAGGAGAAGACGGATTCCTTGCTTTCCAAGTTACAAGTTACCGTAGTTTTCTAGGTTTCCTATTCTGTAAGCCCTAATCCGGCTATTATATAAAGCCGGACGGGAGATAAACAAAACAATCAACAAACAGAGAAGCTCTACGCCAACTCGCCGAGAAGCTCATCCTCGCCGAGTGGTTTAGATCTAAAACCCTCACATTGTAACCCTGTTTACGGGCTTTAGTCCCAATTAGTGAGAAGTGCAGGAGTAGGCACGTCGTACTGTCGCGACGTACCGAACCTGGGTAAAATCCTGTGTTCTGTGTTACCACGCTATCCCGTTACCCCACGTCTCTACCGTAGTCTCATGGCACCCCCGTCTATGAAAACTACTATGATGTCTCGACAGTTGGCGCCCACCGTGGGGCAAACGACGTCAAGCGTAAGATTCCGATCTGGGATACTTGGCGGAATCGGAAGATCAATCACTGTCGAAAGCTTGGAGTTCGACAACAACGTCGGGCGCTTCCTCGACAACGGATCCTACATACCGGCGCAAAACCACCTGGTAAGTGCCTGCGTGCTACCGATAGGATCTGCTAACATCTTTATCGGGCTAACTGCAGAAGCAATGGGGTTTTGCGGTGGAAGCAAATTTATCCCACCCGCCCTATACCCAGTCGAAGATGACTATGATGCCGGATTCTGCTCAGATCGCCGACAAAAAAGTGATACACACTTTATCGGCATGGTGCAATCCGAAATCGCCGAAAACACGGATGACGGAAATCCCGTGCAAGAGGCAGACAACAACGCACCCGTCATGGAGACGGAAGACCAAACACCCGTCACAGAGGCGGAAGATCCGACATCCGTCACCAAGACGATAAACTCGGAAGCAGAATCCGTACTTGCCGCCATTGAGGCAAGATTGGAGTCGGAAACCGGATCGGATAACTTCGACTCCGAAGACGAAGATGAGGACGCCTTCGTAAGAAAGGTTAAGTCCTTTCAAGAGGGATTCCATGAAGTTCTAATGGCGAAACCGGCTGACACCACAGACGCCGGCAGCCAGGAAAGCCCTAAAACCCCTCCGCCAGTGGAAGAGAGAGAAGACGGAGAAACTTCTCCGATATTCCCCAGTGTCAAGGAGATGACAGAAGATGAGCCTGTCAAAAAACCCCCCTCTTCCAAGAAAAAGCACCGTGCTTCTAAAAAACTCCAATACAAAATCCGGAAGAAAAAATCAGCGGATCTCGCCGATGAAAACCTGGAAATTGGAGATGTTAGCGGAACAAAGCCTGCGGAGAAGAAATCTAAGGAAATCACTGCTCCGCCAATGACGGAACAGGAAGAGCAAGAGCTATTGCAAACACCAGTGGGACCAGATGAACCCCCTGAGATGCTGGAAGCCAGGAGACAAGCTTTCCAACGGCAACAGCAACATCTACTCAGATCTCGGCAACATCTCCAACAAACCCATAATGACATCAAGGTCATGAAGGAAGAAATAGAGGAGTACGAGAGAAAGAATAGATCCGCGTTAAAACCTACTAGGTTACCCGGAATCGCAAGACCGGAAGAACTGCCGCCAAAAGAAAGGTTCCATAACCCATCTTGGCAAAAGCAGGTAAACGGCAAAGATGCCAAGGGCGAACCAATATACAAAACCGCAGCAGAAAACGCGGAAGCAGCGTTCGCGATTCTTAACAACGATCTGTATTCCAACGGGGAAAAACTCCAAGGGGTGTATGCTTTCCTAGGAAAAGCATTGCAACAACAACAGCGCGCTCAAGAGCGATCAGGGAGGCTGCATGATAATTCCGCCCTATGCAAGACAGCTACTTGCGCTGCTGGAGCACCTGGACCGGAAGAACCCGGGGATTCAGACAACTCAAAAGATAAAAAAGAGGATCCGAGAAAAGACAGGAAAAACCCTGACAACCGGGATACAGCGTCTAGGACCGGATCCCATCTCCCGAAAGATGGGTATAAACCTCATGATCGGGAAGACAAACACCGGAAGGACGGCAAATTAATGCCACCTCCAAGAAACCCAGCTGAGAAAGCTGGAAGATACGATATACCTCACAGGCGTGAGAGATCCCGGACACCGCCTAAGGACAAAGAAAGGCACAGGAGTAGAACTCCGCCTAATCCAAAAGGGCGTGAACACGGAAGAGATAGAAACAATCCCGGAAAAGCGCGTTCGCGCAACAATGGAAGAGAAAGGAGCAGATCCCCTTCTGTCCACTCAGCCGGAAGATATTCTGCACACATTGACAGAGCAGAAAAAGATGATCTATACTTTGGTCCTAAATGTTTTACCGACAGGATCCGAAGAATAACGCTGCATTCTGGCTTTGCCAAGGTCGGTCCAACGTACCAGAAATACACTGGCAGCACAAACCCGGATACCTGGCTCTCGGATTACTATACAGCCGTCCAGATCAACAATGGGAGAGACTTGGAAGCTGTCAAGTTTCTTCCCCTAATGCTGCTGGACGGAGCCAGAGATTGGATCAACGGATTGCCGTCACGAACAGTCGACAGCTGGGACGATATGGCTAGAGTATTTACTCAGCATTTCCGGGGAACATACAAACGCCCGAATAGCATCAACCAGCTAAACCGTTGCACGCAATTTGAGGATGAACCATACGTGGATTTCATCTCCAGATGGACAGCAATGAAGAATAGTTGCTCTGGAGTAACTGACGTACAAGCAATGCATGCTTTCGTCAATGGCCTAAAACCCGGACTTGTACCGTTCATGGTTGGTTCCAAAAAGCACAAGGATCTCGGATCCATGCTTACAACCGCCAATGAGCATGCCGCAGCCGAGGATGACATCAGAGCAAGAGGAGGCAATATTGAATCATTGATACTCACCAAGAAAACCCCTCGTTCTGACAAAAAAGCCACTCCAGAAACAACGACGAAGCCCAAAGAAGTGAACATAGCCTTTGGAGGAGAAAAGGGAAACAAGTGGAAAGGACGCAACCCAGATCCAATCAATTACACTCCAGAGGAGTGGGAAAGGATTAAGTCGGAACCTTGCGTTCACCACTCGCAATTTGGGAAACCCACCCATACAAACGCGCAATGCCGGCTGAATAAGCACATGAAAGACACTGCAGGATCCGGAAATAAAGGGAAGGGTTCCAAAAGGAAACCCGCCAAACAAAAGCCAGAAGCTGACAAAGAAGACAGTGAATCCGACACTGACGAAAAAATCCAGGAACAACAGCGTAAAGGCGAACCCAAGTTTCCGAGAGTGGATGGAGAAGCAATGCTAACTTTCTTAGCAACCCCATCAGCAAAGGTGGCAAAAAGAACACTTCGAGAGATAAACGCGGTTGTTCCGGCAACCCCGAAATTCTTGAAGTACTCCAATACACCGATAATCTGGGATCAGTCTGATCATCCCGGAAATATCCCTGAACCCGGCACACAAGCTCTTGTTGTAAGCCCTATTGTTCAAAATACTAGGCTAAGAAGAGTGCTGATGGATGGAGGATCCAGCATCAACATAATGTACCTGGATACACTGAAGCACCTGAAGATTTCCGAGTCTCAGCTCAACTACAGCAATATACGCTTCCATGGTATCGTCCCTGGCAGGCAAGCACGATCCCTAGGAGAAATTTCCCTAGATGTCACCTTCGGAGATAAAGATCACTTCCGGCAGGAAAAAGTATCCTTCGAAGTAGTGTCGTTCGAAAGCGTGTATCACGCAATACTCGGACGTCCAGCTTTCGCCAAATTCATGGCAAGATCCTGTTATATTTATAACAAGCTGAAGATGCCAGGACCCAAGGGAGGAGTAATCACTATAGCTGGTGATTTTAAGCTGGCAAATGAGTTGGAGAAAGAAAACGCCCTTTGCGCTCAGAGAGTTATAGCAAAGGAAGAACTGAAGGAATTAGCCAAGGAGGTATCGCCGTCAGAAATGCCAGCAGGAAAAGAAACTCGGAAGCCAACAGACAGCTTCAAGGCATCCGAGAATACAAGACAGGTAATCCTAGATCCCAAAGATCCGACAAAATTTGTCGTCGTAGGGACTGGGATGACTGATAAATAGGAAGGCGAGCTCATCAAGTTCCTCCGTGAGAACTGGGATATTTTTGCCTGGTGTCCAGCGGACATGCCAGGTGTACCCAGGGAACTTGCTGAGCACCAACTTAAGGTTATTCCTGGATCAAAACCCGTCAAACAAGGTCTCCGTCGATTTGACGGAAGAAGACGGAAGGCTATTGGTAAGGAAATTATCCGGCTTTTAGCAGCGGATTTCATCAAGGAAGTGATCCATACTGACTGGTCCGCAAATCCGGTATTAGTACCGAAGAAAGACACTACTGCTCTTAGAATGTGTATAGATTACACAGGCTTGAACAAATTGTGTCCGAAAGATAGGTTCGCATTACCACGAATCGATCAAATAATAAACGCCACAGCAGGCTCTGAGCTTTTGTGCTTTTTGGATGCATACTCCGGGTACCACCAAATACGCATGAAAAAGGAAGATCAAATTAAGACTTCTTTCATAACCCCATACGGGACGTATTATTACGTAACCATGCCGTTTGGCCTGAAGAACGCAGGTGCAACCTACCAGCGTTGCATGCAACGTTGTTTGCATAGTCAGATTGGAAAAAATGTCCATGTTTATGTGGACGATATTGCTGTCGTAACCAAGGAAAAAGATACACTCCTTGAGGATTTGCGAGAAACTTTCGAAAACTTACGCACCTACAAGATGAAGTTGAATCCATCTAAGTGCGTATTCGGGGTTCCCTCAGGAAAACTTCTGGGTTTCATCGTTTCTCACAGAGGAATAGAAGTTAACCCGGAAAAGATCAAGGCAATCTTGAACATCACAAAACCTACCTGCGTCAAAGATGTTCAAAGATTGACGGGTTCCGCAGCTGCCGTTAGCAGATTTATTAGTCGGCTGGGGGCTAAAATCCTAACATTATACAAGTTGTTGAAGAAATCCGACAAAGTCAAGTGGATAGCAAAGCTTTGGAATACATAGCAGTTATGTCCCTTCTATACTTAGTTCAATATCTATGTAAACATCTTTTGAGATCATGAAATAAAGTTGTTGGATTTCTGGTATCCATGTTTTTTACAAGTTCATTACAGTAAAAGCATGTTTCCACCTTCTCTATTTCCCAATGATCTTACAAAATACTCAATGTTAACCCGAATTGTGCCTGCGTACTCGGCGTTAAGAAACTGAATGTTTTTCAGCCTGCTAACGGCTAAAGGAAACTTGAATTGCCTGCGTGCCCAAGTTTCGGTCAAAAAATTCCTTGTTTCTCTAAGCATTATCTGATTGCGTATGTGTTGGGTTACTGGAACTAGTTAGTAAAAATGCCTTTAGCATGGTCCATGTTTTCGAGTTTAAACTGATTGGTTACGCCCAGTTACTCGGCATGACGATTCATATTGCTATTTGAGCCATTTCAAACACTAAGGACAGTTAAAACATATATGCCAGAGAACTTAGAAGATAAAGGAATAGTAACATCCGAAAAACCTTGCAATTTTTTTTCATAACTAATAATTGCAAAAGGCGGAATTTTTCATTCATACAAATAAAAGCATTACATTGCAGATTACATTGAAAGAACAGTAATGCTCCTATTGTTTATTTTTGCTATCCAGGTCAAAGGTAGCCCTTCAAGCATCTGATTCCTCCTCGCTGCTATCGTCTTCGGGGATTGGAGGGATCTCCTCTTCTGGATAGTTGACGGAAATATTTACCATGGAGGCAATCTGGGTGGCGTGGCCTTTGATTTCATCAAAGATGGTATTTCTCTGAGTGTCCGTGTATCCCTGAGGGACACCGGACGCCACGCGCCAGGATTTAGCACCGGGGTAGTGCATGCGCATAAGGCCTAGTGCCATACGCGCACCACCCCGTGCAGCGGAACGCAGGATAGATTCCCTGGATTCCGCCACCTCCATGATGGCTCCCGGAAGTTTTTCAACCTCCGAGAACTCCCCAGTCCTTGCGGGAAGAAACTTGTTCACCAGCTGCATTCCAGCAGCACGGATCGAAGTCCACATCTTCCCAAAGGCTTGGATCCCTTCAAGCCGGGTACCATCTGGGATATCTCCTGTTTTTTCCGACAAAACAATCAAAAGTGTTAGGCAAAAAACAGAGAAGAAAAACAAGATATGGAAAAATAAAAAAGGTAACGGAAAATTACCGATAAGCTTGTCAATCTCGGAGATTTCCTCCAGGCGAAGGTTCAGAGCATTTTCTAAATCCTGAATGGTGGATTTATCCTTCTCCGCCTGTTCAGAAGCCTTGGAGTTGGCAACTCCAAGGGCCAAGTTGCTGGCCTCCAGATCCTTTTGAGCCTTCACAAGATGCTTGTGAAGCTCCAAATTCTCCTTTCGGAGATTCTCGGCATTGCCGGCATCCTCAGCTATTTGCTTGGCCTTAGCCAAAGCAGCTGGAAAGCAAAGAAAATTCCGGGTTTAGAAAATTTCCGGAATAAGTACTTAGACAAAAAATTGAATCGCAAACCTCAGAAGAAAAATGTATACCTGATGTTTCCGACAAAGCGAGCTGAGACGATGCCAGTTCCGCCTCTCTCTCCTCAAGAATAGAAAGGAGATTTCTAACCTCCTTATTCTTGATGGTGAGTTTGTTGAAAACTTCCATGTTTATGGTTTCGGCGGTTTGCTGCAACATAGCAAGGAAAAGAATGGTTACAAAAAGCATCAAAGCAAAACAGGCATGCAATTTTGTTTAATGCTTGGGGGCTAGAGTTACATACCTGGCTCATTCGGTGCAAACCCGCCAAGTTTTCCTTGAACTCTTTTGCGTATTCCGCAAAAGCAGTTCCGGCCGCGCTTAGGCCGTCGTTGATAATCTTGAAGTCCTTCTCAAAGGTGGGAATTTCTTCGTCGAAAGTCCGAGAAAATTTCTCCACCTCTGGAGCCGCCCTTTCCCTCGTGTCCGTGTCCGACACAACGGGCTGACTGGGCTCTGAGGGCTTGGTGGTGGGGGCTGCAGCTTGCTCTTCCGCCATTGTGGACGGCGTGTCCGGGGCAACGACGGGAGAAGGTTGACTG
Organism: Alopecurus myosuroides; assembly: GCA_028641055.1. NCBI lineage: Eukaryota > Viridiplantae > Streptophyta > Magnoliopsida > Poales > Poaceae > Alopecurus > Alopecurus myosuroides. Next base: position 202,467,393 of record CM054059.1, read on the forward strand.
CCTCGGCTGGAAGCAACCTTGTGTTTCTTCAGCTTCTTTGGTTTTAAACTGGAGGGGGGTAGGCTAAAAACAAAAAACCCGGAAAAGTTAAAAAACCAAGGATGGATGAAAAGTTCTCATGAAAGAAAAAGAACCCAGATGAAAGAACCTGGAAGTGGCGACGGAGATTCCGTCAAGGTCGATAATTTCCTCAGAGGAAATAATCTTCTTGCGCTTGCGTCCACCTGTAGCGGCGGTGCGCAGCGCGTCCAGCTCAGCCTCGGATACCAATTCCGAATCTGGAAGATCCGCGAACTGTCGGACAAACAAGATCAGAATCAAAAGCTAGAAAATCCGAGAAAAAATAAAACTGTACCCAAATGACTGAAAATTTACCTTGGGAACCGGATTGTCGGTCGTATACATTGGCCGACTCGCTTCGTATTGGTCGCGTGATGCGACCAACTGGTTGATGCGCCATCGAAGCTCCTTTGCGGGCCAATCTTTGGTGGTTGTCCGCATCGGATCCTTGACTCCCGTGTATTCGCACAGGAGACGGCCACTGTGGTTGGCTAATGGCTGAATTCGCCTAGTCAGCCAGCATAGAACTATGTCCATGCCGGTTAGAGGTGGATCCATGGAGGTGAGCTTGGCGATGCGCTGCTTGATCTTTAGTAGATCTGGCGGCAGAACCTGGACGGCTTCTGTTCCCCAGTTGTCTTGGGGAACTGCGGCAGAGTTCACGAAAGGAGGAACCCCGACAGCTTCCTTAAGGAAAGGCACGTCGGGGTGATGAAAGAAGGAACCCGTCCAAAATTTGACGGATTCCGACGTTTTTATCTTGGGGAACCAATCTTCTCGGAATCTCCGAAGAGTGAAAGATATGGTCCCGCAAGTCGGGAGTGCGCCCTCCGAAGAGTTCCGCTTAACCCCGAAGCAGTAAGTCCAGAAATCTAACCTAGGTTCTAGCCCTAAGTAGCCCTTGAACAAAGCCTGGAAGCCGGCCATGTAGAGGATGGAGTTGGGAGGAAGGTTATGGGGCTGGATGTTGTAGTGAGAAAGGATTTGGAGGAAGAAGGAAGAAGGTGGAAGTCCCATACCTCGAAGAAGGTGGGAACAAAGAAGGACCCTTTCGCCATTTTTTGGCGTTGGCTCGGTCTCGTCTTCTGGAAGCCGCCACTTCTTCTTAAGAACCAGGCCCTCCTTTTCCAGGTTTGGAAGGAGAGCCGGAGGAATGCTGCAGGCAATCCAATTGCCTGCAGACTCCGCCTCTTCGTCTGCTCCGGCGGTGGCAGAGGCGGCGGCCTCCGCGGCGGCGAGCTCGTCGCTGAGGAGTTGGATCTTCTCCTCCGCCGTTTCTGGAGCAAACGGCGGGGAGGCTGCGGAGCTCGATCCCGCAACGTCCGCGGCGGCGGAAGAATTCGCGTCACCCGCCGCGGAGGCCGTGGTCTTCTCCGGCTCGCCGCCGGTGTGCTTGGGCGATCCCAGTTGCGGATCTAAATCGCTGATGAGCTCGTTGATGGCGGTGCGGGTCGGCGAGGACGGCGAGGAGGCCATCTCGTGGTGGCGCGTTGCGTTCCGGCGTGCTTGGATGCTAAGTGCGCCTGGGACGGTGCTTTGCTCTCGAGCTTGTTCGCGTCAATGGCGTGGGCAGTGGGGAGTGTGGAAAGTTTTCGTTGAGGACGAGGACGGCTATTTATAGCCGGGAAACCGTTTAGATGCGTGCCAACGGCTATTTTGACCGTTGGATGTTTGCCGCGTGTCGCTCGCCGGAAAATCCGGGAAATGAAACGACGGAGTAATGATGATTATCTCCTCGTTTCCCGCGCGAATCTGTCAGAGATATGTTTCTGGGTTTTTCCGAGTAAATCTCAAACGTCGCTTACGTCAGCATGGTTGAGTGCGCTGACGTAGGAAGTTTCTTCTCCACGAAGGATCGTGAGAGAAAAGCCGGATTTTCAGGATTCCGATTTTCATGCCACCATCTTTTTCAAATGAAGAATAAGAAGAATCAAGACTGCTGAATCAATATTTCTCGGACAAAGAACATTTGGCGAATAGCGGAGAATCAGAGTTTTGATCCTTCTTGGGGGCTACTGTCGGATATATACCAAATAGGGGTATAGAAGATGGTAGGCCAAGTGCCGGATTACCAGGGTGGCCTAAGTGGTAGTGGGCTTAGGTCCATTAGGCGGCCCAGTAATCCGACGCGCAGAAGCCGGATTCTAGAAGAACCCGGATCACAGCCCATGTGATCTGGCTTGGAGGAGAAGACGGATTCCTTGCTTTCCAAGTTACAAGTTACCGTAGTTTTCTACGTTTCTTATTCTGTAAGCCCTAATCCGGCTATTATATAAAGCCGGACGGGAGATAAACAAAACAATCAACAAACAGAGAAGCTCTACGCCAACTCGCCGAGAAGCTCATCCTCGCCGAGTGGTTTAGATCTAAAACCCTCACATTGTAACCCTGTTTACGGGCTTTAGTCCCAATTAGTGAGAAGTGCAGGAGTAGGCACGTCGTACTGTCGCGACGTACCGAACCTGGGTAAAATCCCGTGTTCTGTGTTACCACGCTATCCCGTTACCCCACGTCTCTACCGTAGTCTCATGGCACCCCCGTCTATAAAAACTACTACGATGTCTCGACAGATACCCCGCCTTACTAGCTAAGAGGTGAGCTACCCTATTACTATCTCTTGGACAATGACTAAAGGTAACATGAATAAAGTTGTGTGCCAGGAAAGCACACTCCTCGAAAATCGATGCCGCTGGGCCAAGGGACAGCCCCCCCTCTTTCATTGTAGTAATAATATCCATGCAATCACCGTTGACTTCGATTCTGTTGCATCCTAGTTGCCCCGCGAGAATAAGCCCATCTCTAAGTGCCCATGCTTCCGCCATAATCACATCAGCGACACAAGGGATACCCCTGTTACTTCCCGCCAGGAATACGCCCCTCTCATCTCGAATAACAACACCAGAGGCTCCTCGACATTCCTGTGAATTGAAAGCTGCATCAAAATTCAGTTTTACATAGTCAGGTCTCGGTCTTACCCATCCCTGAACTCGGGGCTTTGCGTTCTTTTTGCTTGCTCTGATATAGTTCATTGTGATGGCCAGTATTGCGTGCGAGGAAGAAGCTGGTTTTGAAACTTTCTCATCGTGTGCTATCTTCCTTCGTTCCCACCAAATGAACCAACATGCAGTGACAATGAGCTCATGAACTTTAATATCCTCATATTCCTGGTAGGGGAGACGGTCATGCCGCAGCAACCATTCTAAAATTCCCGAGTCTTCTCTATCCGCATCCAAGCCAGATGAAATAGCAGTCCATAATCCGAGATTTACCCACATCTCTTTCACTCTTGGACACATGAAGAAAGCGTGTTTGGTATCCTCACACCCCACTTTACAGATGGGACACAAAACTTCTGTTGTAATGTGTCTATTTGCAAGTACGCTTTTGCATGGGATAGTTCCATGTAGTAGACGCCATGCAAAAAATTTCACTTTAGCTGGGACTCTCAGTTTCCAAAGCCTTAACCAAACTGGATTAATATCTGACGCACCTGGTCCACTGGTCCGAATAAGTTTCCTACCATGTTGAAAGTCCCACTCGCAATGGTAGGCAGATCTGACAGTGAAGATTCCATTTTTTGTATGATGCCATGCAATGAAATCTTCCATGTCTCCGAAATAAAGTGGTATCCTCAATATTCTATGAACATCCACCGATAAGAAGTTATTTCTCTTTTATTAGTATTATTAGTAGTGGAGATAGATAAATAGATATAGATAGATAGGAGAGGAGGAAAACGCTCCATAACGTGGCCCCACGGATCAGGGGGCGACGGCTGATCCCTCTCAGGAAGCCAGGTCATCGTAGTCTGTATATATCTTCTTTGCTCCCAAGTAACGGACACGGCGACGCCTAGGGACCAACGGACCCCACCATAGGAAAAAAAGGAGTATTTTACTGCATATCCGGCTCTCGCCCAACTGACCAACGGACCCCACCATAGGATATTTACAATTAAAGAACCACAGTCTCCCCCCTGAACACAGCAAGAATTACACACGCCAGACCCCATCCATGAAAAAGGTGACCTGTCCCGCATGCAACAGTGCAACGCAATTGCCCCTCCTCCACCGACTTGTGGGTCCCACCATCCCACGAGGAGCACCGCGTAATAAGCCGGGAGTTGCCGTGAAAAGATGACAACTTTTCGTCCCCGTCCTTCTCCTCGAAGGTAACGGAAGAAGAGCCCGATAAACTGTTGGCTTTATTAAGCGGCGAGGCCTTGGCTCCTTCTCTTCCCCATCACACCACCTCCCCACCCCCACTGCCACCGCCGACGCACTGCACCGTCCTCCTCCGACCCTGCTCGCCTAGGGTCTCCGGCCGCTTCGCCCGAGGGTTCCCGCACCTCCCGCCGCGATGTCTCGACGGGACGCGCCGCCGTCGTTCCACGGCCTGGGGCTGCCGCTCCGCGACGCCCGGGATCTCGTCATCAAGGTAGTTATCATCCCGTGTCCTGCCACTCATCTGTTTATGTTCCGGTGTTTGATCGGCTAGGGTTAGGAGGGGAGTGCTGCGGTTTTTTTCCCCCTTATTATCGCTCGCGTAGGGTTTGGGGCTCCCTCCTCGCGGGCCGAGGTGGGGTTTTGCGGAATTGCGAGATTTTGGACCGACCTAGGCGCTCCCTGTGGAGTATTGTTCAGTTTGTCAGATTGGGTATTGTTTAGTCGCGATGGTTCTGGATACTGGCATCGGGGACCTTTTCCCCCCTCGTTTGAGATGGGGGCGTAGCAGATGATCAGTGATCAGTCCACCGGCCTGTCGCAAGTATGGATTCTGCTTATCGATATGTGTATCTGAGATCAGGTTTCTTTGATCTTTCGCCATTGTAAAATTATATGGTAAAATTTCCGTAATGGGTTTGTGACGATTGTTCCAAATTAAGATTATTACTGTAGTCCTATGTATGCCAATAGGCCTAGAGCCCACCATAATTTTCCAACAATAGTATGGTACTTTGTGTTCGTAATTGATAGTAGAGTTCCTTGATCTGTGTTTCATAGGTTACTGTCGATTCCGGATGAGCTGTTGTGTAGGGAATTTGATAGCGTGGAAAGGAGATCTTTCTGTCTGTGTGCCATCGACCTGCATACTTAGTTATCTTATGCTAATATATGCTTGCTGTGGTAGTGTGACTCTGCACGGGTATCGTCTTCCAACATACCCTCGTTTTCAGGGAGAAAATTCTCTCTCTGCCGCCTATTGTATCTTCTGCTGCCTTAGTCTGTATTTTAGTCCTGCATCGTTCCCGTGACTTCCCTGTTTACGTTTGGTTGATGTTTCAGGTCAAGTATGGTGGCACTCTCAAGAGGTTCAACGCTTGTGTGAAGGGTTCACACTTTGATCATAATCTTGCTGCCCTTCGGTCAAAGATCGCAAATGCTTTTAAGTTCAGTCTCAATGATGTATTTGTTCTCACGTATACTGATGAGGATGGGGATGTCGTCATGCTGGATGATGATGATGATTTACGTGATGCTGCTATTAGTCAGAAGCTAAACCCTCTTAGGATTGATGTTCAGTTGAAAAATAGCAGTAGAGGGGCCAAGCAGCAGGCCTCGGAGTCCAGATCTTCGATGTCCACAGCTATGGAAGAGCAACTAGCTCAGGTGAAATTAGCTATTGATGAAGCCTTGAAGTTTGTACCAGAGCAAGTTCCTGCTGTCCTTGCAAAACTATCCCGCGAGCTGCGTTCTAAAGCTGCATCATCGACACCACCATTGGCTGAGTTACTGGATCGAATTGCTAAACTGATAACACCCAGGAGCAGCGTGTTGCCTACCAGTGGTCTTACGGACAGTTCTTCTGGCCCCTCCTTTGATCGTGTACAAAGTTTTAAAAACTTGCTTGCAACTGCTTCAGACATGCAATCCTCTAAAGCACTTGGTCTTAAGAGCGTGCTAGCTGAGGAAACCACATCGCAAGTTCGGCAGGCACCAGGATATACAGTTGAGGATCCATCTGTTTCAGGTAGTTCTGGTGGAAAATTGATCTACCCTCGCAAGAAAAGAACTGATGCCCAAAGTAAGGGGAAATCTCATGCCCAAATTAGGGGGAAATCTGTCATATCTTCTTCGGTGCCACCTGTTCCTTACATGGCTCATGGCGTTCCTACTCTTGGCTCTGCTACTGAATATGAACGGAACAGGTATGTGCCCTTCGGGTCTTATGGAAAGACGAATTCAGCAGCCCCTCCACTCAGTGGCACTCAGTACGGTTCAGTCCCAAATGTTGAATCTAATGGAAAGATCAATGGTGAGCATTCAGTATTCACTCCGCCTAGAGGCCCCATGTACGGTTCAGTTACAACCCCTGAATTTTATGGAATGATCAATGGTGGTTTGCCGACAACATCAATTGCATCCCCTGGATGGGATGGAAAGGTCGATGGTGGTTTGCAGACAACATTCCCTCCTCCACTTTTCTATGACCGCAATCCATATAAGTTCAGTATGCATCCATATGGGTTTTATCAAGACGCCAACCCACTTGGTTCATACGGTTTTTCCAGCAGCGCTTATGGTAGCATCCCAGTTCACAAATGGGTAGAATGTGATGGCTGCGGGATGTCGCCTATTGTTGGGCTTCGCTACAAGTCCATTGTGTAAGTATTTTGGTTTCAATTAAACGTTTAATTGTGTTCTGGAAGAAAAAATGTTCTCCTGACATGCTTTTTTCTTTGCTGGCAGTAAAGACGACTATGATTTATGTAGTGTTTGTTTTTCTCTAGCGGGCAAGGAGACGGAATATACCAGAATAGACAAGCCAATGTTACTAAGCAAAAAAATGAGAGACATTGATAAGGTGACCATATCAGTTTATTCATACTCGTGGTTAGATGGTTCAAGTGAGGTAGTAACATAATGATTTCAACTTACCTTTGTTTACCATTCTCAGCAATTGAGCCTCCAGCTTGACTGCCGCTTCATCAAGGATCTCACTGTACCTGATGGAACAGTAATGGCACCATCAACTCCATTTCGTAAGATTTGGTGCATGCGCAACAGTGGATCTACCGCGTGGCCTTTCGGGACCCGGCTTACCTGGGCTGGTGGGGATCAGTTTGCTCGCCAGAGCTCGGTGAAATTAGAGGTACGCACTAACAAACTCTGTACATATTTATCTTCTAATTTGTTGTGAATGTGAGATGACATGGATGCATCTCATACCACAAGATTTAACTCACGTCTTAACTTCTCAGATTTCGGAGTCCGGCTTTCCTGTTGGTGGAGAAATCGATATTTGTGTAGATTTTGTTGCGCCTGCGAAACCTGGTAGGTACATATCGTACTGGAGATTGACATCGACGGATCTAGTGAACTTTGGTCAGCAAGTTTGGGTTCTTATTCAGGTTTTTACTCGGCCCTTAGTAGTTCCTGCCCCTTCTCTGCCTTCGTGCTTCTTTTCTTACGGTTATTTGCATGCATTCTGAAATCATGTGCAGGTGGAACAGCCTGTTCAAACCAGTGGCAAGAATGACACTGCTGAAATAAACTTGAACTCACCAGCGGACAGCAACCCTACAACATCAAAGCCTTTCATGGTATAGCCTCATAGAGTTCTCTTATGCCAGTGACTTATGTCGCTTGTTTTCTTATATCTGATCGTTTGCATGCTATATTGATGTGCAGGTGGAACATCCTGTCCAGAACAGTGGCAATAAGCAAACTGCTGCCATAAACTTGAACTTGCCTGCAGAAGGCAGCACCACAACATGGACAGACTCTGAATCAAACTCTGACAACGAGGCAGAAGACAAAATCGACCAGGGTGATGTTCTTCGTGCAGTACTTGGAGCCAACAATCAGGAGGGGTTCAAAGCTGTTGGAAGTGTTGTTCCCTGTGCACCTGCAGGAGTTCAAGTGCCCATCACTGATCCTCACACTTTCTCTGCTGGAACTGTAGCCATGCCTGCTGGTATGCCTGCATCTGAAGCCGCAACGCCACCAAAACCTATCAGTGTGCCGGCGCCCCTACCTGTAGCTACTGCTCCCAACTCAAGTGACGTTGTGCCTGCTGCTGCACCTTCTCCTGATGAAGTCTTAAGCGACATGGAGGAACAGCTTTTGAGAGAGCTGGCAGATATGGGCTTCAGGCAGATGGACCTGAACAAGGATGTGCTTAGGCAGAACGAGTATGACCTCCAGAAGTCCATCGACGATCTGTGCGGCTTCCATGAGTGGGATCCGCTCCTTGCGGAGCTGAAGGAACTGGTACGTAGTGATCCTCATCCTGTGCATGCTATTCCAGCAAAGATCTCTTTAACTTGGGGTTCTCCTTAACTCTTATCCCGTAGGGTTTTGATGATGACGCAGATATGAAGGAGGCGCTCGCGAAGGACGAAGGAGGAAGCATCATCAAGCACATGGCGACGAATCTTCTGTCCAGAGAGAAGGGCCAGTGATGGCCCCTCCCGTGTTCATTTGCTGGAGCGTGATGCCTAGTAGTAAGCTATATATATAGATAAGTAGTATGATGCGTGAAATAAGCTAGACGAACTGAAGTGTGATGCTGCATAATGCAGTGGTACCTTAGTAGTAGAAGCCAGCAGCACCATAGTCTGGCGTTCCGGTGACTTGTGGTCTGCTGTGCGTCGTGGGTGTTCCGTTTGTGTAAAGCATCAAGTGAACCGGTATGCGACTAGTATGGTTTATAACTTTATATGCGTGCCTATGTTCATATTTGTCGTTGCTATGTTCTTCGCTGCAATGGTTGATTTAAGAGTGAGCCGATCTAGGGAATTGCTCATGGACATATATAGTTGTACTCGAGGATATGATGTCTATGACTTGGTTTTCTGGTGGTGGTTCGTCCCACAGTATCATACAGCGGAGGCGCCAAATTTCATTCAGCTCAGTTGCAAAGTAGAGAGTTAATTACACGGTCCTGTCATATTGTATTTTGCAGAATGGAAATAGAAGGACATGAGGGAGGAGAATGAGGTGAACACACACAAATGAAGATAGGTTGCTTTAGGTTTTGCCTGATGTGGGCAGTGACCAGTGCGACACCAGGAAGGATGTGAAGAATTTACCTGCGACCTGGAGGTAGCGTAGAGGAAATTGGCTATAGTGTGCGTGATGTCCAGTGTAAGAGGGGGTGATCAAGCCTCCTGCTTGCTGCAGCCTTGGCTAGAATTTGATTGTCGATGTGCAGAATTCGCCATAGTTGGCCTCTGCTTGTAGAACTGATGACACCAAGGAGGTAAGGCCTGAATCATGATGTTGAACTCCTACCCATTCGCCGTGTAGCAGAGCAACACGCCTATTCCCGTTGCCGTGTCACCTGCAGCGGCCCTTTTTTTTTTTTTTTTTGCATTTCCATGAAACTTCTGCAAATAGATTTGCACATGTTCTGGAATAACCGTTGTTGTTGCCTCATTGGAGGGAGTTGAGGAAGAGCCGGATACAGAAGGAAACAGGAACGTGGTTTGATTGCAGAGTACGGATGTTGTGCTTTCTTATTGTGTGTTCAGGGTGGTATTTGGTTTGGGAAAACAGAAGGAGAATTCACTGGGGATATCATTTATAAATTAGTAGTATATTTCAACTTTTGGCCGCAACATTTACTCTATTTATAATTTCTTGCCACGTTTGTTTTGCATTGTTACACCATTTTTTGATCTTATTTTGTTATTTTGTCAATACTGAAGAGTCGGGCCCAGTTTTTTTCCATTGCCAGCAGCTCTCTCATGCCCGTATCTTGTAGTCTAGGGGCGGATATGTCTGGTTGGCATAGTAGTGCCTCAAACACCCCCGCGCCCGATCGATCGAACGTGGCCATGATGTTGATGACCTCCGAGATGCCCCAAAACTCCAAGATTTCTTGCACACGTGGGCACTCAAAGAAAGCATGTAAAGTATCTTCACAGTATATAGAACAAACCGGACAGAGGCTGCTAGATATGATGCGCCGGTTCGCCAGAGTGCAATGGCAGGGGATTGTTCCATGTAACAAACGCCACGAAAATATCTTCACTTTCGGTGAAACCTTCATTCTCCAAACCTTGGGCCATACCGGATTTATAGATGCCGTACTTTGACCGGTAGTTCTTTGTAATTTCCTCCCATGTTGGAAGTCCCATTCTGTATAATAAGCGGAGCGGACCGTGAATATACCAATCTTCGTATTGTTCCAGGAGACGAAATCCTCCATCAACCCCACTGCCAGTGGGATCTTTAGAATTCTGTTGACGTCAACTGACAAAAACTGAGAACGTAGCAAAGGTTCGTTCCAGGTCTTAGTTGAGGGATCAATTAATGCCGACACAGTAATCAAGCCGTTATTACCCCGATCAGTAATCAATTTCCGGGAGGGGCTGGATGGTATCCAAGGATCCGCCAAAACATTGATATTTGTACCATCACCCACGCGCCAAATATGACCTCTTTTAAAAGTCTGAATTCTAGCCCAGATACTCTGCCAAGTAAAAGATGCACCCTTCTTCAGCGGGGCATTGAGGAGATCGCCAGATGGGAAATATTTTGCCCTCAACACTCTTGCACATAATGAATCAGGTTCACAAAGGAGTCTCCATACCTGCTTCGATAGCATAGCCAAATTAAAACAGTGAAGATCTCTAAAGCCCATACCTCCCTTGTTCTTCGGAATACATATTTTCCACCACGCGAACCAATGCATGTGCTTCTGTCCTTCTTCACCCCCCACAAGTACCGGGTCATCGCATCAGTTAACCCTTTGATAACTAGTTTAGAGAGCTTAAAGACTGACATTGCATACACAGGAATGGCCTGCGCAACAGCTTTTAACAAAACCTCTTTTCCACCATACGAGAGCATCTTCTCTTTGTAACCCCTTAATCTTGAACAAACTCTTATCGACAAGATGCATAAAACAATCAATCCGATCCACTCCCACAAGAGGAGGCAGCCCCAGGTATTTGTTGGTAATAGATTCAGTAAGTATATTCAATTCAGTACACACCACCTCCTTTATTGCCACGTCCGTACAAGGGCTGAAAAAGATGCTTGATTTGTCCTCGCTTACTAGCTGACCCGAAGATTGACAATAGTCTTGTAAAATCTTCTTAAGAGTTTTTGCATTTGCTAGATCAGCCCTCATGAGAATTAAAGAACCATCCGCAAAAAGCAAGTGAGAAATAGCCGGTGTGTTTCTACACACCTTAACCCCAATCAATTTACCAATCTCCTCGTCATGTTTAAGCAAGCTAGTTAAGCCTTCTGCACAAAGGAGAAACAGATAGGGTGAAATAGGGTCACCTTGTCGTAGTCCCCTAGTAGGGGTGATCACCTCCGAATGACCGCCATTGATTCTGATTTTGTAATTAACCGATCGAACGCACTCCATAACTAGAGAAATCCAGTGATGATTGAAGCCCAACCTTTCCAAAACCTTTTGTAAGAAACACCACTCCACACGGTCATATGCTTCATGCATATCCAACTTTATAGCACAAGAACCAAATTTCCCAGTCGATTTCTTCTTGATAGTATGATAAGACTCATAGGCAACCAGGAAATTGTCAGTAATAAGTCGTCCCAGAACAAAAGCACTTTGCGTTAGGGAAATAATTTCAGGGAGGATAGTTTTCAGACGAGCAGCCAGAACCTTAGATATAACCTTATAGATAACATTACAAAGACTAATTGGTCTAAACTATGTTACCTTTTCTGGGCAATCCGTTTTTGGAATTAAGACAATTGTGGTCTCGTTCCAACCATCTGGGATCTTCCTCGCATTAAGGGCTGCCAAAACTGAATCTGTTAGATCATCTCCAATTAGTTCCCAGTATTTTTTATGGAAAATCGCATGGAGGCCGTCGGGCTCGGGAGCTTTGAGGTCCCCAATATTGAAAATTGCTTTTTTAACCTCTTCACGTGAGTATACTGCGCATAGAACCTCGTTCATCTCGGAAGTCACACACGGTTTTATCTTACCAATAAACGATGGGTTTAGATGATCCACCTCAGAAGAAAAGAGACCTTTGAAGTACTTTGCTATGTGTTCCGATAGCACTGTAGGCTCCTCAATCCAATTTTCATGTTCATACTTCAACCTTTTTATCAAATTCTTCATCTTCCTAGCCGAAGCAAAATTGTGGAAAAAATTTGTGTTCCGGTCTCCAAACTTCATCCAGTTAGCTCTACTACGTTGGACCCACATAATTTCTTCTTGTTCGTGAATATTCTCCATCTTCAGTTGGATCTCCTTTTGCCCAGCAGTGGCTTCATCCGATAGAGGCCCCTCCATAATTTCATTCAGCTCCTTTTGAAGATCAGCAAGGCGGGTACGTGGAAGCTGGAGAGTCTCGCGATCCCATGCATGCAGCGCGGAGTGGACCGCATGCATCTTGGATGCGAAATCGCCTGCATGCGCACGTTAGGCCGCAGCCCAGGCAGAGCCCACCACCTCATCGAAAGAATCCTCCATGAGCCATCGGGCCTCGAATCTGCGGGTGACAACAGGTCTAGCTGCTTCCACATTTTCTAAGTAATTAGTATCAATAGTAATTGGCCGATGATCAGATTTTGAGAAAACCTCATGTATTAAATTTGCCATCGGAAACAGGGAAGACCACTCATGTGAGCAAACTGCAGGATCCAAACGTTCCCTGATTCTGCCACGCCTTCAAGTGAAGCCTTCACCGACAAAACCCATATCATCCAAATTGCAATCCTGTAGAGTATCTCTGAATAACTGCATGCAGCTTTGGGGCCTCAAGTTCCCCCCTTCTTTTTCTGAAGCCCATAAGATTTCATTAAAATATCCTATCACAACCCATGGAAGATCTATCATAGATTTGAGTTCTCTGATATACTCCCAGGTTTTGAATTTCCTTTGAGAACTTGGCTCACCATAGATGCATGTTATACGACATCCCGTAGCACAGTGTCCATCTATACGGATGTCCAAGTAATTGTTATGAGCCAAAAAAGACGTGACATTTAGATTATTTCCTCCATAGCAACAACAGTCCACCACTCCTTCCATCACTTTCTAACCATATGGTCAAACATTAGTCTTATTCTCAGATTTTCCGCCCTAGCTCTACTCAGATGTGTCTCGGACAGAAAAAGAACATCTGGTTTTACCTGCCCCAGGATCACCAGGAGTGCATGAATTGCCGAGGATTTTCCCAACCCCGGGCAATTCCAGCTTAAGATTTTCATTGCACCCGGCGGTCATCCTCTCGGGATGCCGCCGATCCATTAGATTTACTCGAAACAGAGGTACCATCTTCTCTCTTATTTCTCTTCTTGTCCTTAGCCACTTGCTCATTTTCCTTCTCCACTGGCCCTAGAGGATTTTCATCAACAGTCATGTCATTAACAATAGCTAGCGCTTTATTGGGTGATGATGATGAATTCTCAAAATTCAGCCTCTTCCTTGCGTTCTTCTCTGCGTCAGACATATCATGATCATTTATCTTCATAGGGCTGGTTCCTGTGTCTAGCAACTCGTCATCATCCCCTGGTGCCTTGCGTTCTGGGTGTCTACGCCAATCTACATAGGAGCCCTTTAAATTGCTAGGCTGAAAAGCAACTGCGTCTACTCCCCTGCCTCCATTAGACGCTCCCGAAAAGCCTCCTCTCAGACCACCACGACCCACTCCAAACCCGCGTGATCGGTTTGGGTTGGCATGTAACCAGTCATCGTATTTTAGATCCTTTTCCTCAAAGATTCCTACTCCACACTCCTTGTGGTTATGACCAAGCAAGCCACATGCAAAGCAAAACATACCTAGCTTCTCGAATTTGACCATGAAAACTGATCTTTTGCCACCCATTGAAACAGAAACAAAACGAGCTAGAGGTTTACGAACATCCTGGTTGATCCTAACCCGAACGAAATCCCCTCTGAACATACCCGGGGGCTGCATCTCAACGCTGATAACATCGCCCACTTGGCGTCTAACCAATTGTTTCACCACAGATTCGTTTCTGAAAGCTTCTGGTATTTTGTGGATCTGGATAGACATATGCATAAATTCCAGCTCAATCTCCTCAGGATCAGAAAAACCATCGTATGGTGCAATGACAACTGCCCAGTCGTGAAACCACCAAGGTCTTTTTTCTGTAATTTTCTCCCAATCGCCGAGACAAAAGCATGGAATCACAAATAGTTTGATACCAACTGGTCGAATTGACACCTCCTTCGCAGGGTTCCATGCTGCCCGCATCTGGAGATCAAAAGCCTCATGGCTAAAACCTTTGTCGCAGTTAACCCTAGCAACCGCCAGCCACCTGGTATTCTCTGAAATATTCACGTCTATGTCCTCAATAACAAGATCATCAAACTCATCTTCGCCAATATCCAGGCGATCGAAGAGGGAGTTTATCCCATCACCCCGCGGGATCTCATAACTAGCCACACCCTCAGATCCCCCCTCTCCTGGTACTGTCCTTCGCAGATCCTTCCTCGCTGCTCCTGAGGTTGAAGATTTGAGATCCGACATGATGCCAAAACCCTAGACGAAAAACTGACCCAAACCGTGGAAGATCCACGGAGAACTATAAGGGCGTTCGTCCCCAGAGGAAAAGAACCCCGGCCCGAGGAGGAAACTGACTCCGATCAGCCTCCTGGTCAGACGAGATCAACACCAGAGAGAAGAAACGGTGACTCGCCGCCTGGTCGTCAGGCGCGAGGACAATAACCCTAGGGGTACTTCGTTGAGTCGGGTCCAGTCTTTAGGATGACAGATGAGCTGACTAGGTAGAATATTGGGATGCGTATTCATTCGGGCATAACGAATCGCCCCCAGCCAGCGATGGCTCATACTTGATCTTATCGTCAAAAATATCGACATGTGTTCCTAGTTTGCTGAGTCCTGCATATCCAGCTAGCTGCAACTTCTTGAGATCATGCAGTATTTTGAGCATGTGCCATGTATACTTGTGTGCCTATTATCTTCAACCTCACAGGCACCACGCTGTCGTTTGCTGCATGAGTGATGTTTATACAGCTTCTAGTGTGAATAAATGGATTCTTTGTATTTTTCTGGACACCTTTTAGCAGTTCAGATGTCCCTTGCAAAAGCTACTGACTTCAACATTGGAAAATATCGCAACCAGGCCTAACTTTCAACAAATGCTAGTAATATATTTCTAGCGCCTAAGTTTTGGACAGCACATTTCAGATTTCACAAGCGCCTTCCAGATTATCACAGGAAGCATGCAAGCAATTGTAGAAGGCTACAAACACATGCAAGCAAGTACAAAAGTGAAGTTTTAAAACCCAGGCTACAGCAACCATGTGCCATCAGTCATCACAGACAGCAAAGTTCACTCTGCAAGTTAAACCTAACACATTTCAGACACGTCCGTCAATCCACCCAGATAGCTAAAAATGTACAGCAGGGGCTGTCGAAGCAGCTCACAGGGGCCCGAGGAAATCACCATCCAGCGTCACAAGGAGCTGGAACTGGCGATCTGCTTCCATCCAGCGGAACCCCATGACTTTGAAGCGCACGATGGTGTCCTTTTCCAGCTTCGAGTGGTCCTTCATGAACATTGGGTTGTCGCCACCGATGTACTTGTACTCGCTCATCAACTTATACGACAGAAAGATGTTTTCTATTGGTCCAGATTTGAGGAACACGCCGTGCTTCAGGATCTTCTCCACACAGCCAACCAAGATCTCACCTCTCATGGGCTTCTGAGTGATGCAGGTAAATGTTACCGGGAAAAGAACATCTCCTGTCAGCTCACGAACTTTCCCTTCAGATATCTCCTTCAGCTCATTGACAGCAATGTAGTAGCCATGGTCCTTGGAGGCCTTCCTGTTTGTTATGTCTTCCAGAAGACGCACGATGACGGACTTGCGGAGCAACAGACCCTGGGGGCTCAGCTGGTCAGGAGAGATCAGCACATTCCAAGACATCTCAGCCTGAAGGAAAACCATGGTCGATCACCTGCAAAAAGTCAAATTTATACAAGATATCAGCCTTTTA
Organism: Alopecurus myosuroides; assembly: GCA_028641055.1. NCBI lineage: Eukaryota > Viridiplantae > Streptophyta > Magnoliopsida > Poales > Poaceae > Alopecurus > Alopecurus myosuroides. Next base: position 202,483,384 of record CM054059.1, read on the forward strand.
GTGGTGCATCAATACTTCACTGAATATCATAGAGCACATGCTTAAGGAATTGCAGGGCATGGACACTTAAAATGTATTTCTTCTGTTACAGAGCACAGACAATTGCAATTTCACTGTCGATATGCCAGCATAAAATAAAATTAGCAGAAATGGAAGGAATAGTAAAGAGTTAAAAATGTCAGCTATAATGTTTTTACTTCCTACAAATGACTGGGTGGCCATGGTAAAATATCAGACACATGCTTCAGGGCAGATAAACTAAAAAATGACATTTCTTCTGTTATGGACATACAATTGCAAATTTATTGCCACAAACAAAACTAAATTAAATTAGGAGCAACAAAAAATATAAAAGATTTAAAAGGAAAAAAAAGTCAGACCATGGTGTTTCTACATTTTATATTAACACCATTATTGTACAACATATTAGGCATCTACACTAAAAGCTCAAATTTACAGATTTTTTCTTCTAATGCCCTACAAAATATACTCTATTTGCGAACATCAACTGTAGAAAAAGTGAAATTTTGGAACTTATATGAATGTATCGGAAAAGTTGTGCTGCAGCATTCTTATATGAAAACTTTGCACAAATGCCAAAATCACACAGTTAAGTATATAATTCCCACATTCTGTTCTCATTACAAAGGGTGGTACCACATTTCACCCGCACAGGAGAGCCAAGCAATCAAACACCTCTATGCACAATTGGCATATGCACTGATGTACCGGTTTTAAACCCCGTGCGGCATGCACCGTGTATGAAGAAGTTTGTTCATCGTAGTTCATTTGCCTAGTCACAACTCCACACCAGAGAGGACATATCTTTTGCGGAAGACCCATAGATGTGGAAAGATAGATTTATCGGCATCCAGAGGCTCCAACTATTATCACTAATAGATTCCCTTCATCATAGATTCTAATCTTAACAGTGGGACATTGTTATGTCGGGCCAGACCTACAAGCCTAGGGCCCAACCTGCAGTAGTTACGTTATTTAAGGAAGTTGTGATTTGATTAGATCTCTTAGAGATTATTAGTGGTTTTCTTGTACCTCGAGTTGATAGGTGAGCCGGCTATATAATGCCTGGACATGGGTTGAATAAAGGAAGCCAAGAGTTATTTCCTATTTACCTTCTTTTACGTGCCTAGCATTAGATTAGATCTAGACTCTACCAATTTGGTATCAGAGCCATCTACGATGGCAGACAACACAATCGAGATCGAGGCTCTGGAGCAGATGAAGATCATCACGAAGCAATTGGAGACCTTCGCACGCCAGCGAGAGGAGGACCAGGTGCTGCTCGCCGGGCTGGTGCAGCGCTTGACGGCCATCGAGCAAAGGCTCCCGGCCTTGTCCCCGCCGCCAGATTCCGCGGATGCAGCAGACCACAACGCCACCTCCACGTCGCAGGCACTCCTCCCCAGCAACGTGTCTCTCCTCGCCAACAGCACCTCTGGTGCCCCCTTGCCCAGCGGGGGAATACCCACTGGGCAGATCGCCCACCCGCACCACCCCCTCGCCTTCCTGCCTGCCGCCGCCTACCTGCCATCGCAACACGACCGTGTTCCGAATCCTACCAACAATCTCCAGGCATATCCCCACTCGCCGCAGCTGCCCTCGCACATCAATCTCAGCCACCTCGCACCCCCATCTTACAACTCCAATCTCATCCCAAATCCCTCCTCAATTTTGCCGCCCACATACCAGCAGCAACCATACCACCCGCAGCAGCCCCAGGTCGCTGCTCCCTTTCCGCTTCCACCTGCCAACAGATTACATACGCCTTTATGGCCACACCATCCTCCTCAAACCATCTATGGATCCACCCCAGACATCACCTCAATTCCGGCCCTGCCTAACCGGCTAACCCTCACATTGGCTCAGGTTCAGGTTCAGGCGTGCCTCGCTTTCACAAACTCAACTTCCCAACATATGATGGCTCGGTTGATCCTCTTGGTTGGCTCAATAGGTGTGAGCAGTTTTTCCGTGGACAGCGCACAGATGAGGCCGACAAGGTCTGGACTGCAGCCTACCACCTCATTAATGACGCTCAATTCTGGTACTTACAGCTCGAGCACGATTTCGGCATGCCAACATGGGAGAAGTTCAAGGAGGCTTGTCATGTTCAGTTTGGGCCATCGATTCGTGCAAATCCCTTGGGCGAGTTGGCGCGTCTGCCGTTCACTTCCTCGGTTGCAGACTACACCAGCAGGTTTCTAGCACTCATGTGTCGCAATAATGAGCCATTAACACCGTCCCAACAACGGTTTCTGTACACAGCTGGGCTGCCTGATGGTCTTCGCATTGACGTCGAGCTTCAACGACGCTCTGACCTCCACAATGCCATCTCCATTGCAAAGGCCTATGAACAGCGGCATATCTCTACAACAACATCACCACACCAGCCTGCTGATCCTACAGGGCCTTGTGCCCTTCTGAACTTCCAGCGGTCAACGCAGCAGCAATACCATCCCCAGCACAACTAGCACTACAATCGACCACTTCAGAGACAACCCCGCCACAACAGGTTCGGCGCCTTACTCCAGCAGAGTTGGCAGAACGTCGTCGCCAGGGCCTTTGCTTCAACTGTGACGATAGGGGTCACCGGTGCGCGCGGTCTTTTTCGAAATCGATTTCGAAAAAGAACTACTAATCCTTAACTTTTCGAGGAATCTTCTTCATCGAGGCTGACGACTACGACCAAGATAGCTCCACAACTGATAACACTCAAGGACCCCTTGGAGGCAATTGACAGCCAACAACTTGTGGGCAAGCTGTTTTTCAAGGAAGGGAGAGATGTTATGTCGGGCCAGACCGACAAGCCTAGGGCCCAACCTGCAGTAGTTACGTTATTTTAGGAAGTTGTGATTTGATTAGATCTCTTAGAGATTATTAGTCGTTTTCTTGTACCTCAAGTTGATAGGTGAGCCGGCTATATAATGCCTGAACGTGGGTTGAATAAAGGAAGCCAAGAGTTATTTCCTATTCACCTTCTTTTACGTACCTAGCATTAGATTAGATCTAGACTCTACTAGACATATCCTAATATAACGACCGAAAGGAAGGAATGTATTTATGATGGCTGTTAACATACTGAACATAGCCTAATTAAACTGAGCTGCATATCTGCTCGAAACTTTGCGCAACATTTTGTTAGAAGGGCATAATAGAATTGCTAACATAATCAATTGATCATGAAAGAAAAAGAACCGGTATATGCGATAACCAAGTACGTTACCTTATCAATAATGCTCTAAACACAGGTTAATTGAGAACCAAGCTCTGGCTTGGTGGCTAGAGCTCATGGTGGTGAGCTCACCCACCTGGGTAAGTCTCAGGGTGCACAGCCGAATTAAACGGGGTGATATCCTCGTGACTACACGCTGGAGAGGTCTCCCCTTCTACCTAACAACTTACAGTTAAAGGAGGGATCCATCCCCCATTAACACCCATAGCATCTACATCCTGAACATGCAACATTTCAGCTTTCAAGGTGAACTTTTGGACCCTGTACCAAATTTTCCTGATCTGGGCACAATACAAATAGCACATCTTTAACACCATTATCAGGGACGCATGAATGACACCCCCTCTCAACCGAAGGACTTTAATCACCGCGTGGGGTTTAGGTAAACCCCCCAAAAAAATTGGGGGAAAGCGGGACTTCGCTAGAATAATCGAATCTATAGCGCGAGGAGAAGGGTCCTCGAGAAGAAGGATTCGGGTTTGGTTGCAAACATTCAGCAACATTAGGGGAAAGACAGGAAAGACCTGGGGATCTCAGAAATTAGGTTAAGGAACAAATAGGCAGGGAGAGAAATGGAGAGATTTAGGCATGGGGGAGGCGGATACCTGACCGCCGCCGCTCGCCGGACCTGTAGTGCCGCCGCTCTACCGCTAGTTCTCGCCGCAGATGGCCGCCGCGCGCAACCTGCTGGTCGCCGATGTGTATAGAGAGAGAGAGGGAGAGAGAGTGAGAGCAGTGCAGAGTAACTAATTTACAGCCAGATACCATGGGGTAGGCATCTGTCCGGAATTACACTGCTGCCACCGCACACGACAGGAGGTTGCTAAACGTTTTTTTGTTCTTTGGCCCGTTTAACTCAAAAAATGTCGGTTCGCCTGGTCATCCTCTTGCTTTGGCGAATGAGGCGATCTAGGGTTTCTCGACGACGTTCTGGCGGCAGCGATCCCCTTCGCCCCGCCCCGACGTTTCTCTCCCCGCCCCAGTCCACGTCCGCGCGCGCCATCCCCTGCAGATCGGCCGGTGGGTTTTTGGACGGTTCCCTGCCGTCTACACCCTGCTGGACACCACGATCGGTTGGCGCGATGACGGACAAGCGAGCTGCAGCGGAGGGAAGTAGCTCCGGTCCCCCTTTGGGCGGTCGGAACCTGGCGATCCAATCTTCGGATCAGTACAACAAGGGAGCGTCTAGCCCTTCAGAACATGGTACAAGCACGACCGCCAGCAAAGGTGTGGCGGATTTGCTCCAACGTTTGAAGCTGACGTCCCAGGAATCCAAGGTTGTTATTCTTGATGAGGAAGAAGACGACCTTGGCTGCCCGCAGTGGACGCTCGTGGGGAAGGTCCTTGCCCCAAATACACTGCATATCTCGACGATCCGATCTACGCTACGTCCTGCATGGGGAAACACTAAAGGCCTTGAACTACATCCTATGGGTGCTAACATGTTTTTGGTTGAGTTCGGCAGCGAGTTTGAGAGGACCCGGATTCTGGATGGATCGCCGTGGAACGTTGGAAAGCATGGGATCATCCTCAATGAGTTTGACCCACAGATGAAACCGGCTGACATCCGATTTGAGTTCCTTACCGTATAGGCTCGTATCATAAACCTTCCCTTCGATTTAATGAACAATAGGAGTGGCAAGACTCTAGCAGAATCCGTTGGTGTAGTGGAGAAGATGGATGTGGATGATAAGGGTCGAGCTTGGGGGAGTATCTTCGCTTCCGTGTCAGTATCAAGGTATCTGAACCACTGATGTGTTATGTGTCAACTTTCTCCCAGAAGAGGCAGGCTACTGACGTGTACGCAGTGAAATATGAATGTTTGCCAATTTTCTGCTTCTCATGTGGTTTAATCGGCCACTCTGTCCTAGGGTGTCCAAATCCTGCTGAACGTGATGCTGATGGCCTCCTCCCCTATCATGGTACACGGCTCCGTGTTCCGGATGATCGCAAGATCAAGTTGGGGACAAATTCGGGGCAGGGATCTACGAGTGATCAGAGTTCCCGACCTCGCAATGGCCACTTTGGCCCCAACATGCAGGCACATGATCCTGCCAAACCGAATGGGAAAGATGGTTATGGTGAAGTGACTTCACCGGTGAAACCTAAAAAACCCAGAGCTCGCAAGTCCAAAACAGTGATTCCTAATGCATCTAGCAAGGCTGCAACTCCTTCTGCGGGGGAGAAACCGCGCAAAAGTGGTCAGAAACGAATAGTGTATATGCCCAAGACCACTGAATTACTTGTTGCACCAAATGCCCTGATTGCCATGGGCACGGAAGTGTTACCCCTCGCTCTGGTTGGAACAGAGGAGGTTTTAGTCTTTGAATCAGACTCACACAAGAAACACAAATCGGATGCCAATGCGACATCCTCGGGATCGGCGGATCAGGCGGCGACTGCAATGCAGTCCCGCCAGACGCAACGAGACTTCTTTGTTGGAACTGCCGAGGATTGGGGTTTGACTCGGTGGTTGGAGAGCTCCGCTAACTAGTGCGGACTTATCGACCCTCCTTCCTCTTCTTGTCGGAGACGAAGATGAAGGATACTAGGGCTCAAAATTTTATGTGGTCTTTAGGCTACTCGGGCAGTTTTGCTGTCAGTTCTACGGGCTTCAGTGGAGGTCTCGCGCTGTTTTGGTTGTCAGATTTCACGGTATCGCTGAATGGCTTCAATTCTCATTGTATTGATGTGTTAATCACGTCAAGTGGGTGTGTACCGTGGAGAGCAACCTTTGTGTATGGAGAGGCACGTAGAGAACAGAGACATGTGTTCTGGGACCTCTTGTGCCGTCTCCGATCGGAGTGGACCGGGCCGTGGATCTGTTGTGGCGAGTTTAATGAAGTTTTGAGCCAAGACGAGCATTCTGGTGTTCGTGAGAGATCTGAAGCCCAAACGACCCTCTTCCGTGACTGTCTGGATACTTGCGAGCTGGTTGATCTTGGCTACACAGGGCCTAAGTACACATGGAATAATAGGCAGACAGCTGAGAGTCACGTAAAAGTTCGACTCGATCGTGCGGTGACTAATGGTGCTTTCAAGTCCTTGTTCGACGACTACCTGGTTGAGAACATTGTCACCACCACATCTGATCACCTAGCCCTCTCTATCAATCTTTCCAAGTTCAGTGATTGTGCTCCGACCCATGTAGTGAATAGGGGCTTTCTCTTCGAAGCAACTTGGCTCCGTGCTCCTGACTATAAGGAAATCATGGAGAAGGCTTGGTCTGATGATGACCATGGGGATCGCTCTCTTATGAGCACGTGGTCCAAATTACAGAAGGTTGCGACAAGGATCAAAGAGTGGAGCCGTGAGTCCTTTGGTATCATTCGCAACAGAATCCGCAAACTTGAACGAAAATTGAAACACCCGCGGATTGATGAGGGCAACTCGCCCGAAATTCCAATGGAGGAGAAGGATCTGTGTGAACTATTCGAGAGAGAAGAAATTATGGCGCGCCAACGTTCCCGTGTGGACTGGTTTGTGCGAGGGAGACCGTAATACTGCTTTTTTTCACGCTCGTGCTACAGCCCGCAAAAAGACCAACCAAATCAAGGTTTTGGTAAGAGATAATGGGGCACAATGTGAGGATCAAGACGGAATTAAAGGTATGGTTCAGGAGTTTTATGCAAATCTTTTCTCCTCTGAACCTACTTTCTCTAGGGATGACATTCTTGAATCGATTCCATCAAAGGTTACTATTCAGATGAATGAAGATTTAAACAAACCTTATACGGATGATGAAATCAAGCATGCCCTCTTTCAGATGGGCCCAACCAAGGCTCTGGGGCCAGATGGATTCCCGGCCCTGTTTTATCAAACTCATTGGGATTTCTTCCAGGAAGATATTTGTCGTGCGGTCAGGACTTTCTTGGAAGGAGGGCAGCTGCCTGAAGGTTTCTGTGATTCGGTAATTGTTCTTATACCGAAAATTTCTAATCCTCAACATCTAAGAAACTTTCGTCCCATTATTTTGTGCAATGTGCTCTATAAAATTGCTTCGAAGGTGTTGGCCAACCGTTTGAAGCTTATTTTGCCGACAATCATCTCTGAGAATCAAAGTGCTTTCGTTCCCGGACGGTTCATCACCGACAATGCCTTGATTGCTCAGGAATGTTTACATGCAACAACATGCGAAGAGGCCTTTGTTTGCATTGAAAGTTTATATGATGAAGGCTTATGACCGTGTTGAATGGGATTATCTAGCTGGGTGCCTTCAGAAACTTGGCTTTTCACATAATTGGATCAGCACCGTTATGAGATGTGTTACTATGGTCGGTTATGCTATTAAAGTTAATGGTGACTTGACGGACCCCGTCATTCCTTCGAGGGGAATTCGGCAAGGGGACCCCATTAGTCCCTATCTCTTTCTTCTTTGTACGGAAGGTTTATCCTGTCTACTGTAACAGAGGGAGGTCCAAGGTACGCTACAAGTTTTATGTAACAGTCGACTTGGCCCCCCTATCACCCACCTATTGTTTGCAGACGATAGTATTTTCTCTGCTCGTGCGAATGAGAGGAGTGTTGATGCCCTGCAGCAAACTTTGCATACGTTTTGTGAAGGATCCGGCCAAAAGATCAACTTGGATAAGTCCTCAATTTTCTTTGGCTCTCGCTGCTCGGATTTGATCAAGAATGTTGTTATGCAGAAACTGGGAGTACACAATGAAGCTCTACAGGAGATGTATCTCGGGATGCGAACTGAGGTAGGACGATCCTCGGTCAGTACTTTCCAATTCCTGCATAATCGTATGTGGCAACAGATGAATGGGGCTTCAGAGCGCCCGTTATCAAGGGCAGGGAAAGAGATTTTTCTTAAATCTGTCATCCAATCTATCCCTACCTTTATTATGAGTTGCTTTCAGTTGCCAGTTTCCAACTGTGTCTCTGTGAGAAGATCCATTGCGAACTTCTGGTGGGGCATTGAAGAGGGGAGAAGGAAACTCCACTGGCGCTCCTGGGAGTGGTTATCCACACCCAAAAACCTTGGAGGATTAGGCTTTCGTGACCTGCTGTTGTTCAATAAAGCTTTATTGGGGAGACAAAGTTGGCGCCTACTGATTGATCCTTCTTCGCTTATTGCTCGGATACTCAAAGCACGGTACTTTCCAAATTGTGACTTCTGGGATGCTCCAAGTCCGCGTACTGCTTCCTTTACCTGGCGCGGTATTCTTTTTGGTCGTGAAGTGTTGAAGAGAGGAGTCCGTTGGGGTATAGGAGATGGCAAGACTACTAAAATTTTGTCTGACAATTGGATTCCTGGTTTTATACCCCAATCAGTTCGTACCATCACACCTATTGATCCTAACCAAACAGTGGATGCCCTCTTCAAGGATGGGTGCAATGAATGGGATTCACAGCTAGTGCGGGCCACTTTCCCTCCCAATATGGCCACTAGTATCCTGCAGATCCCTATCAGTCGCCATGGGTTTCAAGATTTTGCGTCTTGGCCCCATACTCGCTTCGGCACATATACTGTGAAGTCGGCTTATAATTTTATGCGGGCTGATCAGTTTGCTGTTGAACGCAGCTGCTCCGATGGGGGCTCTTCTTCTTCTTCGAATTTTGATCGTGATGCTAAGCAATGGAAGATGCTTTGGACAACTAAAGCACCAGGGAAGATGAAGATCACCCTTTGGAGATTTGCCCACAATTGTTTACCGTGTGGCCATCAATTACAGAAGAGACAGATCCCAAGCCGAACCACTTGCATGATGTGTAATCAACACGAGACGGTGGAACACGCTCTGCTCTTTTGTCAGTTTGCCGATGAGGTGTGGTCAGAGATCAAAAGTGATTTTCCTGTCCACCTTCGGCGTAGTAAGTTCATTTCTCCCAGAACTTGGACCCTGGATTTTCTGGACAGATGTTCCAAAACCGAAGCTACTACAGTTACGGTTACTATGTGGCATATCTGGGACGCTCGGAACAAAGCTCGCGAGGAGGATATTCTGGTCCATCCTCACTCCGTCTCATTGAAGATCAAGGCCTATCTGAACATGATTTTCGTTCACCTCTACAAGCAGCCATCCGTTCACATGTGTGCATCCCCGACTATACCTCACAAGCAGGGGCGGAGCTGCTTAGACTCACCCTGATGCACATGCATCAGGGTCTAAGATTATTTTTAGCCTTACTTAGCACCAAATATTGCATTTTGCATCAGGTTAGGACACTATAATTATTCACTAAATGAAGAGTGCATCAAGGTTACTACTAACCCAGCTCCGCCCCTGCTCACAAGTGGATGCCACCGCCGAAGGGAATCCTGCTTGTTAATGTTGATCGGCGATTTTTGCCCCCTCTCGGTGTATGGGAGCTGGGGTGATGATCCGAGACCACAAGGGCTTATGCCTGGCAGCGTGCCAGGAGCGCATTGAGGAGGTCACCAACCCGGAGATGGCAGAGGCGATTGCCGTCCTCCATGGCATTACCTTTGCGCGACAGGAGGGCTTCTCCAAAATCATCATTGCCTCTGATTGTGCGTTAGTGATCCAGCGTCTAAATTCCTCGACGACGGATCGCTCTCTACTCGGACCAGTGGTGACTGATATCAAGACGGTGGCCATGTCTTTTGCTTTCTTGTGAGTTTACTCATGTTTTTCGTGAGACCAATGTGGCTGCTCATCTCTTAGCTAGATCGTGTGTTTCTATTCCTAGTTATGTGTGGCGTAGTGTGTCACCGGAGTTGATCCGGCAGACAATTTGTAATGACAGTATGATTTCTTGATCAATAAAGTGCACGATTCCCTCAAAAAAACGTTTTTGTTCTTTTTTCTTTTCTGAGATTAGGGTGCTGAACTGCTGATGGTCTGTCATCCAATTAGCATCTCTAGCACTTCCCCTAAAACTTAAATTTGTACATAATCTTTTCAAACTTAACTCACAGTAGTTTGAGGTGTTTGAAACACTTGCAAAGTAGCCATAGAGAAGGTAGCGTTTGCGAAAAGGTGAAATGGATCTTCAAATAGCCTCCTCCGAGCATCTCCAACCACAACCCTCAAAGTGATCCTCTTTGTCCGATCACCCACCCAGCCACAACCTCCAAACATGCCGCATCCGTCCGGGCTGAGGGAAAGCCCATATGTGGGAGGGTTCGGGGCCGCCCGGGGCGTGCCGGCACGCGGTCGCTGACACCGCGGTCCCACACGGAGTCGACTAACTGGCGCACCGCTCGCATTCATGGCGCACCGGCCGGCGCGCCGCCCGAGGAAACCTTCTCCGACTATAAAAGGGAGGGCCGAACCCCAAACCCTAGCCACATTTCCCTCTCCGCCGAACCCTAGCCGCCGCACCACCATCTTCCTTTGCTCCGGCATAATGCCTCATCGCCTTCCCACCCCCTACTCGATGGTTACGCCGAGGAAGTGGGCCGCCTACTGCCGGCAGGCGATGGTGGAGGAGGCGGAGGCGGCCTAGGTGCAGGCGTCGCCGTAGGTCGGTGTCGTCGAGCTGGGAGGGCCGCAAACATCGTCGAGGTAACGTGGGAGCAGATCCGTGAGCACCTCGCCACGGAGGCAGCCGACAAGCTCCTCCTCCGCTAGTTCCTCGAGAACGACTGCCTCGTGCGGGAGCACATCGACGCGGCCGTCCAGATCGCTGATGCCCGTACCGACGGCGAGGATCCAGGAGAGGACGATGACATCTCTGGCCGAAGCTTCGACCCTGATTGTTCCGAATCCGATGATTCCGGCGTCATTGTGCTTTCCAATGATGAGTAGGTAGTAGGAAAACAAGTAGCACTACGCTACGTACTAGTAGTTTGCATGGTTTGTAGTAGTTTGACATCTGTAAAATGAGAGCTATGGATGGATTTGCCCGTTTTTAAGTTACCCGATCACTGTCCTGCGGACACGTTCGGGCGTGTCCGCGTACAGTTTAGCAGCCGATTTTAGATCTCCGGTTAGAGATACTCTTAGTCCTCCGTGAAGGGGAAGGATGAACGCGAATAGCATTCGCTGAGTATGGAAATAATATAGTGAATAAAATCTTTTTGGAGGGAGTACTGAAAATTTTCTTTGGTGCAGTGATCTCTTTATTTTATTTTATTTTAAATCATATTTACTAGTATATGTTTAAGATTTTTTTTTAAAAAAAATCTATATATAGTCAATGATGTATAATACAAGAATGTAAAATCGCAATGCCAAAATTCGAATTTTGGGCTACACAAAAATAAAAATAAAAATAAAACAAATGCTGACTGAAATATGCATTGCTCACTATAGTCAGATCCATATTTCTTTCATTATCGTGTAGATCTGAATATAAAGTATTTTAAATTAAGATTTTGCATGTTCGTGGGATACACCTTCGAGTACATCTAGAGTTATTTAACAATTTTTCAAAACTTATAAGCATGCCTTTCGATTTTTTTTAAAGGTCGCTCGGAAAGGCAGGACTATTCAAGACCAAGAGGCGTCTGGAACCTTTCTATTGCCAGACGCCTGCATGTAGGTTGTGCTGGTTTTATGTTTTCAGTTGCTTTTGGACCGGCCGTTTGTGTGTGCGACATGTTTGGTGGATTATGATAGTTGCCCGTTGACTGTGACCCGATTTTGCCAAGGGCAGTGCTGGGCGTCTCCTGGGGATGAAAAATTTTCATCCCCGCATCCCCCTGCTGACACGTGGCAGTTTTTGCCTAAAAATCTGTATATGTTCTGTGTAGCAAAAAATCCCCCCGCTTTTGCTCCTATGTAGCAAAAAACGGTTTGGGCAAAAAAATAAAGAAAATGTCAGACCTCGCCGGAGAGTTCGCCGGAGTTACTGTCGCAAAAAATCGTGCTACAGTGGCAAAATTAATTTCGTCGGAGACATCGCCGGGAGACTTTCGCCGGCGATCGACGGAGAACTATCCCTGTGCAAAAAAAATTGTACTATTATAGAAAAAAAAATTATTGTAGCAAAATAATTATTCTATTATAGCAAAATTTTGACATAGCCGGAGACATCGCCGGAGATCTGGTAGCAAAAAATTTGCACAAAAATAGCAAAAAGAAAAAGACTATGTAGCAAAAATTTCGCGCGCTGAGCACCACCGCCGGTCTTCAGTAGCATCGTAGCCAACCCATGGGAGCACCGCGGTGGTCCGACGGGAGCATCGCCGGTCCTCGCACGGAGTACTCGTTGGGGACCTGCCTCCCAGCGGCGGCGAGCAAGCAGAGAGGAGCGGGAGGTTGGGGACTAGTCCACAGGCTGGCGAGGGACCTTGGCCAGCCACTCGTAGCACATCCGGCGTCTTGGTAGCACCTCCGGCCGTCTTGGTAGCATCAAGGGCGGGAGGCACGCAGGCACATCAAAGGGCAGCGCCCGTGGTCGTGGCTCAACCGGCCAGGCCGGAGTTCGCGGAGGAGGCCGTCCGGCGACGGTGGCGCGCCGAGGAGCCTTCTGGCGATGGTGTAGCGCCGGGGAGACGTTCCGCGCGGGCATGGGACGACGGCGCCACGGATCGCCGGGTCCTCTGCTCCGCGCTCGATCCCCGCGTGGAAGTTGCAGCCGCTTCCCCGTGCGGTTTCTTCCTCCTCGGGGATGGACGCCGGCTGACGAAGATATGGATCCTGGACCCTGCGAATAAGGACACCCCCTCTCAGGCCCAAGGTTAAAGGCCGAAGAAGAGGAGCCCTTGGAATACTCCAGAAGGCCCACGTGAAGCCCACCCGCACTAACTTGCGGGTTAAGATAGGAAACATGTAACCGACCTAGTTAGAGTTCGAGTCCTCTCCGGGTAGGATTCGAGACCTGGCCATCTATATAAGGCCAGGAGAGCCCCCCCGGAAGAGGACCAAGCAACACCTCACCATCGAAACCTTGAACTCGAGACCTTACTCTCGATTCGAGCGCCACCATTGTAACCGATCTTTCCATCAATACAGATCGACAAGAGGCAGGAGTAAGGGTTTTACCTCTACGAGGGCCCCGAACCTGGGTAAATCTCGCCCCCTGTCTAGCCGACGATTCCACCAGCGCTCATGAATTCTCCTAGTCGAAACCCGATAGGGTCACCTAAGGGATTTGTAGAGTCAGAGATTCGACAATTGGCGACGTCTGTGGGAACGACGGGCGCTGGATCACCGGCATCTTCGGCTTCATCGACAACCCACTCTCGTTGGAAACCATCGACTACGGCTCCGAACAATCCTATACGGATCGGATCTGTCGTGGTCACACCTCACTCGCCGGAATCGCGCCCGGTATTCGAGGATCTGGAGAAAAGCGTCACCTTGACGTTCGGGAGCCTAAAATTCGTGACCAACAGGGACGGAATCCTCCATTTCTCGGATGAATCGAAAACTGAATCTGGAGCTGTCGACTCACGCCGTCATCTGGAGAAAAGCGGCGAGTCCATCCGCTTTAACGCCAACGACTATCATACCCTCTCGACAGAGGAACCATCAAGAATTCAAAGAAACTTCCGACCTACGCCTAGGACGCACGAGCCTCGACTGGCTCAAGTCTGCATGGCAGGATCGGAACAAGCCTCGGAAACAGAACACAGCGCGGCAGAGCGCAACATAATCGGCGTCTCACGGGAATCCTGGAACCGAGCAAAGGAGGCTATGCGAACGAGCAAGCCACCCGCAGCCGGGGCCTCACACGAAGACATGGTTGCCTACCACTATCACCTAGTGAGAGCAGCCACGACTATCAAAGACGCTCGGATAGATCTGGCCCGCCGAAGAAGAGCGGCGGACGAGTCGAGCCAAAGGCGAGCCGGGCTGTCCATAACACCCTCGGTCGGAACCCGACCCGCGAGGAAGGGACACACATCTACATCCAGGAACAATGAGTCCCTAGCCGGAACCAGCAGATCGATCACTCCTTCTCTCATGCGAGTCGATGACGATGGCAATGTCTACCCGCAAACTCCTGCTGCCGTGGTTCTAGCCGCAGCAACTTATATGGAGATGAACCAACCGACGGAAAGCGATCCTCGGGCGGAACAGTATAAACAAGTGCGCAAGGGATTAGGGCTGGCGGCCGCAAGGCTCGCCGCTTATGATCGAAAGAAGGCCGCAGAGCAGCTGGAGAAGGAACAGGAGAAGGAGAAAGACAAGGATAGGGAAGCATCCCGCAAACGTAGGAGTTCTTCGCCAAGAAGGTACAGGTCACCACGTCGTGGTCGAGGAAAAGAAGCACGGCGCCATGATGACAGTCGAAGTAGCAGCAAAGGCAGTCCGAGAGACAAAAGCTCGCGGCACCATAGCAGCCGCTCGTGAAAGCGAAGCAAGGAACCAAGGAAGGATGCTGACCGAGACCGGCCAGAATACGACGCGCGATCAGATCTCGCTCAAAAAAGGGTGGATAAGGCGAGGGCTTCGCGATATCGCGAGCGCTCTTCGTCCGGCTCCTCGGATGACGAAACCTGCGGCGCTCTCTGCTTTGCCCGCAGTATCCGCGAGGCGCCTCTACCCAAAAGATTCAAGCTTAGCACGGAAGTAACGAAGTACGACGGCTCACTCGAGCCCTCTCAATGGCTAAGCGATTACCTCACGGCAGTAAAATGCCAACGTGAGAATAAAAACACGGCTATGCAATACCTCAATTTGCATCTCACCAGCGCGGCCCGCAGTTGGCTGGAGAGACGACCAAAATCTTGCTACGCATCGTGGGATGACTTGCACCACGATTTCTGCAAAAATTTCTAGTCGACTTACAAGAGGCCAGCCACCATTGAAGAACTGCGAGCATGCAAGCAAAAAAGTGGCGAATCCACCCGCGAGTACATCCAGCGATGGACTACGCTCAGGAATACCGCAGGAACCATCTCGGAAGAAGTAGCGATTGAAGCCTTCGCAAAAGGCGCCCGAAGAACGACTTTCGGAGAAGAACTGGGCAGAGCCGCATCCAAAACTATCGGGGAGCTGATGAACATAGCCGAAAAATGGGCTAACGGAGAAGATGCGGTGCGCAATGAGAGAGCATCATCACATGCGCATGATGAAGACCGTCATGGTCGGAGGAAGAGGAGAAAATATTACGATCACGAGGACAGAGAGGAGTTGGTAGCAGCGGAATTCACGCGAAGCCGCGACTCCGGTCGCCGTGGGAATCGCGAGTGGAGACCAAAGGCTGAAGAAAAATCACCCGAGGAAGACCTCGATGGATACTGCTCGCTACATCTATTTACAGATAAACGCACGGGCAAAACTAAGGCAACGCACCTTCTTAAGAATTGCCGAAAGTTTATTGATATCTCAGAAGCACTCGCCAGGAAAAGATCTGCAAACATGCAAAATTACCCACCGCTTCCAGGAGGAGGCCACCAAGGATTCCAGCCGCCACAACCCCCACCTCCACCAGCAAATCCAAACACGGCATTAGCTGCGCTACCTGCACCACCAGCACAAAACTCCGGGGCCAACGCGTACCCGAATCCAGCAGGGCAACTCGCGATGATCCAGAAGGTATGTCCATCCCGCAGAGCTCAAAAGACTAACACAAGGCAATTGTGCATGGTCGTGCAGACACCGCCAACAAAAACATAATACTTGAAGATGGCGGACCAGCCAATAACATTCTCGATGAAGGAACACCCGCCACGAGTCTATCGACCAGGACACGCCGCCCTTGTTATCCAAGCACAAATTGGCAACTATGACTTGGCCCGCGTATTCATGGACGATGGCAGTGGCATCAACATTATCTACGCGGATACACTCCGTCGGATGAACAGGACCTTGGACGGCCTCCAGGAATCAGAAACATCCTTCCACGGGATAGTTCCAGGAAAGGCAATCCGTCCACTCGGAACAATCAACCTAGAAGTTGTGCTGGGCACCAAGAGCAACTACAGAAGAGAATTCCTCGACTTCGAAGTTGTCGATTGGCCTTCGCAGTACCACGCCATTCTTGGTCGAACAGCGTTCGCCAGATTCATGGCAGTACCGCATTACGCCTACCCGAAGCTCAAATTACCTGGAGAACATGGCGTAATCACCATCGACGGAGACTTTCAGAAATCCAACAAATGCGACATTGAATTCAATGAGATCGCAAAATCTTTCGGGATGCAAGAAGAACTTCAAGAGCTGGCAAAAACCACGGATCACTCCGTGATGCCCCTCACGAAGAAAAACGCGCCTGAACTGGAATTCAGCGCTAACAGTGACACCCGAAAGCATCAAGTACACCCGACAGATTCTGCGAAGACAGTGCTGGTTTCCACCACCCTTCCGCAAGCATAGGAAAGCGCGCTCGTCAAACTCCTCCGTGAGTACTGGGAAATTTTCGCCTGGCAGCCATCAGATATGCCAGGAATACCCAGGGAGTTTGCCGAGCACTCACTCGAAGTCTTTCCAGATGCCAAACCCATCAAACAAACTACTCGACGATTCTCAGAACCCAAGCAGAAGGCACTTGGAGAAGAAGTAAACAGATTGCTAGCAGCAAAATTCATCAGGGAGATCAAGATATCCACTTGGTTAGCAAACCCGGTGCTGGTCCCCAAAAAGAACACGGACATCCTTCGGGTATGCATTGACTACACATCGTTAAACAAGCACTGTCCCAAGGATAACTTCCCCCTCCCGCGAATCGACCAGATCGTGGACTCTACGGCAGGCTGTCAACGCCTATCTTTCCTGGACGCCTATTCGGGATATAATCAGATCCAGATGAAATGGGAGGATGAAGAAAAAACAGCATTCATCACACCACACGGTGTATACTGCTACACGAAAATGCCCTTCGGGCTCAAGAACGCAGGCGCAACATACCAGCGCTGCATGCAAAAATGCCTCGCCAAGCTCATTGGCAAGAACTTACAAGTGTACGTTGACGACATAGTCATCAAGACTCGAGTTGAGAGCACACTCCTCGAGGATATTAAGGAAACATTCGACGCCCTCAACGCATACAGGATCAAGCTCAATCCAACAAAATGCGTCTTCGGCGTTCCAGCAGGGAAACTTCTCGGGTACCTGGTATCCGCTAGAGGCATCGAAGCTAACCCAGAGAAAATACAAGCAATATTGACAATGAAGGGGCCAACTAATCTACGCGGAGTCCAACAGCTCGCAGGCCGACTAGCCGTCCTGAGCAGGTTCATCGCACGATTGGGAGAGCAAGCCTTACCCTTCTATAAGCTGCTGAAGAAGACGGACAAATTCGAGTGGACACCAGAAGCTAAGCAAGCATTCGCGGACTTAAAACGATCGTTGCAAAGTAGGCGAGTCCTTGCAACACCGCAAGAAAGTGAGCCACTCTACTTGTACCTAGCCGCCACAAACCAGATCATCAGCACAGCAATCGTAGTCGAACGACCTGAGGAGGGCAAGGCGTACGGAGTTCAGCGACCAATCTTTTACATTAGCGAAGTACTCTCGCCATGCAAGCAACGATATCCTCATTACCAGAAGCTCGCATATGGAGTTGTTCTTACAACCCGAAAGCTCAAGCACTACTTCCAGGAACACGCCATCACAGTGGTTAATGATGCGTCACTCGGGACAATCATGAACAACCCCATGTCATCCGGAAGAATAGCCAAATGGAGCATCGAGTTGGGCGCCTGGGACATCACTTATGCAGGGCGCAATGCAGTCAAATCTCAGGTACTCGTGGAATTCCTAAGCGAATGGACAGAACTACAAACGCCCGGACCACCTGAGTACACGAGCAATTGGATAATGTACTTCGATGGGTCCGAAAGAAACGAAGGAGCAGGAGCTGGAATTGTCCTCATATCGCCTCGGGGAGACAAGCTGCAATACGTCCTATGATTGGACTTTCCACCAGATGATCCAGCATCCAACAACGACGCAGAATATGAAGCCTTGTTGCATGGGATGAAGATGGCAGTCGCCTGTGGAGCTACTCGATTAATGATTTACGGCGACTCCAATCTCATTGTGCAGCAGACAATGAAAGAATGTGACGCAATTGCTGAAAACATGGTCGCGTATCGCGACATGTACAATCTACTCGAAGGAAGTTTCAAAGGGGGCGAGCTGAAGCACATTGCAAGATCAAGCAATGAAGAAGCAGATAGGCTGGCAAACATGGGTTCCACAAATACACCCATACCGCCAGGAATATATTTCGAACGGATGATCAAGCGATCGGTCAAAGTCAAGAAAGCTGCAGGAACACCCACAGTGCCAGAAACAGAGGTCAGCCCGCAAGTCGCCATTATCGAGCTTACCCATAACATATCACGACAGGTTTTTCTGGTCGAGCCAGTCTGGACGCAGAAATATCTCGACTACCTGACCAACAGACAGCTCCCGGCCGATCCACGCGAGGCTCGACAAATAATGAGACGCAGAAAATCCTTTCGGGTAGTCAACGAAGAATTATACAAACAAAGCATCTCGGGTATACTTCAGCGCTGCATCGCACCCGAAGATGGCAAAGAATTACTCCAGGACATCCATCAAGGAGACTGCAGACATCATGCTAGCTGGAAAACAATCATGGGAAAGGCCTTCCGAGCAGGATTCTACTGGCTAACAGCAGCTACCGATGCAAAGGACCTGGTCGAACGATGCGATGCTTGCCAGCGATTCGCACCAAGACCACATGCACCTGCTACGGAATTGCACATGATACCCATTGCCTGGCCCTTCGCACAATAGGGGCTAGACATGGTTGGACCACTACGCAAGTCCACGCCGGGTGGGTACACACACTTGCTGGTCGCAGTCGACAAGTTCACCAAATGGATCGAGGCCATGCCAGTAACTTCGGCTAGCGCCCAATGTGCCGTCAAGTTCCTCGACTCCATTGTATGCAGATTTGGTGTGCCACACGACATGATTACAGACAATAGTACAAACTTCACAGCAAAGGAAACGCAACAATTCTGCGAGAAAAAGGGCATCAACTTCAAGTTTGCTTCAGTTGCCCACCGGCAAACGAACGGACAAGTCGAAAAATCCAACGGCTTAGTTTCAGCTGGCATAAAGAAACGCCTACTCGATCGTCTACACCCCGCAGCAGGACATTGGGCCGAAGAGCTACCCTCCGTACTATGGAGCCTCCGCACAACTCCAAACCGATCCACAAAATACACACCATTTTTCATGGTATACGGGACAGAAGCAGTCCTTCCCGAAGATGTTAGATTCAGCGCCCCACGAGTTGTGGCTTACAGCGAAGAAACCTCCAACAAGGCACTCGCGGAAGATATGGATGCACTCGACGAGATGCGTGACATCGCGCTCGCAAGATCCGCAGTATATAAGCAATCACTGCGAAACTATCACAGTCGACGCATACGCCACAGAGCATTCGCGGTTGGAGATCTAGTGCTGCGGCTCAAGCAGAAGGAAGGACACAAGCTCGAGCCACCCTGGGAAGGACCCTTCATCATACACGAAGTCATCCCAGGCGGAGCCTACAGGCTGAAGAATCCATCGACTGGAGGAATCTATTCCAATCCTTGGAATATCGCACACCTCCGCAAATTTTATCCCTAGATTTATATGTTCTCACAACAAATAAGGCTATACTAGCCACTCCTGTAGCCCGAATACATGACTTCTCAGCCATAGCAATAAAATACATGGTTTCTCAACCATATTTACTCGAAGATTATTTCTTCTTACATGCTAAATAGTTACAGGTACACACCCCATAAACACACGGGGGCTACGCCTACAACTAAGTATCACAAGAAAATTTATACACACAAGGTTACACACCTTATAAACAGTTTTTACAAGCTATACAGCATCACAGAATGTACACATTCAACAATCAATCATGGCGATAAGCATTCTCAGTCGCCAACACTCTATCTACTTCCTCAGAGGTCAGTCGAATGATTTTCTCCGCTGCAGGACGAACAGCATCGTAATGCGGAGAAATATCATCGATTGGGCCATCTGGGAGCCTAGCTACGGAGTTAAAATTTACTTCAGGATGCCATATTCGGACAAATGAGAGAGCCACCACCGCGCCGCAAGTCATCTGGTTGCGCACTCACTCGCGAATTTCTCCCTCTTGCCCGAAGAGCCCAAGGAGATACCTCCAGTCTTCAGGACCCCTTTCAAGCGGGTAGAATGCAGCGTTCATCGCGATCAAGACCTCGTGAAAAGAACTCACGAGAACTTTTACCTGGGAGACACGGAACTTCAAAGTAGCTAACACAAAACCTCGGCTGCGATCAGACCAAAAATTATTCGCATGAGGCATTGAGCTGCCAGCTTCTTGAAGAATGTGGTTTTCTACCCACTGTTTTTCCTCCCTATCATCCGGTTTAACAACTGAAAAAAATATGCGTGATCAGATAAGGAAACAAGACAAATAAGACCTGGGGGCTGTATTACTTACACAACAGTTCCCTAGCAAGGGAAGCCAGCTCGTCCATCACAAACTGTTCGCGTTCAGTCGCCAGTTTTTGCTTGGACTTCGCCACATCGGCTACCCCACGCAACACTTTCAGCCTGCGCTCGCCATCGGCTACACGATCACGGAGACCCGCCAAAGTCCCAACAGCGGCAACAAGTGGATCAGCTCGGGCAGCAAGTCCACTTGAGGGTACTGCGACAAACCCAGTAGCCTGGAAGAGTACAAGGAAAGAAGTAAGACGCCCTATTCGAAGTATCTCTAGTCGCACATTTGACGAGTGCTCGGGGCTACTCCCATCGGGAGAGAATACACAAACTACAAGAAGTAATTTCCAGACGAACATTTCGATTAAAGACAATGAAAATACGGGAATACATCCCAAGGTTCATTACATTCAAGAGGGAAAATAAAAACAAGACTACGAAGCTACAGTGGTGCTCCCGCTAGCGGCAGTCGCCCCTCCTTTGAGTCGAGCAAATAGCTCAGACAGCTTCCGAGCAAGGATGGCGGCTTCCTCGCCAAAACGAGAGAGCCGTACCTTTTTGCCCGTGGAGGGGTCGACTGGAAGAGCCGAGTAGGCTTCCTCCAAACCGTTGACTCCATGCGCCAGCGCGAACTGGATCGCAGTCTTTGCGCCAGACTCCGACTGGGCGACCGCGTAGGCATCCAAGAGATTGCTCTTCGAAAAGATCTTCAGCAAGTCGTCTAGCGCGGATGGAGGCGCAGCGTTGGAGAGGAAGCGACCGTGCAGTTGCGTCAACACGTGAGTGGCATCGCCAATCAAGGAGCAAACTCCTTCGGCGTGCATCTTGAGTTGAGCAAGAGTGTCGGTTAGCACGTCTACCCGCTGGATCCCAGGGATCTCCAAAGGAACATCCAGAAGACCTGCAAAAGAAAAGAATGTCAAGACTTGGCAAGTTCAGCGGGATAAAAGATGAAATCACGAGAGCCTAAATCACTTACCCGCGAGACGCTCAGCAAGGGGACGGAGGAACGTGACAAGGTCAGCATCGGCCTTATTGCCAGCATCCTCTTGATCCTTTAGAGTTTTCCGCGCATCCGCGAGTTGCCTTTCAAGATCCTCCGATCGCATGCGGGAGGCCTCCAGTTCTTGTCGGATAGCCGCCAGATCAGCCTCCTGAGTGGTTACCCGCTCAGAGAGACTGTCCTTCTCGGACTCCGAAAATTCGAGTCGAGCTGCATAGTGACACTTGTCAGAAATCAAGAATTGAGGAAAGAATAGGAACAAGAGAAGATGATAAGACTTACTCTTAAGAAGCTCGTTATCGGTGCAGAGTCGACTGCGGTCTGATCGAAACGACTCACATTCCGACTCGGCAAGAACAACTCGGCGACCAATCGCCGCAAGAGAGTCAACAAGCGACTACAAAAGTACAGAGGTAGAAGAATTAGAAGATATAAACTGGAGCCTGTACCCGATTGAATTCAATCGACTACAGCCTCGGGGGCTACTCCCATCGGGAGCACTGTCGCGCACCCGATAAAAATATCATGACAAATGACAAAGTTTACCTGGCCCGTGGCGCGGGAGAGGGGATCTGCGGAGCTGTCCGTCACCTCTTTCGAAGCTGAAGTCCTGGCGGCAAAACTAGGAGCTTCATGTTCCACAGTCGCCGCATTGGGGGCTGCGCTGGGAGAATTCTGGACGGTGCCAGCAGTGGGAGTCTCACCCGCAGCTCCTGCTCTATTCCTCTTTTCGGGAGGAATGGAAGAAGCGTACCTGCGAGGACTGATGGTTTGCAGACTGCAACAAATAAACATCAACATAGGTGCAAAGAAAAATGTTCGACTAAGAACGAGGAGAAGAACTTACTCATCGTCTTCATCTTCATCCAGCAAATCCGCGTTCCAAGCGGTTGCGATTACTGGGAATGAAGGGGAAGGGGCGAGTGAGCGAAGTGGAGTCGCGGAGATAGGAGCCTTCCCAGGCGATTCCTCCAAGGAGTTATCCTTGGAAGTAGCCTCGTTATCATCCACCCGACGACGCTTGTGGTGATGGAGGCCGCCATTCGAGCCCTCTGCACCATCCGAAGAATCGTGCTCGGAGCTTGAAGAAGCATCGGCGACACTGGTATCGGCTAAGCCGTCCAGGTGACTCGCCAATAACTCTGAGGCGTCCTCTCCCGCAACTGGCGGGTAGCAGTTCGCCACTGCTACACTCTACAAAGAAGGCAGAAGAAGGCCAGAAAAAATTCAATCGACTAAAGTTCAGAGCAAGGAAGAAAATAATAGAAGACAAGAAGGGTAAACTAACCGCGGCTGGTGGAGGTCTCGAAGCGTCGAAGGCTTCGACTGTGCAGTCGGGGAACTTCTCTCCCACCTTCAATCTAGTGATAGCCGCGATTTTTTTCTCGAACTCAACGTTCGAAAGCTCCTCGCGGCTCACTCGGATAGGATCCTCAGAGCCTTGGTATTCCCACATGGTGGAAGGCCTTTGCTGCAGAGGTTGGATCCTGCGCTTCAGAAAAATACTCGCCAGGTGCAGCCCGTTGAGCACAACTCCAGCAGTTTGATCCCGGAGAGCGGACACCCTTGCGAGTAGGGGTGTAACGACCTGAGTTTCTTCGGCTGACAGCTTGTGCGCCCAGGACTTCCGCCTCTTCAAAACAGCGAACGGGTGGAATTCTACGATCCCACCCGAGCTGTTGTCGATGACGTAAAACCATTTTTTCCGCCAGCCTTGGGCGGAGTCGATGAAGTGCATGCTAAAGTAGCTGCTCTCCAGTCGCGCTTGGATCCCGAAGCCACCTGTGCGTAGCGGCTCGCCAGGCTCGGAGTCTACCCGCGATTTCTCGCGAAAAATCCGAACTTTGAAGAGGGCCTTCCAGAGCGCCCAATGTGGGCGAATGCCAAGGAAGCATTCGCAGAACACGATGACGCACGATATGTGCTGCACCGCGTTCGGAGGAAGATCGTGAAGATGTATGCCATAGACATACAGCAACCCGACTAGGAAAGGATGGAGAGGGAAGGAGAGACCCCGAGACACGTGGTCCGCAAAGACCACGCGCTCGTTCGACTGCGGGTTTGGTACCTCTTCTTTCTTCCCGAGGCGCACCCGCTTCTCAGCTTCCGCCGGCAGCAGCCCCTCCCGCTGCATCTCTTTGATGCTCTTCGCGGTGGTGTTGGGCGAACGCCAGTCGCCAGCACGGGGCGCAGGTTGCGCGGAGCCTTCTCCAGATGCGGAAGTGGCAGCGCGACGTCTTTTGCCTCCAGCCATGGCTGACAGCGCGAGCTTGAGCACGAGAAGGAAGATGGGCGCGAGGAAGGAGATGGATTGAAGACGAAGGCTGGGAAAGTTTTACCGCAGCGCTAAGTCCCGTATTTATACACGGAGCGGATCAGTCCCAGCCATTCGATGCACTACGTGGCGTTTATCGCAGCCACCGCGTGTAAAGATGAAACGAAGAGACGGTGAACGCTGTTCCGTGCCACGATCTTAACAGAAGATCGTGCGCATTTACTGCACGGTTCGCGTAAAAACCGGGAGCGGCGTCTCGTTTCCCGGTCAAAAAGCTGACTAGGTGGGCCAGCCCATCTGCTACCACTCCGTCACGTCCCATCGGGAAACGAGACGCATCATCAAACTCAAGAATCTTCGAATGGAATATTCAAACACGAAAACAACTTCGTACGAAACTCCTTCGAATAAAGGCGATCCTTTTGTGAACAAATCATGGAGCAAGACCTCTTTAAACAAGAGAGAAATACCCTATACACGAAAACTCTTTCGTACGGGCACGACATTCCAAACATGAAAACTCTTTCATATGGGCATAACTTTCCTCAGCACGAAAATTCTTTCGTATGAAGCTCAAACAATCACTCGGGTAGGCAGAATCTACCTCTTTTCACACATGATATTTTTACATCATAAAAACCTGGATTGTTCAGCCGACTAGGCACATCCGGATGCCATATTCTTCGAATATGAAGGTAAGACCCAAAAAGATCTCTCTTAAGGGCCTGGAATCGCACTCGAAAGCTGCGTCCTCCGGTATGATTCCGTGTCAACAACACGAAGAAAAATCCTAGCGGACGCGCCGGGTACCCCCATAGGTTAAGTTCGACTCGATAAGTCCACAACGGCCCAGTCGCAACAATCACCTTATCGGGTTCGAGTCGGAGGTCTCGAATCTGTGTAGGGCAGGAATGTTTTTTGCCCTAGTCGCAATTAATTGGCCCTGATCTCTCGGGAGAGCCAAGCTACTGTGCCACATCCTTCTGCGATAAAAGCCGCAAAAACAGGCACCTGCTCGATACTCGAGCATGAAGACTCGTTGCACATGGAACACACCCTTTAAACAGGAAACAACCAAGCTGGTTATCCATAAGAAAGGAAGACCAAGAAAGGTTTGACCGTCTACTCGACTGGAAAAATCCCACTCGAGCAAACGCTCGGGGGCTACTGACGAAGATATGGATCCTGGACCCTGCGAATAAGGACACCCCCTCTCAGGCCCAAGGTTAAAGGCCCAAGAAGAGGAGCCCTTGGAATACTCCAGAAGGCCCACGTGAAGCCCACCCGCACTAACTTGCGGGTTAAGATAGGAAACATGTAACCGACCTAGTTAGAGTTCGACTCCTCTCCGGGTAGGATTCGAGACCTGGCCATCTATATAAGGCCAGGAGAGCCCCCGGAAAAGGACCAAGCAACACCTCACCATCGAAACCTTGAACTCGAGACCTTACTCTCGATTCGAGCGCCACCATTGTAACCGATCTTTCCATCAATACAGATCGACAAGAGGCAGGAGTAAGGGTTTTACCTCTACGAGGGCCCCGAACCTGGGTAAATCTCGCCCCCTGTCTAGCCGACGATTCCACCAGCGCTCATGAATTCTCCTAGTCGAAACCCGATAGGGTCACCTAAGGGATTTGTAGAGTCAGAGATTCGACACCGGCCGCTTGGCCTTCATCGCTGCCGCGGCGTCGGTGGCGGGCGCGCGTGACAGGACGCCTTGGATCATCACGTCAGTCTCACGGTCTCGGCCGATAATTTGGGGTAAGGCCGAGGGAGCGGGCGGGCGTGACGGCGAGGGGACGGCGTCGCTGGAGCTCGATTACTATGGCCTCTTGCCGGAGAGAGATGCAGAGGAGGCGTGGTCCTGACTCCTGACGTTCCTCTCAGATGCAGATGCGGGCGTCGCGGAATAAGAGGATAAGAGGGGAAAGTGGTGGACCTGGCGAACGTGGCAGGCGGGGATGAAACGCGCGTGATCCCCCGCGTGATCACAAGCGTTTTCCTTTTGCCAATGAAATTGTGGAGGTATGCTCTTTTCATCCAAACAAGCCGATCGTGTTTGCAAGGTAAACTGAGGAACGGCAAAAGGATCCAAACTGCAACAAATGGATATAAGTACATAGCAGTTCAGAAAAAATATGGTCGAAAAAATTCTCCACGATCCGTAGACCATGGTCTCCCCTCACCCGTGCAACGGCAGGGTTTCTACTACTCCTAGTCCTAGTCCTAGTCCTAGTCCTACACAACCGTCAAACAGTGTAGTCCTCACCGGCGACCCCGCCATCTAGATCTGGCCGTGGCCGTAGTATTGCACGTCGCCGACGTCCACGACGCGGCGACCATGTGGCTCAGGTCGTAGCGGCACGTGGGGCAGTTGGCCCCGCGGTCGAGCCACGGGAGCATACAGTGCACGTGGAAGGCGTGCGAGCAAGGCAGATTCACCGGCCCCGACTTGCCGGCGTTCCTGAACTCGTCCAGGCAGATCCTGCACTCCTCGTCGGACCCCGCCTCGACCGTCTGCATCGCCACCTCCAAGCACCGCTGCAGCACCGCCCTGGGCTCGTTGAACACCAGCTTCACCTGCAGCCGTGCCTCCACCTCGAACCGGCAGTGCCGCCGCTCGCCACGGCCGTTGCCCAGGAACCACCGGGATCCCTGCTCCTGCAGCCATGCCGCGATGCACCGCGGCGTGTACTCGCCGTCCCAGTTGGCTTGGGAGAGGTCGACGTCGCGCAGCCGCGGCGTCGCGGCGATCATGTCGTTCACGGCGCGGAGGGTGTCGTCGGGGCGGAGGAAGATGGAGGGGTCGTGCACGGGGCGCACCTCGTCGGATGTCCACGGCTGCTGCATTAGCTCGGGCTTCACACGATCGGGGATGGCGACGCCGCCGCCATGGAGCCGCCGGGAAGCGTGCAAGAAGGTTACCGTGCAGCGGAGGTGCACGGACGAGAAGGAGCCG
Source organism: Alopecurus myosuroides (assembly GCA_028641055.1). Taxonomy (NCBI): domain Eukaryota; kingdom Viridiplantae; phylum Streptophyta; class Magnoliopsida; order Poales; family Poaceae; genus Alopecurus; species Alopecurus myosuroides. The sequence goes on from CM054059.1 coordinate 202,510,150, forward strand.
GACACCAGATCGAACTTGTTGAACCGAGTGATAGCGCCGGGGCGGATCCTCGTCTCCACCACCATAGTTCTTCCACGCACGTCTAGCGGCCCGCGTTCGACAAGGGGAAAAGAAGGTCTTCTAACGGCGGGGCCCCCGGAGATTTATCAAGATCCGGTTAGTAAGAACATGATACGGATTGCTTGAAACGAACGCCATCTAGTCTACCTAAAGTCGAGATACTTATTTGACACGTTTTTTTTAACAGAACAAGCTAAACGGCAACGGATCACAAACTAAATTATGTGCTACTCCAATTGCGGTGTCACACCCAAAAAAAAATCGGGCAGCCTAAGATGATTTTACATAACACTCCTATATTACTATAATATATTGCACGTAACTACGAGCAAGTTTAAGCGTAAACAAAAAAAAACATATAAAGTTACCAACTTACCATGTCACTTATATCTTTACCTCTTTACCTAATAACTAGCAAAGTACCCGTGCGTTGCTACGGAACAAAAATATGTCTATGTTATGAATTAAATAAAATGTCAATGTTATGAACAAAGAGACATATTACGACAAGTGCTGACACATTTTCAGGCCACTTAGCACATACTATGCCACCACCCCACCAAGTCTTCGCTGCACCCAAAACCGAATTAAAAAATTTGTTCGCATTGGAAAATTAGGCAAATTTACCAACTCCCAAAGGTTGTTGTGCCAATGCAATTTTATCATCTTTTGAAGTGGTATCAAACAAAACCGTGGAGACTTTAAAGATCGCCGTTAAAAAGAACCAAGTGCAGTACAATCACGAATCATAAGAGACAATTACAACTAAAGATGGCTTTTAAATTTTGCCTAGCACGTTTAATTTTCTATGGCATCTTTTTTTTTTCTCATATTATGCATACCAAGTAGGAAACATAGCAACCAAAGTGTCAGGTCATATTCTCATTTTGTAACTTCTTGTTATTCATAGTGTAATTGCTACTTTGAGCCTAATCAAGCGACAAGCATTTCCATAGAAGATACTATATTCACGGCCACAATGTGATAGAATTTCCATTATTTGGAGTGACATCGATTTTGACAGAGAACAAAACCATGTATAAGGGCTTCTTTGATTCATAGGATAGGAAAAACATAGGAAAAGGAAAAACATAGGATTGCATTGTCATGTCCACTCCAATCCTATAGGATTTGGTTTGCACTAAAGTTTGTTTGATTCCATCAAAGGAATTGTAAAAAGAAATTGGAGTGGATGTTAGAATTCCTATGTGAAGTAGTACAAAATTCCTATGTGAAAAAATCCTATAGGATTCAATCCTACAAATCAAATGGTCAAGATAGGAAAATTTTCCATAGGATGGAATCCTCCAAAAATCCTACACAAATCCTTTGAATCAAAGAAGCCCTAAGTGTTGATAAATTCCCACCCTGATTCTGGTACTTCCGCCGTCGAAATGAATCACCAAGGCTCTCCCAGTCCCGTGCACTTATTTTGTGCAACATTAATTCTTACAATTTTCAGGCTCATGTTTTGTTGCACAAGGTGGAAAGGCTCATAAGCTAAACCACTTTGTAGCTCTTCAAGATATCATGACCATGTTTGCCTCTATGTGTGTCAATGTAAGTGAGTTCAGATAGAGCCTTCCTTGATGGGGATATAGCATTTGTGACACCATTTTCTGCTTTTGGTTTCTCCCCATGCCCAACCACCGGAATGCAGGCTTCCTTGTGTCTGGATAATAAGATTCAAGAACATATTAAGAAATATTTATGAAAGCATTAACTTTAATTGGATACATGTCATAAAACAAAACAAAAAAGTTGTATCAGCTCTATATGCTACACGTCAAAAATAAAACACAGGACAACCACAACCTCGTGGTTCTGCAGTCATACTGTAGAAGTTCCATTTCCAACTTGGTTAACTCTATTAAGCATCTGCTGAATAACATATGTTAGCTCAGCTTTCATTCATCGTAAATATTTTTCCAACGTGGTTAACTCTATAAAGTATCTGCTGAATAACATATGTTAGCTCAGCTTTAACTCATCCTAAATATTTTTTCCAACGTGGTTAACTCTATAAACAATATGCTGAATAACTTATGTTATCTCAGCTTTAACTCATCCTAGATATTTTTTCCCAAGCATAGAGTCTATCTAAAGAGGAAGCATGGCGTCCTGAAATGATACAAAACTCTACAAAGAAATCACTACAGCTATCTGGAGGGTCAGCCTCCTCCGTTTGAGCTGAAATGAATGGATTCTTAGATGATGATGATGATAGTGATGAAAGAGAGCGATTCCATGTGACCACTTTTGTGCCTTGTTGCTCTGATTCTACAGTAGAACAGTTGAGTAAATAATCATTCACACAAGTCGGTTACTATTTAGAGTACAATAAAATATGCCAGATTTCACAAAATATTGCATCTGGTATGAAAAGAAAATAAACCATGGGATGCAACATTTCCAGCATTGCAACAGATCAAGGATGCTGACACAGAAACCACACCTGATGGTTTACCTGCAATAATTAGCACCAATATAACGCAAGTAGAACCATTCAGCAAAACAATATCACCGAAAATTACTGTCCTCACTTGTTACGTGAGAAGAAACGCTTAGTCCAATCTTTGTTGTCTCAAGCATCCTCGAGACCTCATGGCAAGATTCAGCTGCCCAAGTAAATTGATGATCAAGTTCTTTCAGAAGAAAACACGAGACCATCTCAGACTACATATTCTCAAAAAAGAAACTTCATTGTCAACCTGAAACAACGAGTAACATCACAGATGCTCTGAGAGCAAATCAAAACAACAGATTCTATCGCACCGAAGTTGACCAACTAATATGGTTTCACAGTAATATGAAGAGCCATGTCAAGGGTATAAATGGGCAGATCAAACAATCAAATAATTTCACATGGCTAGCTAGCCTGCTAAATAATGTTTTACAATGATGGTATGAATAACGGGTCTGTTTACTTAGTTAAATAGTTATAGATAAACAGTAGTTTATTCCTTGTTTGTAAAAATTAAAGAGTTTTAATTATAGATAACTGGTCTGATTTAACTTTAGATCTCAATATACACATAACAGTAAGTGTCATGTGCAAATGACTGTATTGAAACGGCATGAGCGGTGCCAAGATCTTGCTGGTCTGCTCCATGGTGCGAGTCGCAACTATAGAACAGACTGTGCAATGGATGGTGACCTATGAGTCATGGGTGTCACCAGGATATTTCCTTGAGAGCTTCCGGCATGGCAAGAACACCTGATGCAGCAACTGGTAGTAGTGACCATGGGCAAGAAGGTTCATGGATTACTTTGGTTATTTTGTGTTCTTCAGAAATGGAACAGTATAGAAATCAACACCGTTTTGAACACCAAATTTGATATCTTCCCAATCAACTTGTGTCAAATCATTTTAACAATTAAACAAACACAAATGGTAATAATAAAAAAGAATAGTGGCAGCTGAAACCATGGCTGAATTACTCACTTCTGTTAGAAAGCTTGAGAATATCTACAATAATTAATTCTTTTGGTGTCATCTCTGAATTATGGCCAGTTCAGTGTCATTTTTACATCTACTCCTCTATTATCAAATAGTCCAAAACCGTGCAGCAGTACCTAGTCTACTAATTCTCCGAATTCTATCCATCGATCACCGATTACACTCTAGTGAATAGGAAGAAGTTAGCACTGTAGTTCGTAAATTTGGTTTCAACTGGACCAATTTTTATTATCTCCGTCAGGATCCCAGGCCTTTAGCTGCTCTTCATCTTCTCTTTCTTGTTCCCTAGTTGCTCCCTTTTGTGCAGTCCTCAAGCAGCAGAAACCGTGTTATGCCTCCCACCTTGTTACTCCTCTCAGGTTGGCGTGAGCTAGGGGCGGCCAAGAGGCGCGCCAATGGAGAAGTCGAACGTGAACGATACAACTGCATGAGGATACGCCACGGCGTCTTGTGCTGCTTGTGCATGAGGAGATATTGGAGCATGGTTCATACCTGTACCAGCGAGCCTTGTACGCCAGCGGCGCTGCTGCATCCCACCTCAAGAACTGGTCGAGAAGGCAATGCACCAACGACCCAATGAGGAGGTTTGAGACGTATAAGGGGAGCGTCTCTAGGCATGTCGCCGGAGACATGGTCGGAGGAGGTCGTGGGATGCGGGCGTCAGCTACGGGGAGCTCCACCCCCTCCTCTCCTACATAGAACTGGGCACTATCGCCGGAGCCACGGTCGGAGGAGGCCGTGGGATACGGGCGTCAGCTGCGGGGAGCTCCACCCCCTTCTCTCCAGAATAGAACCTCCGACCGTGGGATACGGGCGTCAGCTGCGGGGAGCTCCACCCCCTTCTCTCCAGCATAGAACGGGGCCTGGATGGCGCCGGACACCTCTCCCATGGGGCTCGCTCGAGACGCCATGGCAGCCTTCTCCCGATAGAGGGGACCGAGTGGATAAGGGACGAAGGGCCAAAGTGCAAAACCGTCAATTACTTGGACTGCGGGTTCAATTCTCTATTTTAGAAGGGCTAAAACGTAAAATCAACACGACGTACGTACGGTCGTTAAGCCGTACTATATAGTGGAGATAAAGAAAGGAAGGCTTCTTCCGGTCCAACCTGATGTTTTAGGGCCCGTTTGGGAGCTCAATATTTTTGAAGTATTGCAAGAATACTTCACTTTTCAGAAATACTAAAGTATTGAATACTTTGACTTGTTTGGTTCTAGCAAAAACTAAGTTTTATATACTTCAGTTTTGAGGAAAACTATACTATTTTTGAAGTATGTGAAAAAGAGGGTTGAACCTTTTTTTCCAAAACTGAAGTATTGGTTTGCTCGGCATAAGAATACTTTAGTTTTCGAATACTTTATTTTTATAAATACTTCACTGCCAAACTAAGCCTTACTATTTTGCCCTCTCACCAAAATCTCCGTTTTTGGTCCGTCGTCGTGGTTTGGTACGTCCGCGTGCAATTGTTCCCCGATTAATGGTTCCGTACATCCTACCGAGAGAGAGTCGTGGTCTGTTCGTTTCCGTTTCGTCCTCCTTATCTAGCGGCTACAAACTGTTTCTCATGCCCGTGTTCAAATCCAATCTGGAAGTTTGCCGGTTAAGCACCTCCGGATCGAATCGAACTAGCAATCGTCATTAAGCTCCATGGCAGAGGGAGGAGGGACGAAGTGCAAGGGCATGCGGCTGAGTAACTCTGCTTCGGCGCGGCCGGCGGCCGGGTTACTGTAGCAGCAATGGACATGAGAAGTACAGGCAGGAAGAGGAGCACGAGTTCATGCAGAAGCGGCCCCGTCTCCAATCTGCCCCGCACCACCCGCCGGCCCTCGCGCAGAAACCAATCGACAACTAGGAAACCGCCGCAGAGAAGATGGACCGGACTCAGTCCCCACGGACGTCGAGCTGCCCCGCTCTGACGGCCTGGCCTTGGGCGCCTCCGCGCTGAGCTTCCCACGGGCGAGGGACAACAGATACGAGGTGCTTGGGGCACGCGTACGCTCTTGCTCATCCCCTGCGCAAGGGCTATCCCGTGAGCTGCCAGCAAGCTATACTGCGCCATGACGGGGCGGCAGCTCTTGTGCCATCCTCACTTTGTTTTCTGCAGGGAAGGGAAGGGAAGTGCACAATGGCTGATTCAGGGCAGATGCGGTTGCCTGAATGAGGCGTTCTCGACGACGGCTAGCAGAGGGCACCTAGCAGGAGATGGGATGTACGGCGGCCGAGGCGGTTGCCTGAGCGCGGCTATTCACCGGGAGGCGACATGGCTGAGTGTGCGGCTTGATTTTGTGTTGTCAGAACCAATAGAAGTTGCACAGGAATAAAAATTGGTTTTACAATGCACTGCATTATGATAGGAAGATGTGATTACAATGAACTGGCGACCAAATTGAATCAAATTTGGGTGTTCAGAGATGACAGACAGGAAACACGTCACTAATAATTTGTTAGAAAAAATAATCAACGCCTGACAATAGAACATGTAGAGAGAAGCTGCCGCCTAAGAGGCCACACTTCACTTCAACTGAAACCGATATGCCCAGCCCAAAATGGATGCATGTACTACATGGGGAGAGATGTGGTGAAGTACAGATACAGAGATACGTCAGTACAACTATTTAGTGCAGGCGTTGTACTTACGAGTATTCAGCTCGGACAGCACCTTTGATGTAAAAAAAATGTCTGAACAAACTACAGTTATTTATTTTTGGTAGTTTACTGATTCTATCAGGAGGTAAATTTCCCGTGTATTTAAAAATAAATGACAACCGAAAATACATTATTTATTTATTTCGTAGTTAATTGGAAATACACAACTTCAGCTTCATGTAGTACACTTACCACTTGTAGAAGTGCAATTTTTTTTACAAAGTCTCACAATTATTGCGTGAAATAGGTGCCCGATGAGTCTCTAGGGTTGGTGGTGCGCGGGGATTTCGAGGAAGTGTAGGGGAGGCCATCGCCGCCGCTTAAGCATCAAAGGTAGCACAAAATCATTTGACGGTGGTAGTGTAATGCATGATTGTTACTCATCATTCAGTTTGTTATTGTCAAAAGAGAAGGTCTCCTAAACTTTTGCAAATCAGATTAGTATCTTCATATCTTGCTTCTGATAGGAATCAATTGAATATATAGAGGAAAATATATAGAAAGTTGTTGAACAAGGGCTATGATGGTGGTTCAAACATGAGCTTTACAAGGCAATATCCAAAGCTGGTCGATCGCAAGAATAAAGAGGAGGGGAGGTAGAGGGGTCACCCTGGCACAGACCATGGTGGTGAGCCATAAGGGCACCATTGGCGTTGTGGAAAATGATAGCCAATGACATTGAAAGAGAGGAGGAGAGAGATCAAGCCGCACAACCGAACGGACAAACCTGTATGTTGGAGGAGCTCAAGCTATCATTCTCATGAGACGGTGTCGAAGGCCTTGGGGATGCCAAGCTTAAAATGGAAGAGGGCTAATTTCCTCTTATGGTCTAGAGGAAGAGCTAATGTTATCACAAAGAAAAATTTATTGTGGATGCATCTCGATTTAGAGGAACACGCTTTAAACCTGATTATCAGTAGTGAATTCTCACGAGTCTAAAATATATGCCGTAAACGATACCTCGTAGAAACGCACGGGCATGTTTACTATCCAACCTAATAGCCCACACATACAATAGTTAACCATGGATGCATACCATGTTATTAATATGTGACCCACCGACCCGGCGGACCTTATAAGAAGTGCACGGTGCTTGACCCGCAGGCGTCCAATAAAGACATGCGACTCGTGGGGCGATTGGATCCGTTCCCCTGGGGGAGGGATCTCGCCGCCCCCGGAAGAGGCGCTCGCACATGGGGCGCTCGCCGGTGCCCTCGGCGGAGCCATCCCTAGCGTCGGAGTCTGCATCAGAGACGGAAGGTTCGCGGCCGAGGTCTCCCGGGGGCAGGGGACGCTCGAGGCGTTTCTCTCAGCCGCGTTGTGCGCTCGTGCGGCGGATGGGCCGCCGGTGCCGGAGTTGATGATGGTCGGGGAATCTGAGGGGCAAGTGCACGGGGGTGCGTGCTGCCGACGCCATTGGCGGAGTGGGAGCTCCGCATCGAAGAGTTTCCGGCGTTGGGGGCGTCGTCTCTAGGCCCGCGCCTGGTCCAAGGAGGGGCTGGGTGCTCGGGGTTGGCCGAGGTGCTGATTGGGGTTCTCCTCATCCCGATGGGGTTTGCTAGGGTTTCCTGTGGCGGCGCCACGGGAGCCGCGCTCTAGTCCATGGGTGTAACAGGGGGCCTTCCCTGCTGTCCGCGAGGGATGGTGACGCTGGGCTAGGCCGGTGTGTGGTGCGTAGGCCCAGTGTCGGTTCAGATCGCGACCAAGCGGTTGCGGCCCAAGAAGGAGACGTGGGGGCGCAACTACTTAAGTGGTTGTGGGTCCCTCGTGGGTCACTCGATCTAGGGTTAGGGTTCTCGGCTTCAGAAGATGGCGTGCACCACCATAGCTTCCGAGCCAAAATCCTCTTCGTTCCTCCATCTCTCTCCTTCCCTGGTGCTGCTTCATCGCTGGTTGCCATGGACCGGGACTGGCAGGATCCAGGGCGGCGCGGCAAGAGCTTCTTCGATGAGGTGGGGCAGGGGGACGGAAGGATTTGTGATGGTGACCTGCGGTTGCGCCTGACGGGCGACCAAGAGGCGAGGCGTCGGTCGCAACGTGACCATGAGGAGCTGGACGCGCGTCGACGTGAAGATGACTGCCAAGAGGAAGAGCGTCTGCGGGCGTGTGTGCAGATCCCGGCTCAGGCGCGAGGGCGCGACCGAGCCAAAGACCATGGGCGGCGGGAGCCGCGGGGGCCACCGTCTAACCCGAACCTCACTTCCCTGGGACGGGGATCTTCGAGCGCGATGGACCCATCTAAGGTCACGTGCTTCAAGTGTGGCCAGACAGGGCATTTTCAAGCGGCGTATACGGAGGAGCAGCTCTGCGTCACCTGCGGTGGGAAGGGTCATTCGGCTGCAGCGTGTACCATGGGTGTGAAGTGCAAACACCCGATCTGGAAGGGTTTCGGAGACGAAGACAGAGGCTTCTTCTACGTAGTAGTGCTTGAGGAGGAGCTTGTGCGCCCTTCGGCGAATGCGTCCACGGTCCGAGTTGAGAAAGGAAATTTTACGGTGGAAGAGGAGTTTAAGGAGTTGGTGGACGAGGGTTGGGATTGGAAGGTTAAGAAACTCAGCGGGTCGGAGTTCTCATTGGTGTCTCCGTCTAGGGAGATCCTCCGCACGGCAACACGAGGCGGGGGCCTCGTGCTTCCGATCACGGAATTTCGCGTAGTGGTGTCGGAGGGTGTCGGTGATCCCCGCGCAACCGAATCTCTGGAGGTGGTGTGGGTTCGCCTTTATGATGTGCCCGTGCCATAGCGCGAAGAGAAGGCCCTATTGGGGGCGACTATGGAGCTAGGAGTGCCTATGGAGGTTGATACCACCTCGATGGCTGACACAGATGCTCCTATCAGAATGAAGTTTGCCTGTCGGGTTCCGGTGCGTCTCAAGAGCCACATGATTCTCTTCGTGTACTTGGAGGGCTTCAAGGTGCGGGTGGAGCGGGAGGTTGGGATAAAGGCAAAGGGGCGTCATCTTCCCCACCCTTGTACCAGCATGACAAGGACGATGACCCGGTGGTGGATCAGTCTGACAGTTCATATGAGGACCCCGAGGACTGGGACAGTCGAAATGCGCGGGAGAGGGAGCGAGCCAGGGCAGCGGTGGCTCCAGAGAAGGGTGGTGAGGCGGGCCTCCGTCCAAAGTCTGCAGCGGGCGCGAGTTCTACGGAGATGTTGGGTCGGCTGGTTGTGCCTTCTCAACCGCCGAGGTCAGCCCCTGTGTCATCGGTGCCTACGCCGAGTCTGCCTCGCTCAATGTTTTTGGAATACAGCTCTAACCTCACGGAGGAGGGGAACGTCTTCAAGGCGCTAGGTGCGGTGGTAGCTGCGGTGCAGCGGAGGTTTCTTTGGAGGCTCTTATGTCTACGCATGCTTCTATTCTTGTAGACAGTGTTGGGCCTCCAAGTGCAGAGGCTTGTAGAATAGCAGCAAGTTTCCCTTAAGTGGATTACCCAAGGTTTATCGAACTCAGGGAGAAAGAGGTCAAAGATATGCCTCTCAAGAAAACCTGCAATTACGATACAAGAAGTCTCTTGTGTCCCCAACATACCTAATACAATCGTCAGTTGTATAGGTGCACTAGTTCGGTGAAGAGAGAGTGAAATACAAGTAATACAGATGATTATAACTGATAATAGCAATCTGAAATAAAAATGGCAGCAAGCAAACATGTAGCAGAACAGATTGTAAACTGTGTTTCAATGCTTAGAAACAAGGCCTAGGGATCATACTTTCAGTAGTGAACACTCTCAAAAATGATAAAACAATTGAATGCATAAATATCTCTCTTCACTATGCTACTCTGAACCACTCTCCGGTTGAATAACAAACACCAATTCATTGCGTAGGGCTGCAAAAAGCACTCCTCAAAGTCGCATTCCCATGTCTAGTTAACCCCACGCTGTCACTATGAGCGCTCTAGAAGGTACTAGACAAACACCACAATTTCATAGGGTCATCCAACACAAGATATAAATATCATGCTAAACCACACGGTGCACACACTGTCACCTTTACACCGTGATCAAAGTGTCTACGGAGATCTCATAACAAAACCACTTGAGTAGCATAACAGATGAAGAGTAACATCTACTTATTCAACTAGATTGCAAAGCTCACGATCACATAAAGATCACACCATGTGAGAGAGAGATGAAACACATAGCTACCGGTAGAACCCTCAGTCCCGTGGGAGAACTACTCCCTCCTCATCATGGGAGACAGAAACTACGATGAAGATGGTGGTGGAGTCGATGGAGATGGCTCCGGGGGCACTTCCACGTCCCGGCAGGGCGCCGAACCAGAGATTTTTGTCCCCCAAAACTTGTCGGCGATGGCGGCGGAGCTTCGGAACTTTTTGTGGATGGAGGCTGATTGTTTTAGGGTCTCTTCGAGACTTCCTTGACCCTTCGGGACTTCTTAGACTTATGGATTTTGAATCGTCCAATTCCGAGAATATTTCCAGAACAACTTTTCTGAAACTAAAAACAGCAGAAAACAGGAACTGGCTTTGTGACATCTTGTCAATAGGTTAGTCCCCGGAAATCGATAAAAATGATATAAAGTGTAAGGAAAACATGTAGCATATGGCATGAAAACAACATGGAGCATCAGAAATTAAGCATACGTTTATGACGTATCAGGCTCCTCCATGTTCAAACATCAGTGAAGCCTTGTTGACTTCACCGGTGGGGTTGGGTGATGTTTCCTCAAGCGATGTGGGCGGAGTGGTCCCCCGGGTGGCATCTCCTCCTCGTAAGAAACGCAATTTGTCAAAGGAGTTAGAGGTGGAGGCGATCAGAGAATGCTTGAAGGTGGTGAGTTCTGAGGAGGCGTTGCATCTGCGGGAGTGGCGTAGCAAGAAGCACGATCGTGTGGCTCGGGTCTTGGGGGCTGCGGCGGCTGTTGCGGTGGTGGAGGACTCTTAGGAGGTGGTGGTGGAGGACTCTCAGGAGGTGGAGCGCCCGGCGCCATCTCCAGCATCGGTGCTCGGAGGCTTTCTGGAGGCGCCGGTGGTTCTGGCTCTGACTGCGACGGTGGCGAGGGGTGCGCGTGATGTCTACGCACGCTTCTATTCTTGTATACAGTGTTGGGCCTCCAAGTGGAGAGGTTTGTAGAACAACATCAAGTTTCCCTTAAGTGGAACACACAAGGTTTATCGAACTCAGGGAGGAAGAGGTCAAAGATATCCCTCTCAAGGAACCCTGCAATTACGATACAAGAAGTCTCTTGTGTCCCCAACACACCTAATACAATTGTTAGTTGTATAGGTGCACTATTTCGGCGAAGAGATAGTGAAATACAAGTAATATGGATGATTATAAGTGATAATAGCAATCTGAAATAAAAATGGCAGCAAACAAACATGTAGCAGAACTAATTGTAAACGGTGTTTTAATGCTTAGAAACAAGGCCTAGGAATCATACTTTCACTAGTGGACACTCTCAACAATAATAACATAATTGAATACATAAATATCTTCTCTTCACTATGCTACTCTGAACCACTCTCCGGTTGGATAACGAGCACCAATCATTGCGTAGGGCTACAAAAGCACACCTTAAAGTCATATTCCACATCTAGGGACACCCACTCTGTCACTTTGAGTATCCAAAGATAGTACTAAAAAACACCACAATTTCATAGGGTCATACAACACAAAATATATAAATCATGATAAGTCACACACGGTGCACACACTGTCACCTTTACACCGTGGGACAAAGGTTTATCCGGAGATCTCATTAACAAAATCACTAGAGTAGCATAACAGATGAAGAGCAACATCTACTTATTCAACTAGATTACAAAGCTCATGATCATATAAAGATCATACCATGGGAGAGAGAGATGAAACACATAGCCACCGGTAGAGCCCTTAGCCTCGGGGGAGAACTACTCCCTCCTCATCATGGGAGTCAGCAACATCGATGAAGGTGGCGGTGGAGTCGATGGAGACGGCTCCGGGGGCACTTCCCCGTCCCGGCAGGGCGCCGGAACAGAGATTTTTGTCCCCCAAAACTTGTCGGCGATGGCAGCGGAGCTCCGGAACATTTCGTGGATCGAGGCTGATTGTTTTAGGGTTTCTGCACCAGGAGGGAATAAATAGGCGAAATGGCGATGTCGGTAGGTGTCCGAGGGGCCCGCACCATGTGGTGGCGCGGCCAGGGGCGCCACCAGGTGGTGTGGCCACCTCATTTCCCTCCTCCGGGTCTCCTTTGGACTCCGTTGAAAAATAAGACCATGGGATTTTGTTTCGTCCAATTCCGAGAATATTTCCATAACAACTTTTCTGAAATCAAAAACAGCAGAAAATGGGAATTGGCGCTGTGGCATCTTGTCAATAGGTTAGTCCAGAAAACATCTGGAAAATGAAGGAAACGATGTGAAAACATAAAGGTATTGGATAGAAAACAAGCATGGAGCATCAAAAATTATAGATACGTTTGAGACGTATCAAGCATCCCCAATCTTAACTCATGCTTGTCCTCAAGTAGGTAAGTGATAATAAAAATAATTTTTGAGGTGACATGTGGCCAACACAATCTTGATCAAAGTTATGTAAAAGAAATGCAAGATGAGATCAAAGTACTCTAAACATAGGCATGATAGATATAGTTCTAACAATGTAACCTAGCAACTATGTTGCAACATGAAAAGTAACACAAACAAAAGATCATGAATAATAATGCACAAAAATTTATACGTTTGTTTTGAGCATAAAGAAAACATAGCAAAGTGGTATTCTGCTTGTCCTTAAAGTGATAGCAAACCATAAATGCCAGTACACCTTCAAAGTTCAAGTGGTGACTAGATACAAATAATTTGAGAACAAGTAATAACATATCATGAGTTAATCAACAAAATCTTTGAGACAGATGCACATTATAATCAGAATGAGAACTATGCTCTCTTAATTGTGCATAAAGTTAGAAGATGAAAACTCAACATAAAAGTAAAAGAAAGGCCCTTCACAGAGGGAAGCATGGATTAGCTCATGTGCTAGAGCTTTTTATTTTATTAAACAGAGGTATTGAAAACATTTTTTTAGAGAGGTGTATGTCTATGTCAACGAATGGTAATGAAAAACTTATCATAACTCATGCCAAGCAAGGTTTTTAGACTTTTGAGAGAGGTTTCCATTGTTTATTTAGTTTGGCACTTCCCCCCACCATGCTTTTCACAAACCAGGGCTAGCCGTATCCACGGGTACCCACCAACTTTCATCAATCCATGGGGAAGTGCCTTTTTTCGTTATATTAATTAGCACCAGCTCTCACCAAATTTAAATGAGCACAGATTGCATACTCATTGGGTGAAAGAGGGAGAAGACCATTGCTTTACATGAACCACAATAAACTTTAAACTACTTCCTCATGAGTTAAAACAAGAACACAAAATAGGTATAATTTTGAAGGTTTTAAAGGTAGCACTTGAGAAATTTACTTTGGAGTGGCGGTTAAATACCACATATAGGTGGATATGGTGGACAATTTTGACAAACTTTTGGCTTTTTGGGAGTTTGCTGCACGAGTAGAGATCATACTCAGTACTGGTGAAGACTAGCAAGAAACCGGGAGCGACAAATTAAGAGAGCAATAATGGCCATAATCATGCATAGCGACAAAAAATTTATTAATCAAAGCATAAATTGTATTACAAGTCAAAAACTAAATGATCATAGAGGCTAGAGATGACTGGTTTGTAGTCATAACATGGTGTAAGCATGCGCCAAGTCAACAAAATAAAGCATTTGAAGGAGAATACCACAATATTATGTTTCGATGTGATAAAAACAACTCATGATTCTTTCAATGGAACATTAAGCACTCTCATATATTTGATACAAGTCATGTTACATCAATAATACTAAGCATAGAATTAAAATAACATATAACATGACATGATAAAGTCTAAGCCACAGTCTAAATAAGCTTTCCATTGCACCACTATAAGCATGAAATATTTTACTCTTCTCCAACATCCATCAACTTGTTTGAAACAACTCTCAAAGATAATATTCAACAAAGACCAGAGAGATAATCATATAAAACTGAAGCAAACCAACAAGATCTAAACAAAATACGAGTGGAAAACAATGGCTAAATGCGGTACTAAAAAAGGTGAACACTCACAGAACAATAAGAGTGAAAACTAGAGTGTTCTAAGCAATAAAAACGGAGCGTGCCTCTCTCCAAAACAAATATGATAGGATCCAACCATATACTAAAGCAAATAAAACAAAACAAACTGAAATTAAAAATAACTGACACTCCAAGAATAACACATAATATATGAAGCAATGAAAATATAGTGTCTTGAAATATGACCTGATATTTTTGTTGATGGAGAAGGGGACGCCTTGGGAATCCCCAAAATTTGACGCTTGTACTTCTTGGATCTTTCTTGGGGTTACATGGGCATACCCATACTTGAGCTTTTGTCATCCTTGATCTCATCATACCATTCTTCTGTCCCTACACTTGAAAACTCACTCCATACAAAACTTCACACAATCTTCATTAGCAACGTTAGTGTAATCAAAATAATATATCCACTTTGGTTCAGTTTCAACACAAGTATAAAACCTATTAAAGCATTAGCTACTGTCACAACTTATTTTAAAGCTCTTCCCCTCAAAAGAACACCAAAATAAAAATATTAAGAGGCAAATACAAATATTCGCAAAAATCTGTCAAAACAGAACAGCAGGTAAATATCGATTTTTTCAAAAATCTTATGTTGCTCAAATAAAAAATTGCAAAACTAATTAAAGTTATATAATAACTTGGGACAAGTGATAAAAAATCAGATCAATTCGACGTTCTCTATGAGAGAATTAATTTTTTTGGTGGCAGCACAGAATCTGTTTCAGGACAACAACTTCCCCAAATCTTACTTCCTCCCTATTAGAGGTTACTCTTATCACAAAAAAAGGATAAGATAGGTTGCTACAGAGGTAACAACTTCCAAGACTCAAAGAAAACAAAAGAAAACTGAAAGCAAAAACTATAATGGGTTGTCTCCCATAAGCGCTTTTCTTTAAATCCTTTTAGCTAGGCATGATAATTTTAGAAAATGCTCACATAAGAAATATGAATTGAAGCAAAAGAGAGCATCAAGAAGAAAACATAAAACAAATTTAAGTCTAACCCACTTCCCGTGAAAAAGAATCTTGTCAAGAAACAAGTCATGAAAGCACAAAGCAACAAGCATAGGAAAACAAACAAGCGCAACTTAAAAAATTTCAACATAAAGAGGGGAAACTTAATATTGTTGAGATGCATAAAACTATGTTTCCCTCTCTCATAATAAATTTTAGTAGCATCATGAATAAAATTAACAATATAACTATCACATAAAATATTCTTCTCATGAGCCACATGCATAAAAGAATTAATACTCTCCACATAAGCATAGTCATTCTCATTAATAGTAGTGGGAGAAAATTCAACAAAATAGCTATCATTATTATTCTCATCACCATAAACATCAAATATAGGAGGCATATTGTAATCATAATTAATTTTCTCCTCAATAGTAGGTGGACTGAAAATATCATATTCATCATTGTAATCATCATAAAGAACTCCAACATGATAGACAAGTTGTATATTAGGGAGATGGTTTTGTATAATCCCTCCATGATCATGACAAATTTCATGAGGATGATTGTAATTATAGCCTATGTCGTATTATTCTTTATAACAGTTATCAAAGACTGGAGGCATAGTATCATCATAAGAAATAGAATAGCTATCTTCCAAAGTGTGTTCATTTGTAAACATATCATCATTTTTACTAGAAGGAGATTTATCAAGCATATAATCATCAGTAGCAAAAGGATTTTCAAACACATCATCCAAAAGCTTAGAGCTTTCCATATCATCATTGGAAGAAACATGAATAGTACTAATAGTACAACAATTATCATCATCATTTTCAGAATTGGTACCAAAGAGATTTTACATATCAAAAAGCGGTGTGTTTCTCCCAATCATGACCGCTTTCATAAGTAACAGGCATAGGAACATCATCAAGTTCAGACTCATCAGCAACAACTATAATGGGAGCAACATGCTTAGGGGAAAACACCATTACCTCTCTCTTTTTACTCCTCCTCTTCTTCTTCTTCTTCTTCCCCTCTTTAGGAGGGAGAGTCTTGAAAGGAAGCTTCTCCACATACCTTGGTTTATTGTCAGAAACAATAGAAAAAACTTTGGAGGATTCCCCCTCTTCATTAATAAGAGCAAAACACATATTCGTCCTATCATATTTTGGCAAATTCTCATCTTTTGTAATATTTTGTATGTAAGTATTTGCGTGGCAATTATTAACACGATAAAGATGATAATGATGCAGGACGCTTTTCATATCAAACACACTCATATCTACCAAAGAAGTGTTTCTTGATAACTCTTCACACCCCAATAATAATGTAAGTTCATCATGCTGATTATGAGTGATCATGTCATCACAATAAAAACTTGCATTACTCATTGGATTCAAAAGGTAATTATTATAGCCCGAGCATTGAAAATTTAAAGGACCCACTTCGTAGCAAAATTCACAAATAAAAAGATAGAGGGCACACACTTTTTCATCAAGATCATTTAGATCCCTGTCCCACGTTCTAGTTTTTTCATTCTTTTGATGGATACAATATTCTTCTTCGATTTGATTATTTTCACAAGGTCTATGTACTTCACAAAAATTAACATGCTTATAAGAAATAGTACTTTCAGAAGTTTGAGCATGTTTATTGCAATCATTAACAACAATTTCATTTTTCATGCAAGTGTCTTTAAAAGGTTCATGATATATGTCCCAATTTTCTTTAGGAACATTAATATGAGAAGCAAAGGATCTATACCAATAAATAATATTTTGAGGATCAAGACCATATTTAGCACTAAGCTCTTGAAAATCAGTAGTTTCAGCAAAAGACTTAATGCAATCATACTCATAGTTTATACATGATTCTTTACCTTTGTCGTTATCCCAATCTTCATTATTGGTTTGAATTGTTTCAAGAATATACCATTTAGCTTCAACCTTCTTACTTGTGAAAGAACCCTCTGAACAGGCATCTAGATAATCCTTGCAATGTCTTGAAAGCCTTGCATTGAAATTAGTAACAATTATTTCATCATGAATCTCATGGTTAGGACATTTGAGTATTAATATTTTCATTCTCCCCCAAGCTTGAGAAATGCTTTATCCATCACGAGGACGAAAATTATAAATATAATTCCTATCTAAATTCAGTTCATGAGGAGGATAAAATTTAGAGTAAAATAGAGATTCAAGCTCCTTCCACTCCAAATGATGAGGATCATCTAGTAGCTCATACCACTCCCTTGCTTTCTCCTTATGTGACAAAGAGAAACGCTTCCTCTTAACTTGGTCCATTGAAATATCTACACTCTTGAACAACTCGCATAATTCATGCATAAAGAGTAAATGATCACTAGGATGGACATTTCCATCTCCAAAATAGCAGTTATTCATAACACGTTCAACAATTTTCATAGGTATTTTAAAAGGAGTACTTTTAGTAGGTGGATTTAAAATATCACAAGCATCATTAGAATTATCACATATGGGAGATAAAGTATCATCAGAGCAAATTTTCTCCTCTAAAGACGGGGAACTAAAAATATCATTTTAATAAAAACTAGCTTCCCCAAGCTTAGACTTTTCCATAGCATTAGCAATAATGGCGTTCAAAGAATTCATACTAATAGCATTTCTACAAGCATGCAAATAAAACTCCATAGGTTTTTTAATTTTCTCTTCAAAGCATCATGTCCTAATTCAATATAAAGATTATAAAGCTCTCTCATATTTTTGTTGTCTTCCATTACGCCTAAAGATAAAAAAAACAAGGAACAAGTACAAATAAGCCTAACTAGTGAAAATAAAAACAAGAAATAAAAAGATATAATTGCAGAATCTAAAGTAAATAACTTCGAGCACTCACACACTAGAAAGAGGATGTGAGTACCTTTTACCTTACCTCCCCGGCACCGGCGCCACAAAAGAGTTTGATGTGTACGCACGCTTCTATTCTTGTAGATAGTGTTGGGCCTCCAAGTGCAGAGGTTTGTAGAACAACAACAAGTTTCGCTTAAGTAGATCACCCAAGGTTTATCGAACTCAGGGAGGAATAGGTCAAATATATCCCTCTCAATCAACCCTGCAATTACGATACAAGAAGTCTCTTGTGTCCCCAACACACCTAATAGAATTATCAGTTGTATAGGTGCACTAGTTCAGCGAAGAGATAGTGAAATACAAGTAATATGGATGATTATAAGTGATAATAGAAATCTGAAATAAAAATGGCAGTAATCAAACATGTAGCAGAACTGGCTGTAAATGATGTTTCAATGCTTAGAAACAAGGCCTAGGGATCATACTTTCACTAGTGGACACTCTAAAAAAATAATAACATAATGGAATATATAAATATCTTCTCTTCACTATGCTACTCCGAACCACTCTCCGGTTGGATAACGAACACCAATCATTGCGTAGGGATACAAAAGCACACCTTAAAGTCACATTCCACATCTAGGGACACCCCACTCTGTCACTTTTAGTATCCAAAGATAGTACTAACAAACACCATAATTCCATAGGGTCATCCAACACAAAATATATAAATTATGATAAGTCACACATGGTGCACACATTGTCACCTTTACACTGTGGGAAAAAGGTGTCTTCGGAGATCTCATTAAAAAAACACTAGAGTAGCATAACAGATGAAGAGTAACATCTACTTATTCAATTAGATTACAAAGCTCATGATCACATAAAGATCACACCATGGGAGAGAGAAACGAAACACATAGCTACCGGTAGAGCCCGCAGCCTCGGGGGCGAACTACTCCCTCCTCATCATGGGAGTCGGCAAAAAGGCGATGAAGATGGCAGTAGAGTCAATGGAGATGGTTCGGGGGAACTTCCCCGTCCCGGCAGGGCGTCGGAACAGATATTTCTGTCCCCCAAAACTTGTCGGCGATGGCGGTGGAGCTACAGAACTTTTTGTGGATGGAGGCTGGTTGTTTTAGGGTTTCTGCATCGGGGAGAATAAATGGGCGAAAGGGCGATGTCGGTGGGCACGCAAGGGGCCCACACCATGTGGTGGCGCGGCCAGGGGACGCGCCACCAGGTGCTGTGGCCACCTCATTTCCCTTCTATGGGTCTCCTTTGGACTCCGTCCAATTCCGAGAATATTTCCAGAACAACTTTTCTGAAATAAAAAACAACACAAAACAGGAACTGGCCCTTTGGCATCTTGTCAATAGGTTAGTCCAAAAAACATCCGGAAAAAGAAAGAAAACATGTGAAAACATAAAGGTATTGGATAGAAAACAAGCATGAAGCATAAAAAATTATAGATACGTTTGAGACGTATCAGCGTGCTCTAAGGCGACGTCCATGGAGATGATCAGGAAGAGCAAGAGGGAGGTAGGGGACAGGGAGGGTTCCATGGTGGACCGCATGGTCCCCCTTGCTACGGACAAGTACGGGGCGGCTACGCCCAAGAAGTCGACTCTAGGTACGAACATCGACCCGATCTTTGCTATCTTACAGGATCTACCAGATTCACACCTCCTAGCTGTGGTTGCGGACAGCTGTGTGGTGTTCCCTAGCAAAGTGGGCCCGGCTGCGGAGGTGTTGTCCATGTTCCGTTCAAATGAGCTAGCAGAGGCGGCTCTCGCCCAAGCACGAGTGTCAAAAAAGAGGGAGGCGTAGACTGCGGAGGATATTGAGCTTACGGCCTCTACGGGTGTAGAGGCCAAGGCTGCTTTGAAGGTGGCGGGCATCGATGCTAGCCGGTCTGGGGAGGCCGTGCTGCGGGTGGATGATGTGGCAGGCCCGGCACCACCGCTGCTACCAGTGTTAGGTTCAAATGAGGGCCCCGCCCTGCATCTTGAGTGCCCTGTGAAAGGCATTGCTGGGATGGCCCCCACTCATAGGAAAAGGAGAGCGAAATCTGTGGCGCCGCAGGGGCGGCGTCCAGTGACCCGCCAAGCATGGGCCAAAGGCATGGAGTTTTAATGTGGATCCTCTTCTGGAATATTAGAGGGTTCGGGCGCTCGGGGCGCTGGAAGCTGCTTACATAATTCTTAGTTAAATACCGCATCAACATCATCTTCCTGCAAAAAACCATCAAGCCCGACTTCA
Organism: Alopecurus myosuroides; assembly: GCA_028641055.1. Classification (NCBI taxonomy): domain Eukaryota; kingdom Viridiplantae; phylum Streptophyta; class Magnoliopsida; order Poales; family Poaceae; genus Alopecurus; species Alopecurus myosuroides. Next base: position 202,530,499 of record CM054059.1, read on the forward strand.
CGGATCAAGAGTTGTAGAGTATTGAGGTTGGGGAGAAATTCTTTTGGTGTTGGCTGCCAGCGGTGGGCCGCTCTGGTGGCATTCTTGTTGGCTTGAGAGATAGTGCTTTTGATGTGGAGTCATTTGACAAGGGCCAATTCTTTCTCAGTGTGAACTTTATGCACCGTGCGCTTAATAAAAAGTCTATCCTGATAGGGATATATGGTCCATCTAACCATGCACTATCTCAGTCCTTCCTGGGGGAAGTGTCGAACAAGGTGGCATCTAGCAGATTCCCAATCCTCATGGGTGGGGACTTCAACCTTCTGAGAGGGGCTCATGAGAAGAACAATGATAGATTAAACTGGCCTAGGGTCAAGATGCTCAATAACGCTATCGCCGCCTGGGCTTTGGGGGAGATTCCCAGGACGGGCGCAAGATATACTTGGTCCAATCGGCATCGCTTGTCGGTTTGTTGCGTTCTAGATAGAGTCTTGTGGGCACCGGAGTTTAATGCCCTATTCCCGTTAGCGGCTCTCAGGGCTGAAACGAGTTTGGGGTCGGATCATACGCCCCTCATTTTGGATGCTAGCGGGGGTCATTTGCCTAGAGGCAAGCGATTCTTCTTTGAACTAGGTTGGTTTGAAGTGGAGGGATTCAAAGAGCTGGTCCTAACCAGATGGAGTGGTCTAATGGCCTCGGCGGCGAGCTGAGATATCGTGGACTGGTGGAACCACATGAGTGTGGGTTTGAGATAATTCCTCCGCGGATGGAGTAATAATCTGGGCAGGGACGCCCGAGTGAACAAGCAGGCGCTACTCACCCAGATTAAGGAGCTAGATAATAAAGCAGACCCGTCAGGGCTAGAGGAGGATGAGTGGGTTTTTCTGATACCACCTGGAAGATCAACTACGCCATATATATAAGATGGAGGAGGAGTACTGGCGGCAACAGGACAGGATTCGGTGGGCCATGCACGGGGATGCAAATACCGCATTCTTCCATGCGGTTGCCAACGGGAGAAGACGGAAGTGTCTCGTTTCTTCGCTCCAGACCCCGACAAGCCCTATTTCCGACTCCAGATAGATTCAAGAACATGTTTACGAGTTTTACACGGGATTATTAGGCTCGGTGACTCCTAGCCACCTGGGGCTAGCAGCTAACACGTGGCGGGGGTGCTCATGTGTGTCTTAGGAGGAGAATGACTCTCTCATGCTCACCTTCTCTGTGGAGGACCTTGAAGCGATAGTCCTGGATATGAAAAACAAACACTGCTCCTGGCCCTAACGGCTTCCTGTTGTCGTTTTTCAAGAAGTTCTAGCTTGAACGGCTTTGTCCTGGGATGATGTAACAGCCCAAGTATGAAAACCATCCATTTAGAATGTTTGATTTCTTGTTATTAAAGTATTGCATCATGTCATCATGTTGTTTGCATCTGTTTCTAAATTGTTGCATTTGTTTTCCACTGTTTTCACAACTCAAATTCAAACCTTATTCAAACCATGTTTTCATACTTGTTCTGTTACAACTTTTGGAATAAAAATAACAAATGAAAACAACCAAATTGTTCCATTTTATTCCATGTTGATCAACTAATAAAATGGTGCTTTTATTTCAATCAAATAATTCCATTTCAATCCAATTTCAAATCAAATGTATTTCAAATCAGTACCTAATTGAAACCATGAAATTCACCTCAAAATTGTAATCCTTAAACACATTAATTCATAGGGGTAACCCTATTTAAATTGTTGTTTCAATATTGTGTTTTTAATAATGAAAATTGTTTCTATTTGGATTCAAATACAAATATCATTTTAAAACTCAACTTTTTGAAATCAAATCTTGGATTATGGTTTCTAATCACCTAACCAACCTAACCTAATTTTTCCAGAATTTTTACTGATTTAAAAACCCTCCTTTTCTTCCAAAAGCAAACCTACAAAAAAAACAGAAAAAGGAAAATAAGAAAAGAAAAAACGCAGCAGCTAACTAACCTACCCCGAAGCCCAGCCCGTTTCTCTGTTCCTTGGCCCAGTACCCCTCCCTGTCGCTGTCACCTACCTCTGGCTGAGGTCACCACTGTACGAACAGAGAAACAACCGTGAGATCCTCCTTCCCCCTCCCGATGTGCAGCCGTACATGCTAGGCCCTCCCCATAAAACCACACCAACCCTAACCCTAGCTAGTCCCATCCGCAATCGCCGCCGTCCTCTCTAGTTCCCCCTCCTCTCTGCTACTTTTTTTGTTGCCTGAACCTGACCAAAAACCACTCCCTCACCACCGAGACCACCTTTCTCCCCTCACCGCCGGTAGCCTGTCCACCTCGAGGAGCCTCTGAGGGGGAAAATGGAAACAGGGCAGTCCCTGGAGTCGCCCCGTCCCCTCGTTGCTTGCCGGGAGGGACCACGGCGACCGCGCCGTCGCCGGGAACTTCCGCCGCTCGCTGCTTCGCCTCTGAACGTCTACAGCGACCAGCGAGGTGAGCTCGCCTCCGCTCCTCCCTTCCCCTCTCTTCTGTACGCGCCCACACCAGCACAGCACCGCACGCGCACGGCGCCCAGCGCACCCGCACGCACATCGCCAGCAGCCGCCGGCGTGCTGCCCGCGATCGACGCCTTGTCGTCAGGTTCAGGAGCGAAGCGATCGGTTGAAGTTCAGTTAACTGTCGAAGTTATACCATATCTTCAGTCGGCCGCAGTATCTGAACAAACAGCAGCAGAGGCGCACTGGTTGCGTCCGTTCCGCGGAAGCGCAGGCACCCGGGTTCGAGACCCCGCGGCGGCCACCCCTTTTTGGGGATTTTCTTCCCCTAAGCGCAGGCCCACCTGTCATCCCCTCTGGTGGCCACGCGTACAGCTGCTTGGTCCACGTAGGCCACGGTCCCACTGGACAGAGGCTGGGGTTAGACCCCGTGGCTGTAACAAAAGAAATAAAACAATTCTGTTTTGTTTTCTATTTCCTTTAAATTGGCAGAATAACACATTAACTTCAAAAATCAATAACTTTTAATCCATAATTCTGATAACTAAAAGTTATATATGTTTTCTGTTCAAAATTTAATAATCTTTCCAAATAACTTATTTGTGCACTGTTTTGAATTTCCCAAATACATTTAAAATTCAAATTGGAATAATTCAAATGCTAGCTTATAAAATCAATAACTAATTATTTATTAATCCAATAAATGCAAATAAAATATGTTTTCCATACCATTTTAAATAACCTATTCAAATATAAATTTTGTTTTCTGTTTTGAATAATTAAAATTGCCTAAACCATTTAACTCTTGTTTAATTCAATTAAAAATTGTTTAATATTGTTTAATTCATAACTAAATAATCCTAAGTCCAATTTCAAAATGTGAAACATGTAATCCAACTAAAATTTGATAACCTTTTCAAATATCAACTTTGTCTTTTGTTTTGAGCAACTTAACTTGATGAAAACAACCACTACTTGTTTAACACCATTAGGTAACCAAAATCTCCAAACTTAATAAATGATTTCCAAAACTTGTTGATCCTTTTAACACTTGCATCCATCATTGTTACTTTGTTGTTATCTTGTTCTTCATCATGCATGCATCATGTTTAACTACCTACACTTGTTAATCAAAGGTAGATCAATGTTTCAACCTTAACCATTTGCATCCATATGCAATTCACATTGCATATGGGTCCAATTAAATTGTGTTACTTTGTTAAATAGTTTACTTTGATGCATCTATTAACATGACATGCATCATCCCATGATTGTGCATCGTATTCTGTTATTGATTGCTCGTCTCTTTCGATTATGTGTTTGCTTCTTCTCGCTTTAGACGACGACGTTGAGACCGACGAGACGTACGGTACCCCCTTCTAAGGATTTTCAGCTCAGTACCAGGCTACTGGGTTTGCAGGCAAGTTATCACTCACATGAATCATCGAGTTCTCTTCCACACTTGTTGTCGATACTATCCTTTTGTCTATTTCTGCTAGCCCTATGAATCGATGCTTGTTCTCCGAACCCATCACATGATACCTTGAGCCATGATATTGCCTCACCTCCATACCTACAGCCTTTGTTTGTGCCTGTTCTATTCTAGCATGCTTAGGGTTGCTTTTGCTCGAGCCTGTTGTCGGTTACTTTCTGTTACTATCGTGCTATTACTATTTTTGTACCGGGGGCTCGAATGTTAATCAATCAATCCTGTTAATGCTACCGTTAATAATAACTTGATGATAAGGCACCCGCAGGAGGCCCTTTGAGGTTTTGAGGCCTGCTAGTGTCGACCCACTAATTAGGAAAAGGGTCTTGTCTACTGATCCATGATGAGCGCACTACCCGCATGTGGGAAGCGAGTATGGGCGCCCCCCTCAACTGACTCGATTCGCATCTCGTCCAAATCGCCGTACTAGTTCGGGTGTTCCATTTGCTGCATCATATGCAGGTACGAACCCTTGGCGCCAGGGTAGAACTTTTGTAGTCGGCATTTAGGGCGGCGTGGTCTTCCAGTGCTATGAGGGTCCCCTTTTCTTCGTGGGGCTCGATTAGCCGCGCACGCACAGCACGCGGTGCTTTGGGCTTGATGCGAAGAAGGGTTGGTTGTGTTGAGTACCCCGCTTGGTGGGGTGATTTCCCATCTGGCGGGTTATTCATGCATGTACGGTTACTATGGTGCACCCCTGCAGGGTAAATCTTCTCGAGAAGCCGTGTTTTCCGCGGTTATGGATTACTTGGTGAAAGTACTGGCTAACAAGTACTCAGGACAACTTCAACATAATGATCAATCATGTCTCACCCAATGATTAATAACTTGACAAGTAATAGGTTATTCACACAACAACTTGATTCACCTTATCACAACGGTGTGAGTTATCCTCGGATTGCTTCTTCGGATAAGGGGCGAGATCCAGGATGGGTTTGTTTGAAGTTATCTTTCAGTTGGTTACAATTCCTCGATCTTATCTTTTCTATTAGCCGGACACAATTAGTTATCTTCTGTAGTTGGTTAGAGCAGCCCGCTGCAGCTTTTATAATACCTATCCTCTTCCGTTGATCCCAAGTATCCCGGCTTGTGTTGACGGGTAACTGTGTGATGAAGTGTGAGTCTTGCTTGCCAGTACTTGGATGTACTGACCCCGTTGGGGCTGTGGTTTACGCAGACGACGACTACGACTACGATGATCACCAGGATGGCTACTTCGTGGAGTTTGACGAGACTGCAGACGAGTAGATAGCTGGACCTCGGGCAGGATCCAGGAACTACGTGGATGGGCTTCGTCTTCTTTATTTTCCCCGGCTTCTTTAGCCTTTGGTTTTGTCTGTACTCAGACACCGTTGTTTGCTTCCGCTGATGTAATGAATGATATGTTGGGACATGTGTCCTCTGTATGAGTGTTTTGCTATCTCTGCCTTAGTGAAGGCTATTTGCAAACTTATTTCATTCTTTTGTGTCGTAGAGACATTCTGTGATTTCCTTTTGTTCAAAGTTGTTGACGTACATTGCGTGCTTGTTATGAAGTACGTCGACAGTAGTGCCTTAGGTTCCTAGCGGATAGTTTACTTCGACGGTGGAAGCAGGGCTTGTGTTGTCGCGCATAAGCGCAGGCCTACCAGGAAGCTGGGACGTGGGAGCAGGTATGCCCCATAATCCAAGCACCTGCTATCCAGTTCGTGCGATGAGTATCCTCTAGAAACCAGGGTGCGACAAATGGTATCAGAGCCTGTCTGCCTGTAGGATCCCTTTTTACTGGTCGCAGTTGAGTCTAGAAACTATTTTGTAGCTATATAGGAAAAATGAAACGTGAGAGTAGGAATTCTGTTCTTTTTCTTCTTTCCCCACCCTCCCTCCCTTTTCTGGTAAGGAAGTGCAACGTTGATTTTCCCTTCTCATCTAAATTTTCAAGTTAGGATTTCACGTGTTTTGGGTTCTCCGTAGTACCTCAGGAATCCTGTTCTCGTTTTTCCCGGTGTTGCTTCAATATCCTGTCCTCCTAAACATTTCCATTTCGTCCGTTGAAATCTTGTTGTTGTTTTCTACTTCAATTCTTCTACCGGCGTCAAATCAACTTCCCAAATATCAAATCTATCTGTCCAGAGAGGTTCTTGTTCTTGTTCGTGTTGTTGTTGTTTTCATTCCTCAAGCACCACATTCCAGATAGTCTATTCTCCATATGGATCAAGTTCTGTTTTAATCAAAGTTTTCCCCGTTCATCTACTAAACTCTTTTTTTTTTTTTTTTTTTTTGAGAGCATCATCTACTAAACTCTATTCCAGCTAAAGTGTTGTTTGATACCGGAGCATCACTTTCCTTTGTGTCAACAATCTTTTCCACAACATACAACCTATTTCTGGTTCCAATAAGCAATCAAATCACCGTTCACTCTCCGGAATCTCAAGTGTTGACATCCAACATAAGTAAGAACAATCCAATTCAAATGGGAGGCCACATATTCCTCGTTACTCTCATGTTGCTGATTCTGACATTGATGTTATTTTTGGTGTTGCATTGATGTCAATAACTCAGTTCCACCATTCTAGCCACATAATCTATTCTCCAAATGAATCAAATTCTATCCAGCTATACATCCTCCATACAAAACCTATACCTCTACTAATATTGTTCCGGTGGTTTCCAAATTCCCTGATATCTTTCCAGAAGAGTTGCCAGGAATTCCTATTGTTTTCAACTTCCAGATAAACTATCCAATGTGCACGATGTGTTTCACGTATCACAACTCAAAAGGATCTTCCCAAGAAGTATCCGGACCTTTTCTTTTCTCAGTAGGAATCTCGGGGCGCGATTCCTTCAAGGGGGGGCGTTTTGTAACAGCCCAAGTATGAAAACCATCCATTTAGAATGTTTGATTTCTTGTTATTAAAGTATTGCATCATGTCATCATGTTGTTTGCATCTGTTTCTAAATTGTTGCATTTGTTTTCCACTGTTTTCACAACTCAAATTCAAACCTTATTCAAACCATGTTTTCATACTTGTTCTGTTACAACTTTTGGAATAAAAATAACAAATGAAAACAACCAAATTGTTACATTTTATTCCATGTTGATCAACTAATAAAATGGTGCTTTTATTTCAATCAAATAATTCCATTTCAATCCAATTTCAAATCAAATGTATTTCAAATCAGTACCTAATTGAAACCATGAAATTCACCTCAAAATTGTAATCCTTAAACACATTAATTCATAGGGGTAACCCTATTTAAATTGTTGTTTCAATATTGTGTTTTTAATAATGAAAATTGTTTCTATTTGGATTCAAATACAAATATCATTTTAAAACTCAACTTTTTGAAATCAAATCTTGGATTATGGTTTCTAATCACCTAACCAACCTAACCTAATTTTTCCAGAATTTTTACTGATTTAAAAACCCTCCTTTTCTTCCAAAAGCAAACCTACAAAAAAAAACAGAAAAAGGAAAATAAGAAAAGAAAAAACGCAGCAGCTAACTAACCTACCCCGAAGCCCAGCCCGTTTCTCTGTTCCTTGGCCCAGTACCCCTCCCTGTCGCTGTCACCTACCTCTGGCTGAGGTCACCACTGTACGAACAGAGAAACAACCGTGAGATCCTCCTTCCCCCTCCCGATGTGCAGCCGTACATGCTAGGCCCTCCCCATAAAACCACACCAACCCTAACCCTAGCTAGTCCCATCCGCAATCGCCGCCGTCCTCTCTAGTTCCCCCTCCTCTCTGCTACTTTTTTCGTTGCCTGAACCTGACCAAAAACCACTCCCTCACCACCGAGACCACCTTCCTCCCCTCACCGCCGGTAGCCTGTCCACCTCGAGGAGCCTCTGAGGGGGAAAATGGAAACGGGGCAGTCCCTGGAGTCGCCCCGTCCCCTCGTTGCTTGCCGGGAGGGACCACGGCGACCGCGCCGTCGCCGGGAACTTCCGCCGCTCGCTGCTTCGCCTCTGAACGTCTACAGCGACCAGCGAGGTGAGCTCGCCTCCGCTCCTCCCTTCCCCTCTCTTCTGTACGCGCCCACACCAGCACAGCACCGCACGCGCACGGCGCCCAGCGCACCCGCACGCACATCGCCAGCAGCCGCCGGCGTGCTGCCCGCGATCGACGCCTTGTCGTCAGGTTCAGGAGCGAAGCGATCGGTTGAAGTTCAGTTAACTGTCGAAGTTATACCATATCTTCAGTCGGCCGCAGTATCTGAACAAACAGCAGCAGAGGCGCACTGGTTGCGTCCGTTCCGCGGAAGCGCAGGCACCCGGGTTCGAGACCCCGCGGCGGCCACCCCTTTTTGGGGATTTTCTTCCCCTAAGCGCAGGCCCACCTGTCATCCCCTCTGGTGGCCACGCGTACAGCTGCTTGGTCCACGTAGGCCACGGTCCCACTGGACAGAGGCTGGGGTTAGACCCCGTGGCTGTAACAAAAGAAATAAAACAATTCTGTTTTGTTTTCTATTTCCTTTAAATTGGCAGAATAACACATTAACTTCAAAAATCAATAACTTTTAATCCATAATTCTGATAACTAAAAGTTATATATGTTTTCTGTTCAAAATTTAATAATCTTTCCAAATAACTTATTTGTGCACTGTTTTGAATTTCCCAAATACATTTAAAATTCAAATTGGAATAATTCAAATGCTAGCTTATAAAATCAATAACTAATTATTTATTAATCCAATAAATGCAAATAAAATATGTTTTCCATACCATTTTAAATAACCTATTCAAATATAAATTTTGTTTTCTGTTTTGAATAATTAAAATTGCCTAAACCATTTAACTCTTGTTTAATTCAATTAAAAATTGTTTAATATTGTCTAATTCATAACTAAATAATCCTAAGTCCAATTTCAAAATGTGAAACATGTAATCCAACTAAAATTTGATAACCTTTTCAAATATCAACTTTGTCTTTTGTTTTGAGCAACTTAACTTGATGAAAACAACCACTACTTGTTTAACACCATTAGGTAACCAAAATCTCCAAACTTAATAAATGATTTCCAAAACTTGTTGATCCTTTTAACACTTGCATCCATCATTGTTACTTTGTTGTTATCTTGTTCTTCATCATGCATGCATCATGTTTAACTACCTACACTTGTTAATCAAAGGTAGATCAATGTTTCAACCTTAACCATTTGCATCCATATGCAATTCACATTGCATATGGGTCCAATTAAATTGTGTTACTTTGTTAAATAGTTTACTTTGATGCATCTATTAACATGACATGCATCATCCCATTATTGTGCATCGTATTCTGTTATTGATTGCTCGTCTCTTTCGATTGTGTGTTTGCTTCTTCTCGCTTTAGACGACGACGTTGAGACCGACGAGACGTACGGTACCCCCTTCTAAGGATTTTCAGCTCAGTACCAGGCTACTGGGTTTGCAGGCAAGTTATCACTCACATGAATCATCGAGTTCTCTTCCACACTTGTTGTCGATACTATCCTTTTGTCTATTTATGCTAGCCCTATGAATCGATGCTTGTTCTCCGAACCCATCACATGATACCTTGAGCCATGATATTGCCTCACCTCCATACCTACAGTCTTTGTTTGTGCCTGTTCTATTCTAGCATGCTTAGGGTTGCTTTTGCTCGAGCCTGTTGTCGGTTACTTTCTGTTACTATCGTGCTATTACTATTTTTGTACCGGGGGCTCGAATGTTAATCAATCAATCCTGTTAATGCTACCGTTAATAATAACTTGATGATAAGGCACCCGCAGGAGGCCCTTTGAGGTTTTGAGGCCTGCTAGTGTCGACCCACTAATTAGGAAAAGGGTCTTGTCTACTGATCCATGATGAGCGCACTACCCGCATGTGGGAAGCGAGTATGGGCGCCCCCCTCAACTGACTCGATTCGCATCTCGTCCAAATCGCCGTACTAGTTCGGGTGTTCCATTTGCTGCATCATATGCAGGTACGAACCCTTGGCGCCAGGGTGGAACTTTTGTAGTCGGCATTTAGGGCGGCGTGGTCTTCCAGTGCTATGAGGGTCCCCTTTTCTTCGTGGGGCTCGATTAGCCGCGCACGCACAGCACGCGGTGCTTTGGGCTTGAGGCGAAGAAGGGTTGGTTGTGTTGAGTACCCCGCTTGGTGGGGTGATTTCCCATCTGGCGGGTTATTCATGCGTGTACGGTTACTATGGTGCACCCCTGCAGGGTAAATCTTCTCGAGAAGCCGTGTTTTCCGCGGTTATGGATTACTTGGTGAAAGTACTGGCTAACAAGTACTCAGGACAACTTCAACATAATGATCAATCATGTCTCACCCAATGATTAATAACTTGACTAGTAATAGGTTATTCACACAACAACTTGATTCACCTTATCACAACGGTGTGAGTTATCCTCGGATTGCTTCTTCGGATAAGGGGCGAGATCCAGGATGGGTTTGTTTGAAGTTATCTTTCAGTTGGTTACAATTCCTCGATCTTATCTTTTCTATTAGCCGGACACAATTAGTTATCTTCTGTAGTTGGTTAGAGCAGCCCGCTGCAGCTTTTATAATACCTATCCTCTTCCGTTGATCCCAAGCATCCCGGCTTGTGTTGACGGGTAACTCTGTGATGAAGTGTGAGTCTTTCTTGCCAGTACTTGGATGTACTGACCCCGTTGGGGCTGTGGTTTACGCAGACGACGACTACGACTACGATGATCACCAGGATGGCTACTTCGTGGAGTTTGACGAGACTGCAGACGAGTAGATAGCTGGACCTCAGGCAGGATCCAGGAACTACGTGGATGGGCTTCGTCTTCTTTATTTTCCCCGGCTTCTTAAGCCTTTGGTTTTGTCTGTACTCAGACACCGTTGTTTGCTTCCGCTGATGTAATGAATGATATGTTGGGACATGTGTCCTCTGTATGAGTGTTTTGCTATCTCTGCCTTAGTGAAGGCTATTTGCAAACTTATTTCATTCTTTTGTGTCGTAGAGACATTCTGTGATTTCCTTTTGTTCAAAGTTGTTGACGTACAGTGCGTGCTTGTTATGAAGTACGTCGACAGTAGTGCCTTAGGTTCCTAGCGGATAGTTTACTTCGACGGTGGAAGCAGGGCTTGTGTTGTCGCGCATAAGCGCAGGCCTACCAGGAAGCTGGGACGTGGGAGCAGGTATGCCCCATAATCCAAGCACCTGCTATCCAGTTCGTGCGATGAGTATCCTCTAGAAACCAGGGTGCGACAGATGATTGACGTTTCTAAACTGAATTTTGGGGGTGCTTACCTTGATTCCCAAGGTCCCGGGGGCGGAACTCATCTCACAATTCAGGCCTATTTCCCTCATCAACGTCATTTTCAAGATCATATCCAAAGCCTATGCTTCTAGACTAGACATAATAGCTAACAAAATTACCAGCCCCACCCAGACTATGTTCATTAAGGGTAGACAAATCTTGGAGGGACCGTTGGCCCTGATTGAAATCCTTCACGAGCTTAAAGCCAAAAAAACAGGAGGGGCCATGTTGAAACTTGACTTCGACAAAGATTACGACCGGGTTAATTGGTCCTTTATCCTCGAGGTCCTCCGTCGGAAGGGCTTTGAGGCGGGCTACATTCACAGAATTGAGCAGCTGGTTTCCGGGGGGCAGACGACCATTTCTATCAACGGTGAAATTGGTCCGGACTTTCGCAATTAAAGGGGTGTGAGCCAAAGGGACCCACTTTCTCCTCTGATGTTTAACTTTGTGGTCTAGGCGTTGGACGCCATGCTTAGGGAAGCTGCGGGGCACATTGTCGGGGTGGTTCCAGATTTGATCCCGGGTGGCATCACTCATCCGCAGTATGCTGACGATACTCTCATCCTTATCCGAAAGGATGACCTGGCGATTCCTAACTTGAAATTCCTCTTGCTCTACTTTGAGAACCTTTTCGTCCTCAAGATAAATTTTCACAAAAGCGAGGTGTTTGTGTTGGACCAGCCTCTGGAGGAACAGAACCGGATTTCGAACAATCTCAATTGTAAGCTGGGATCCTTCCCGCTCATCTACCTAGGTATGCCTATCTCGGACCACAAGCTCACCATCAAACAATGGAACTTCATGGTTAACAAACTGGCGGCAAAAGTGGAAGTTTGGATGGGAAGACTGCTATCCTCTAGGATGAGGCTGGTCCTTTCAAACGCTTGCTTGGAGGCACTCCCGTCCTTTATTATGGGTCTCTTTCTGCTTCAGAACGGGGTGCACGAGAAGTTTGATGTGATCCGCGCGCGCTTCTTCTGGGAGGGTTCCATCCCGACGTGCAAGTATCACATGATTAACTGGCCGGGGGAACGCCGGCCCAGAGAGTGTGGCAGACTGGGGCTCACCAA